>LR738711.1:554278775-554341071 GCA_902687465.1 Secale cereale
TTTCTGCTAAGTCCCTCGTTTTCAACTTCATATAGGCATTTTCATCATGATGCAAGTTTGTGCTCGTTTGTCCAATGATGATGTACTATATATCAAAATTTTCGTCTCTGAATGCTCTACATGTTAGTTGTATTTGCATGCATGTTACTATTCATCTTGATGCCTTAATATTTATTGCAAAACCGCTACGTGATGTTATTACTCCGTCTTGTTTGTCTGTCAACAATATGTTAGCATGTTTGAGAGGTCACATCTTTGTGCATGTTGTCCAAATGGATAGTATGATATGTAAAATTGTTCATCTAGTGAAGCTCTACATGATGGTTGTTGTTGCATGCTTGTTTGAGTTCATATTGCTATGTTAATCTCTGTAGCAAAAGTGCTAAGTGCTGTTAACTGCTGAAACTTGTTAGAACTTGATGATTTGTCTTTTTCATATCTTTTTGTGTGATTTTTGTTTGACCATCATGTCAACATGTGTTGGGAGAACAACCATGTCATCTTTGCTATGGTGCAATCCAATTTTCATGATATGCCTTGTGGTGATTGCAACAAGCTTGTAAAGTAGCCTACACGCTGTTGGCTGATTTCTTACATTTGTTGGAAACTGCTAAGTCCGAAATTGTTATATTGTGATGCCATATTTGCTTGATGCTATAGACAAATCCTTGCATGCTTTGGAATGTCCAATGACCATGTCTTGAATTCCATGTTATGCTCTATCCATCCACGCCCTTGTTTGCAATTATAGGTTGCTGTAGCTTGTCTCTTTCTTGCTCTCAAATTGCTATGAAATGTTTCTGTCAGCATGTTATAAGTAAGTTCAGTTTTTTCATGTGAATAGGTAGTGTTCTATGCATCCTATGACCATGTTCTTGCCATGAGTAGCTTCATAAACATGTCTTCTTGATGTTGGTTATATTCCCATGCCATGGTATGCTACGAGATGAGTTGCACAAGCTTGCAAACATGCCTATTTGTGGTTGTTGCTGCCATGTTCAGTTTATTTCACTAAGTCTGTGTGAAACTGTTATTATTTGCAATCTTGCCATAATGTTTTGAGCATGTTCTAGTGGTGTTTGGTAGTAGCTCAGTGATCATACTTGTAGTGCTTGACATGTACATGCTTGCCATGCCCTTTGATGCTGTGAAATGTTCCCGTAGCATGTTGTTTTGATGATTGCAAAGTGCCTAGTTGCTGTTTTGGGACAAATTGGTGTTATATCTTGTTTCATGTGTATGTGTTGAACCATTGATCTGTTTTGAGCGTGCTCTACATGAAACTTGCTTGTTTTTGCATGTAGATGCATAATATCATGTTGTATACATGTTTGGAGTGTGTTTGCTTGTTTTTTGAATGCATCTTGCATACTTGCCATGCTTAACTTGTTTTGCTCATACCTTCTAGACCGTAGCTCCGATTTAAATGAACTTTATATGTAACTTGACTAGAATTTCGAGTAGATCATCATGGTTAATGTTAACTTGTTGTTTAACAACTTTAACATAAGGTTTGTTCAGATCTGACCAATTTCGAAATTTGCATATGAGGACTTACCGGAATTGTTATATGTTGTTTATGGCCTCATTTAAACTTGCTTGATTGTGATGTTCTTTTATGCATCATCACTTGCCATGATTTGCATCATGTAGCCTTGTCATGCATCATACTTGGTTTAGCACCATGTCTTGTTATTTGTTGGGTGTTTACCGTGTTGCTTGCTTCTTCTCGTTAGTGCTTGTTTCGCTGGAATCGTGAGGATTCGTTCGACTGCGCTTGGTTTGTCTTCGTGGCTTCTTCTTCGTCTTCTTCATGGACACGATCTTCTTCGTTATGGGATATCAGGCAAGATGACCACCACCTTGGATCTCCTTACTATCATTGCTATGCTAGTTGCCTCGATGCTATCGCTATATGTCGCGCTGCCTATCTTTTGTTGTCAGCCTCTCATTGTTGCCATGAAACCTCTAACCTTTGACACCATCCCGACAAACCGTTGTGTGGCTATGTTACCGCTTGCTCAGCCCCTATTATAGCGTTTCTAGTTGCAGGTGAAGATGAAGATTGCTCCATGTTGGATCTTGGTTGTTGGAATATCATAATATCTATTACTATAATTAACACACCTATATACTTGGCAATGGGTGGAAGGCTTGGCCTTTTGCTCGGTGTTCTGTTCCACTCATGCCGCCTTAAGAACCGATAAACCGGTGTTATGTTCCTTGATTTTGCGTTCCCAACGCGGTTGGGTATATGGGGACCCCTTGACAGTTCGCTTTGAATAAAACTTCTCCAGCTAGGCCCAACTTTGTTTTACCATTTGCCTCATAATAAAACTATTAATTAATTAATTAAATTGCATAGGGGGTCGCGTCCCCAGGTTCTTAATTCCACATAACAGGGGGGCCAGTGCTGATGGTGTTGGTCCCAGACTAGAGCACTGTGCGGGGCCACACAGATACTGGGGCTTCTGGTCCTGTACGCATCGCTTATCCGGTCGTGGCCTGAGACGAGATACACGCGACTACTATCAGGGTGTTGGCACGCCGGGAGGTCTTGCTGGACTTGTTTTACCATTGTCGAAATGTCTTGTGCACCGAGATTCCGAGTCTGATCGGGTTGTCCCTAAGATATGGAGTTTTTACCTCTGCTGATCGTGAGACTTGTGATGGGCTAAATTGGGAGACCCCTGCAGGGTTATCATCTTTCGAAAGCCGTGCCCGCGGTTATGTGGGAGATTGGAATTTGTTAATGTCTGGTTGTAGAAAACTTGACAGAGGATCCAAAATAAAATAAACGAACCACATGAGTAACCGTGACCATCTCTTTTCAGTTTGAGAAGAGAACACGGTGGGGTTATGTTTGACTCATAGGTAGTTCAGGATCACTTAGCGATCATTACTAGTTTGTGACCGTTTGCGTAGGTGCTCATCTTATTCTTGTACTCATAAGTTAGCCACCATAGAATGCTTAGTCGCTGCTGCAACCTCACCACTTAACCTTTCCATACCCATTGAGTTTTGCTAGTCTTGATACCCATGGTTATGGGATTGCTGAGTCCTCGTGGCTCACAGTTACTACAACAACAGTTGCAGGTGCAGGTTTTCGATGACTTGACGTGAGAGCGATGTTTACTTGAGTTGGAGTTCTTTCTTCTTCTTCTTCGTCGATCTCGGGTTAGGTTCCTGGTCGGCAGCCTAGGATAGCAGATGGATGTCGTTGTGCTTTTCATGTTTTTCATCCGTAGTCGGATGTCTTGTGTATAATGTGTTGTATTCATGTGGAGTTGTATGACTTGTATGTATCCCCATCTATGTATGTAATGGTACGATGTAATGATATCCATCTTGCTAAGCGCCCAAAATGCGGTTGTGCCCCAATCATGAGTTCACACGTGACCGGCACAGAATCGCATCTTGGGCGTGACAAGTTGGTATCAGAGCCGACCCTCGTGGTTACACGGATGTTTGCGGACAGGTGCTCGGTCATGTTATTCATGACGTTTGTGACCCGTCGTGGCACACGGCATGTCACATGTATCGGACTGGATGCACAGACGTTTGTGCTAAGAGGGAATGTTCCTGTGGCCCGACGAGGATGTCGGTTCCTCTAAGTGGGGGTGTATGTGATAGCCTGGCTTAATAGGGATGATAGACTACTCATATGAATAAGGAATTCCTTCTTTTCCGGGAGCCCATTCGGATAAAGTCCAAAGTTAAGCGTGCTCAGCTTGGAGTAGTTTCAGGATGGGTGACCGACCAGGAAGTTGGTCCCGGGTGCGCACGAGTGAGGACAAAGTGCGCACGAAAGACTAGTATTGATCCGTGGGTCCAGTCTAGATCCTGCCAGGGGTAACGACCACCGACGGGTGTGTCCGGGGCGTTACAGGCATCCCCAAGCTTAGGCTCTTGGTTGTCCTTGAATATTACCTGGGGGGTGCCTTGGGCATCCCCAAGCTTAGTCTCTTGCCACTCCTTATTCCATAGTCCATTGAATCTTTACCCGAAACTTGAGAACTTCACAACACAAAACTGAACAGAAAACTCGTAAGCTCCGTTAGTATAAGAAAATAAATCACCACTTAGGTACTATTGTGAACTCATTCTAAATTCATATTGGTGTAATATCTACTGTATTTCAACTCCTCTATGGTTCATACCCTCCGGTACTACTCATAGATTTATCAAAATATGCAAATAACACATAGAAAACAGAATCTGTCAAAAATAGAATAGTCTGTAGCAATCTGTAACTTTTGAATACTTTTGTAACTCTAGAAATTCTCAAATGAATTGGTGGACGTGAGGAATTTGTCTATTAATCTTCTGCAAGAATAATCAATTTAAAAGCACTCTCCAGTAAAAAATGGCAGCTAATCTCGTGAGCGTGAAGTTTTTGTTTTTTACAGCAAGATCGCAAAGACTTTCACCCAAGTCTTCCCAAAGGTTCTACTTGGCACTTTATTGAAACAAAAGCTATAAAACATGATTACTACAGTAGCTTAATCATTTGAGCACACAAAAATAGTAGGGGTAAATATTGGGTTGTCTCCCAAGAAGCGCTTTTCTTTAATGCCTTTTAGCTAGGCATGATGATTTCAATGATGCTCGCATAAAAGATAAGAGTTAAAACATAAAGAGAGCATCATGAAGAATATAACTAGCACATTTAAGTCTAACCCACTTCCAATGGATAGGGATTTTGTGAGCAAACAATTTATGGGAGCAATAATCAACTAGAATAGGAAGGGAAAACAAGCATAACTTCAAGATTTTAAGCACACAGAGAGGAAACTTGATATTATTGCAATTCCTACGAGCATATGTTCCTCCCTCATAATAATTTTCAGTAGAATCATGAATAATTCAATAATATAACTATCACATAAAGCACTATTTTCATGATGCACGAGCATATAAATTTTATTACTCTCCACATAAGCAAATTTATTCTCATCAATAGTAGTGGGAGAAAACTCAACAAAATAACTATCATGTGAAGCGTAATCCAATTGAAAATTAAAATCATGATGACGAGTTTCATGGTTATATTTATTATTTATAACATACATGTCATCACATTAATCATCATAAATAGGAGGCGCGCTTTCATCATAATAAATTTGCTCATCAAAACATGGGGGACTAAACATATCGTCTTCATCAAACATAGCATCCCCAAGCTTGTGGCTTTGCATATCATTAGCATCACGGGTATTCAAAGAATTCATACTAACAACATTGCAATCATCCTCATCATGCACATATTTTATGCCAAGAATTCTATGTAATTCTTCTTCTAGAACTTGAGCACAATTTTTCTTCCCATCATTTTCTCGAAAGATATTAAAAAGGTGAAGCATATGAGGTAACCTTAATTCCATTTTTTTTGTAATTTTATTTTTAACTAAACTAGTGATAAAACAAGAAACTAAAAGATTCGATTGCAAGATCTAAAGATATACCTTCACGCACTAACCTCCCCAACAACGGCGCCAGAAAAGAGCGTGATATCTACTACGCAACCTTCTTCTTGTAGACGTTGTTGGGCCTCCAAGTGCAGAGGTTTGTAGGACAATAGCAAGTTTCCCTCAAGTGGATGACCTAAGGTTTATCAATCCGTGGGAGGCATAGGATGAAGATGGTCTCTCTCTCAAACAACCCTGCAACCAAATAACAAAGAGTCTCTTGTATCCCCAACACACCCAATACAATGGTAAATTGCGCACTAGTTCGGCGAAGAGATGGTGATACAAGTGCAATATAGATGGTAGATATAGGTTTTTGTAATCTGAAAATATAAAAACAGCAAGGTAACTAATGATAAAAGTGAGCATAAACAGTGTTGCAATGCTTTGAAACAAGGCCTAGGGTTCATACTTTCACTACTGCAAGTTCTGTCAACAATAATAACATAACTGGATCATATAACTATCCCTCAACATGCAACAAAGAGTCACTCGAAAGTCACTAATAGCGGAGAACAAACGAAGATATTATTTTAGGGTACGAAACCACCTCAAAGTTATTCTTTTTTATCAATCTATTCAAGAGTCCGTAGTAAAATAGCACGAATCTATTCTTTCCGTTCGATGTATCTTAGAGTTCGTACTAGAATAACACCTTAAGATACAAATCAACCAAAACACTAATGTCACCTAGATAATCCATTGTCACCTTAAGTATCCGTGGGCATAATTATACGATATGCATCACACAATCTCATATTCGTCTATTCAACCAACACAAAGAACTTCAAAGAGTGTCCCAAAGTTTCTACCGGAGAGTCAAGACGAAAACGTGTGCCAACCCCTATGCATAGATTCCCAAGGTCACGGAACCCGCAAGTTGATCACAAAAACATATATCAAGTAGATCACGTGATATCCCATTGTCACCATGGATAAGCACATGCAAGACATACATCAAGTGTTCTCAAATCCTTAAAGACTCAATCCGATAAGATAACTTCAAAGGGAAAACTCATTTCATCACAAGAGACTAGAGGGGGAGAAAATTCATAAGATCCAACTATAATAGCAAAGCTCGCGATACATCAAGATCGTGCCATCTCAAGAACACAAGAGAGAGAGAGATCAAACGCATAGCTACTGGTACATACCCTCACCCCCTTGGGCGAACTACTCCCCCCTTGTCATGGAGAGTGCCTGGATGATGACGATGGCCACCGGAGAGGGATTCCCCCTCCGGCAGGGTGCCGGAACAGGGTCTAGATTGGTTTTCGGTGGCAACAGAGGCTTTCGGCGTCGGAACTCCCGATCTAGGTTATTTTCTGGAGGTTTCTGTATATATAGGAGGTGTTAGAGTCGGGAACAAGTAGGGGGTGGTCTATGGGCTGTCCACGAGGTAGGGGGGCGCGCCCAGGGGGGTGGGTGCGCCCCTACCCTCGTGGGTAGCCCGAGACTCTTCTGGCCCAACTCTTTTACTCCGGGGGCTTCTTTTGGTCCATAAAGAATCATAAAAAATTGGCACGTCAATTGGACCCCGCTTCAATTTCCTTTTGTGTAAAACTCAAAAACAAGGAAAAACAGAAACTGGCACTGGGATCTAGGTTAATAGGTTAGTCCCAAAAATCATATAACATAGCATATAAATGCATATAAAACACCCTAGATGGATAATATAATAGCATGGAACAATAAAAAATTATAGATACGTTGGAGACGTATGAGGTTTCGCCAAGCCCTGCGGACGAGAAGGAGGTGAAGGTGGGAGAGAGGGCTGCTCTAGGGGCAAGTGATTGTTTTTTTCAGGCCCTCCCTCTCCCCCACTATATATAGGAGGCAAGGGGGAGGGGTGGGGGTGCAGCCTTGGCCCTTCCTCCAAGGAAGGGTGCGGCCAGGGAGGAGTCCACCCTCCCCAAGGCACCTAGGAGGCGACTCGCCCTTTTAGGACTCTTCCTCCCCCTTCTCTCTTGGTGCATGTGCCTCTTGGGGCTGGTCCCCTTGGCCCATATAGGCCAAGGCGCACACTCCTACAGCCCATGTGCCCCCGGGGCAGGTGGACTCCCCGGTGGACCCCCGGACCACTTTACGGCACTCCTGGTACAATACCGATAATACGCGAAACTTTTTCGGCGACCAAAACAGGACTTCCCATATATAAATCTTTACCTCCGGACCATTTCGGAACTCCTCGTGACTTCTGGGATCTCATCCGGCACTCCGAAAATCTTTCGGTTAACCACATACAATTCCCATTACAACTCTAGCGTCACCCGAACCTTAAGTGTGTAGATCCTACGGGTTCGGGAACCATGCTGACATGACCGAGACACCTCTCCGACCAATAACTAATAGCGGGATCTAGATACCCATATTGGTTCCGACATGTTCCACGACGATCTCATCGGATGAACCACGATGTCAAGGATTCAGACAATCCCGTATGCAGTTCCCTTTGTCCATCGGTATGTTACTTGCCCGAGATTCGATCGTCGATATCTCCATACCTAGTTCAATCTCGTTACCGACAGGTCTCTTTACTCGTTCCGTAATACAAGATCCTGCAACTAACTCCTTAGTCACATTGCTTGCAAGATTCTTGTGATGTTGTATTACCGAGAGGGCCCAGAGATACCTCTCCGTCATACGGAGTGACAAATCCCAGTCTTGATCCATGCCAACTCAACAGATACCTTTGGAGATACCTGTAGAGCACCTTTATAGTCACCCAGTTACGTTGTGACGATTGGTACACACAAGGTACTCTTCCGATGTCAGTGTGTTGCATGACCTCATGGTCATAGGAACATATACTTGACATGTAGAAAACAATAGCAATAAACTGACACGATCATATGCTACGTTCACAGTTTGGGTCTTGTCCATCACATCATTCTCCTAATGATGTGATCCTGTTATCAAATGACAACTCATGTCTATGACGTGGAAACCATGGCCATCTTTGATCAACGAGCTAGTCTTGTAGAGGCTCACTACACTACAAAAAAATACACTTCCGTGATGATACGTGTTTGTCACAGTAGGTCACGTTTTCTGTCATGAAGGTACATCCATGACAAATTTATGACAAAATAAAGATAGTCATACTAGTGCTGTTGTAGAAGTGTTCCATGACATTACCAAAATTATCATCACGGAAGTGTCTACTTCCATGACAATAAATCGCTCGTCACAGAAGTGCTTTTGTCAAGGGTGACCAACACGTGGCATCCACCGTAACAGAACACCGTTAAGCTATAGGGTCCGGTTTTCTATCCGATAACCTATTAATAGCCCCGACCAATGGCGATTTTCCACGTGTAAAATCATCATTGGCTGGAGGAAACACGTGTCGGCTCACCGTTTGGACATATGTCATCCACTCATTGGACCCAAAGTGCCTATGATACATCGACACATGGCATGGCCCAACAGAGGCCCATTCCTGTGAAAAGGCAGGCCCGTTTGACTTGGTCAAAAGGTGGCAGGGCGGCCCACGGCAAGCCTGTTAACAGCATGTTCGCATATAGCCCATTTACAACCCGCTAACCCAGGGCCTGTTTACGGCTTATCTGAATTAGGCCCAGTAGCGTCATCTGGGCCGTCCAATATAATTCTAGCCCGTTTTAACTTCCGGCCCATGTATCGCCCATGACGTCTTTACGGCCTATGATACGTTGACATGTGCCACGGCCCAAGAGAGGCCCATATAGGTTAAAAAGGCCGGCCCAGTCAAAGCCCATAGTACTTACTCAGGTACTAGTGGGCCAGCCCAATAACGGCCTGCTTAATAAAGGCCCATTTACGGCCCGAAGCCAGATCTGGCCCGTTAATTGTTCGCCGAATATTTGGGCCCAATTACAGCCCGGTGACTTTCGGACAGTTAGACGCCTGATGTACACATTGCCCATTTCAGCCCGGTGTTACTTTTGGCTTGGGAATGGCTCGTGCTGCCCATGGGCCATATATGGTTTGACAGGACATCGGGCCCACTAACGGCCCGTGATAAAGGTGGTGTCGGTGTACAAAAAGAGGGGTACACTTTTTGTACCCCTATGACTGTGCACGGGCAGTCTGAGCCACGGGCACCACCACACCAAGCACGACAAGGGAGGTGAGCCAGGGTAAGACCGAAGCTCGATGGAACTGAAGCCCAAGGCCAAGACCACAAAGAGTAAGGGGACGAAGCAGATTCCCCCGGCAAGATCCTTGTCGGGAGCCAGTTTCAGCAGCCCCGACAAGATCCTTGCCGGGGCTGGCTTTAGCAGCCTCGGCAACACCCCTGCCGCGGCAATTCGCCCCCACGCCTACGGAGCAGATCACCCTTGAGTCCACTGCCTCCATGGGGCAAGGATTCGGGAGATATCCCCGTAGTGGCATGCAGATCTTTGTGAAGACATTCAAGATCAGATGCACACTAAGAAGACGACGACCCTTGGCGGGACCCCAGCCAAGGAGGACCATAAGACCTCCGGCAAGCACCTTGCCGGGGACGACAGCTGGCGCCGCGGCAAGACCCTTGCCGGGGCCCCGGCAAGGCCCTTGCCGAGGACATCCGCAGGGCCACCATCAGGCCCATGCCAACTAAGCTTCCACCACCCTATGCAGCTGCCGGCCCAACCAGCTGGGCAGGCACCTGCATGGCGACATGCAGATCTTCGTGGAAGACCCACCATTGCGCCACCTCAGCTGCCTGCCTGCCTACATGGCATCTCAGGCATCGCTGGCCAGGGCGCGTGGCAACACAAGAAGGAGCGGCGACGGACAAGACGGATGTCTCCCCCGTCCCCGATAAACCAAGGACACCTAAGTAGGGTGCATTAAATGCGCCTTGTCATGTAATGCGAGGGATAACCTCGCATCACTGTACCCTTTCCACCTCCTGTGTGCCACTGTGGCAACCCCTTTTCCCTATAAAAGGAGGCCCGAGGCGACCAGGAGAAGGATTCGGCCTTTTAGAACTCCTCACGATCCGGATTTTTGGAGATCTTCACCCCCCATAGCTAGCTAAAGAACACATATATACAATCCACCATAGCAGGAGTAGGGTTTTATGCACCCTTGCGGCCCGAACCTGGCTAAACGAAGCGTGTGCTAACTATTGGATCCGCTCTTCTCT
Source organism: Secale cereale (assembly GCA_902687465.1). Lineage (NCBI taxonomy): Eukaryota > Viridiplantae > Streptophyta > Magnoliopsida > Poales > Poaceae > Secale > Secale cereale. The sequence goes on from LR738711.1 coordinate 554,289,360, forward strand.
CAAACCTGCGCCCCGTAACCGTAGTAGGGATTCCTGTGATCCCATAGGTGTCGATCCAAATACACCGACATCTTTGGCGCGCCAGGTAGGGGGATGGTGCAGTTGTGAGAATCGGCTCTAGCAGTTGGCCCAGCGCTCTTTCGTCTTCGTGGACCTTCGAGAAGGAAGGAGGCCGGGAGATCAGCACTCGAGCGGCTACAAATAGAAGCTAAGTTATATTGAACATTGGATATTACTATCCTATTATTTGAGGTTATTATCCTCGGAGTTGTCATTCTTTGTACAAGAAACCTGCACGCAAATGGGGCCCTTCCCGATCGGCAATGCCTTTGCTCTGTTTCGAGTTTGCTCAACAGTTCAAACGGCTGCGTTGGAAACGGTAGGGTAGCCTTCCGCAATTGGCAAGGCTCTCGAATCTGACTCGAGTCAAACTCGATAGTTCGAGCGGCTGCGTTAAGGGCGGCAAGGTGGCTCACCCGGCAGCACGCTCGCCCGGCAGGCCAATGGGGACCCGTCCCCAAGACGCCGCCTTGGGTTTTCCGCGACGACAAGCCTACCCAGCTAGCGTAGGGTGGACACACAAAGAAACAACAAACATGAAAATAGCATGCATAATTCCAAAGATATTTCAAAGTTATATTACATCATGTCATCGCTGCGGTTCTAACTAAAGATAAAATTTGTCTTGGTCATGAAACCCGCAGCGGCGAAAAAAAACGGGATACCTAATCCCGGCGCTGGCCCTCCACCCTCTTGATTTCGTCGATGCGGCTGATGACGGGCTTGATACGCTCCTTGAGCACCGTGAGGTCAGTACCCTCCAGCAAGCTATCCATCACCGTGAGGTCATGACCCCCCGGCAAAGTCGCTGGGCCTCCCCGGCCAGCCTGGCCGTTCTGTTGGAGTGAAGATCAGCCAAGGCACCGAGGACGCCCTCAAAGAACAGGGTCAGCTTGGCGTTGACGGTCCCGCTCCACTCAGGGGCATACCTCACGTTCGGCATCCCCATGAGGGCCAACTGAGAGGTGACCCTGTCGGCGACGTCCTCCAGCTGGCTGATCTACCTGTTCTCACCTGCCACGTATTCCTGGTGGGAGGCAGCCTCGTCCGCCCGCAGCTGCTTCTCCTCCTCCAGGCCCTTGGTCAAGGTCTCCTCCCGAGCCGAGCTCTCCGACAACATCTTCTCGAGATTCTCCAGCCTCAGCTTGAGATCTCTGATGGAGTTTTGTGCCTCGGAGAGCTCCCCAGCCCTGCTGATGACCCCTCCATGCGCCTTTGTCAAGGCGCAGTTGAGCCTGTTCTTTTCGTCGGACAGCTTGAGGGCCTGCTCCTTCAGCTCGTCCCGCTCCACCTCCAGCTCTTGCACCTTGCCGGCATGGACCAGAGCCTGGGCATCGAGTGCCTCTTTGTGCCTCTGCCCCAGCTCGTGAGTCCGCTGCTCGACAAGAACCTCGAGCTCCTCATCCTTGCCGCGGAGCATTGCGGCAAGCTTCGCCTCACGCGCGGAGAGGTCTTCCTCCTGGGAATCGAGGGCAACTTGATGCTGGTTCCGGGCGGCCTCGGCCGCGGCAGCCAAGTTCGCCGCCTCTTCCTGGGCCTTCTCGATGTCAGACATCTTCATGATGAGCTCTGCATTGCGCTTGGCCAATTCCTCCTGGAAGGCCCTCTGCTCCTCGCGAGCCTGGTGAAACCAGGACTGCGCCTCAGCAACGCGCGCCTGGAAGTCCACCTCCGCCTCGTCCGCCGTTGCCATCCTGGATTTAACCTTGTCCAGACGGGCACGATAGAGCGCTTGGAGCTTCCGGAAATTGGCCCCCATGGCCCGGAAGAGCTGCCCTTCTGGAGAGCCATCGCCGCCGATGCCCGGTTCATCAACAACCTCGAGCCCGGTGGCGGTGAGCACCTCGCCGTCAAAGACTTCCCCTCCAACAGGCGCTCGGGAGCTTGACGCCCCTGCGAGATGGACGAAGAGATCGTCGCCCACCTTCAGGTACCTGCCGGGGCTGAGGTCGTGGAGGAAGAAGGCTGATCATCAACCGCCTTTTCCTCGGCTGTGGCCTTGCCGGCCTCCCCGGCAGGCCCATCGCCGGCACCCTCGGTAGCATCCTTGGTGGTCTCGTCGGCGGCAGTCGCGCCAGGATCCTTGGCGGCCTCCTCGGCGGCAATCATGTCGGCCTCCGCCGCAGTCTCCTCAGCAACTTCCCCGATGAAGGCGTCCACGTCCTCCATATCTGTTGAAGGAGGGCCTGTGCAGTGATGGGGATGATGAAGCCAAGAAAAAGGATAAGGGAAAAGCAAAGACAGAAGACAGGCGACCCGCCAGTGCCGGGCTGTGAAGCAGAAGTCCCCTCCCCACCGGCGATTGGCGCCGTGGCAGAGCCACCAGCGCCCAAGTTCCCCTCTTCCTCCATGCGTGTGGGCTCCATGCTTGGTGCCCTTGCCGGGGACGCCCCTCGCGGCGGTGTAGTCGATGGGGGTGGTGTGTTGGGGATAGCCCCCTGCGGCTCCTCCTGCTGCTGCTCCCGTCCTACAAAACCGGCAAGGTCAGCACCATATAATCAAACACCTACTGCATGTCAAGCGAGAAGATGATGATGAACTTACACTGGGGGCTGTGCTGGGGGCTGCCGTCTGGGATGCTCAACACCACCAGTGGTGTGTCTGAAGCGCCAGCCGGGGGCTGGCTGCTCGCCGAAGCCTTGGCCCTCTTTATCCTCTAGGCCAACGTCTCTGCATCCCTGAAGAAGCAAAGACGGATCAAGATGAGTGGCATGGTTCAGGGGGATGGAAATGGCAGTAAGGAATGGAGTACTTACTCATCGTCCATCTCCTCCTCCGCCGCCGCTTTCCTCTTCCTCTTCGGGCTGAGAGGCCCAAGATCAAAAGGGAGTTCCGCATCGACATCCGAGTCGACGTCTGCCGGGGGAGGCGAAGGGGGCCGAGTTTGTGCGCGCCTAGACGGAGAAAGGGCTGCCGCCTTCTTCTTCTCGGCGGCCTTCGTCAGCCTCCTCGCCGCCGTGGCCCTCGTGTGGCGCCCGGACCCCTCTAGGGCCATTTGAGGCTGCGCAGCCTTGTCGGGCTGGACCGGCTCGCCGGAACGGCTCGCCGGAACAGGCCCGCCGCAGGACTCGCCCTCTTCCCCTGGCTGGCACCAAGCTGGCCGCCATGTCCTCCTCCTCCGATGACTCATCGGCCGCGTCTTCGACCAGCGGAGCTCCGGTGCCCACTGGGCGAGCTCCTCCTCCTCTGCAGCCGTGGCATCCTTGTCCTCCACACCCCCGGCGCTGCCGGCCTCCATGACGATTTGCGCCTCCCTCGCCCTAGCGGCGATGTAGTCCAGCTCTTCCTGGGTGGTGTCCCTGACAAGCCACCGCTCGGCGTCAGGCTTGACGCACACTTCAACCAGAGAGTCGAAGAATTGCTGCACGACCTCGTCCGCCGGCTCCTTCCAGCTCGGGACAGGGCCGTGCGCGTTGCATTCCAGCATCATGGCGATGTTCTCGGACTGGCGCGAATTGTTGCACAGCGGGACCACCCCCGCTGGCAGCTTTAAGAGCTGCCCCTTGATGGCCTTGCCGGCCTTTGCGGCAGCCCTCGCGGCCTTGCCGGTCCGTTCGACCTCGCCGTCGCGACCCACATCAAGCTGGAAGAGCCGCTGGCAGAAATGGGCGTGTCCCATCACTATGAGGTTGTGGTCGAGGCCGGGGCGGAGTCGCATGACGTCAGCAGGATTCCTGAAGAGCCAGGTTGGGCTCCCCTTGTTATGCAACGGGGCGATCCGGCGGCGGATGAAATCCGCCGCGATCATCTCAAGGGTGAGTCCGGCCTAGGTGAGCCGGTGGATCCTGGTGGTGGCAACGGTGAGCCTCCTGTCGTCGGCGTCGACGTCGCTCCAGTCACTCTGCGGACCGGCGGCTCCCGGCGGACCTTGCAGAATCTTGGCGGTTCTTCTTCTTCGATCCAGCACCACCGGCCGCGCCATTCATTCCACCTCTCCTTCACGGTGCCGTCCGGGTACGCTCCCTTGGATCTTGGCATCCAGGTGATGCACCCAGAGAGGGCACCTCCCGGCTGGATCCGAGGGGTGAAATAGTGGCGGAAGAGCGCCGTGTTGGGCTGCACCCCGACGAAGCCCTCGCAAAGGTGCGCGAAGAAAGACATGCATGCCACCGCATTCGGAGTAAAATCCAAGAGGCGGAAGCCAAAGGTGTGCATGACATCACAGAAGAAACCGGAGAAGGGGGAACATAACCCGCAAGAAAAGTAGTCGACAAAGAAGGGGTACCGATTTGGGCCAGGTTCGGCGCAAGCAGCCGGAATGACGCGCGTCGCCGGATGACCCAAATTCTTCCCCCCCCATCTCCACCCCCCAAAGGGGCTTGAAGGCGGCCCGGAGCTCGTGGACGTCGACCGTCAACGGGATGAAGAAAGAAGCCTTCGTCCGGTCCCCCGATAGCGCGCCCTCCAGCGGCTCCACAGACCCGGTGCCCTTGGCCACCCCCTTGCCCTTGGCGGGTTTGGATGCCATGGCGGCTGAGTTGGAGGGCTGAGGGAGGGGGATGGTGAAGCAACGGCGGCAGGAGAAGGCTGAGGCTTCCGAAGGAAGGAAGAGAGGGAACAGCGGCTTTGAGATTGGAAGAGGCGCGAGGAAAATGGAGGAAGTGAGCAGCGCGCCCGCGGTTATTCCTTCTTATGGGGGGGGGGAACACGGGCCGCCTCCTTTCGCATTTACTGCGACGTGACGCATGCCTGCGGAAACAGCCCCGCGCATGCCGCCCACGTCACACACGCCCCTCAACCGCGCGCCGCGCGCGCGGATCGTGGGAGGCGAAGCGCGCGGAAAATCTTACCACAGTGAAAACTGCCCCGCCTGCCCGCGCACCGTTCTGGGCCTAGGCCAACAACGCGTCGCGCTTATGTGTGGCCCAGGCCCGGGGGCTCCTGTCGGTGTACAAAAAGAGGGGTACACTTTTTGTACCCCTATGACTGTGCACGGGTAGTCTGAGCCACAGGCACCACCACACCAAGCACGGCAAGGGAGGTGAGCCAGGGTAAGACCGAAGCTCGAAGGAACTGAAGCCCAAGGCCAAGACCACAAAGAGTAAGGGGACGAAGAAGATTCCCCCGGCAAGATCCTTGCCGGGAGCCAGTTTCAGCAGCCCCGGCAAGATCCTTCCCCGGGCCGGCTTTAGCAGCCCCGACAAGACCCCTGCCGCGGCAATTCGCCCCCCACGCCTACGGAGCGGATCACCCTTGAGTCCACTACCCCCATGGGGCAAGGATTCGGGAGATATCCCCGTAGTGGCATGCAGATCTTTGTGAAGACATTCAAGATCAGATGGACACTAAGAAGATGACGACCCTTGGCGGTGTTGGGGAACGTAGCAGAATTCAAAAAAATTCTACGCTTTCACCAAGATCCATCTAAGGAGACATCTAGCAACAAGCATATGAGAGTGCATCTACATACCGTTTTGTAGATCGCGAGCGGAAGCTTTCGAAGAAGCGTGGATGAAGTAGTCGTACTCTTCTCGTTCTTCGTCACCGATGATCTAGCGCCGAACGGACGACACCTCCGCGTTCAACACATGTCCGGTACAGCAACGTCACCTCCTTCTTGATCCAGCAAGGGGGGAGGAGAGGTCGTCGGAGATCCAGCAGCACGACGGCGTGGTGATGGATGCAACGGGAATTCCTGCAGGGCTTCGCCGGCGCCCTGCGGAGAAGGAGGAAGGTGTGACGGGAGGGGGAGAGGCGCCAGAGACTTGGGTGCGGCTGCCCTCTCCCCCTCCACATATATATAGGGGGCAGGGGGTGCGCCAAGCCCTGCAGATGGGTTCTGCAGGGGGGCGGCGGCCTGGGGGGGGGAGACTTGCCCCCCAAGGCATAGAGGGCGCCTCCCTCCCCTAGGGTTCCAACCCTAGGCGCATGAGGGACGGCCCAGTAGGGTACGCCAGCCCACCAGGGGCTGGCCCCCTTCTCCTTGCGGCCTAGGGGCCCCACCGGGATGGGTGGCCCCACCCGGTGGACCCCCTAGTCCCGGGACACTCCCGGTGACCCCCGGAGATCACCCAATGGCCGAAACTGGACTTCCTATATATCATTCTTTACCTCCGGACCATTTCGGAACTCCTCGTGACGTCCGGGATCTCATCCGGGACTCCGAACAACTTTCGGGTTTCCACGTGAATGTATCTCTACGACCCTAGCGTTACCGAACCTTAAGTGTGTAGACCCTACGGGTTCGGGAAACACGTAGACAGGACCGAGACCACTCTCCGGTCAATAACCAACAACGGGATCTGGATACCCATGTTGGTTCCCATGTGTTCCTCGATGATCTTCATCGGATGAACCACTGTGTCAAGGATTCACTCAATCCCGTAGTTATTCCCTTTGTCCATCGGTACGGTACTTGCCCGAGATTCGATCATCGGTATTCCCAATACCTTGTTCAATCTCGTCATGGCAAGTCTCTTTACTCGATCCGTAATCCATCATCCCGTGACTAAATCCTTAGTCACCTTGAGCTCATTATGATGATGTCTCACCGAGTGGGCCCAGAGGTACCTCTCCGTCATACAGAGTGACAACATCCCAGTCTCGGTTCGTACCAACTCAACAGACACTTTCGGAGATACCCGATGCATACCTTTATAGCCACCCAGTTACGTTGTGATGTTCGGCACACCCAAAGTATTCCTACGGTATCCGGGAGTTGTACAACCTCATGGTCTAAGGAATAAATACTTGACACCGAAAAGCTTATGCATTACGAACTATACGATCTCGTGCTATGCTCAGGATTGGGTCTTGTCCATCACATCATTCTCCTAATGATGTGATCCCGTTATCACTGACATCCTATGTCCATGGTCAGGAAACCGTGACCATCTGTTGATCAACGAGCTGGTAACTAGAGGCCAACCAGGGACTCATTGTGGTCTATATATTCACACATGTATCGCTGTTTCCGTACAATACAATTCAAGCATGAATAACAGACGATTATCATGAACAAGGAAATATAATAATAATACTTTTATTATTGCCTCTAGGGCATATTTCCAACAGTCTCCCACTTGCACTAGAGTCAATAATCTAGTTACATTGTGATGAATCGAACACCCATAGAGTCCTGGTGTTGATCATGTTTTGCCCGTGGAAGAGGTTTAGTCAATGGGTCTGCAACATTCAGATCCGTATGCACTTTACAAATATCTATGTCTCCATCTTGAACATAATTCCGGATGGAGTTGAATCGGCGCTTGATGTGCTTGGTCTTCTTGTGAAACCTGGGCTCCTTGGTAATAGCAATAGCACCAGTGTTGTCACAGAAGAGAGTCATCGGGCTTGACGCGCTTGGAATGACTCCTAGGTCGGTGATGAACTCCTTCATCCAGACTCCTTCCTGCGCTGCTTCGCAAGCAGCTATGTACTCCGCTTCACATGTAGAATGCGCCACCACGCTCTGTTTGCAACTGCACCAGCTGACTGCTCCACCATTCAAAATATACACGTATCCGGTTTGCGACTTAGAGTCATCCAGATCTGTGTCGAAGCTAGCATCGACGTAACCATTTACGACGAGCTCTTCGTCACGTCCATAAACGAGAATCATATCCTTAGTCCTCTTCAGGTACTTTAGGATGTTCTTGACCGCTATCCAGTGTTCCATACCGGGATCACTTTGGTACCTCCCTACCAAACTTATGGCAAGGTTCACATCTGGTCTGGTACACAACATGGCATACATGATAGAACCTAAGGCCGAGGCATAGGGTATTACACTCATCTTTTCTCTATCTTCTGCCGTGGTCGGCGACTGAGCCTTGCTCAATCTCATACCTTGCAAAACATGCAAGAACCCCTTCTTGGACTGATCCATATTGAACTTCTTCAATATCTTGTCAAGGTATGTACTTTGTGAAAGACCAATGAGGTGTCTTGATCTATCTCTATAGATTTTGATACCTAATATGTAAGCTGCTTCTCCAAGGTCCTTCATTGAAAAACTCTTATTCAAGTAGGCCTTTACATTTTCCAAGAATTCTATATCATTTCCCATCAGCAATATGTCATCCACATATAATACGAGAAATGCCACAGAGCTCCCACTCACTTTCTTGTAGATACAGGCTTCTCCATAAGTCTGTATAAAGCCAAACGCTTTGATCACATCATTAAAGTGAATATTCCAACTCCGAGATGCTTGCACCAGCCCGTAAATCGAGCGCTGGAGCTTGCATACCTTGTTAGCGTTCTCTGGATCGACAAAACCTTCCGGCTGCATCATATACAACTCTTCCTTGAGGAAGCCATTAAGGAATGCCATTTTGACGTCCATTTGCCATATCTCATAATCATAGAATGCGGCAATAGCTAACATGATTCTGACTGACTTCAGCATCGCTACGAGAGAGAAAGTCTCGTCGTAGTCAATCCCTTGAACTTGTCGATAACCCTTAGCGACAAGCCGAGCCTTATAGATGGTCACATTACCATCCGCGTCTGTCTTCTTCTTAAATATCCATTTGTTTTCTATGGCGTGCCTGTCATCAGGCAAGTCCACCAAAGTCCATACTTTGTTTTCATACATGGATTCTATCTCGGATTTCATGGCTCCAAGCCATTTATTGGAATCCGGGCCCGCCATCGCTTCTTCATAGTTCGAAGGTTCACCGTTGTCTAACAACATGATTTACATGACAGGGTTGCCGTACCACTCTGGTGCGGAACGTGCCCTTGTGGACCTTCGAAGTTCAGTAGTAACTTGATCTGTTTCTTCATGATCATCATCATTAACTTCCTCCCTTGTCGGTGCAGGCACCTCAGGAACAATTTCTTCCGCTGCGCTACTTTCCGGTTCGGGAGGGGTGACTGTCACCTCATCAAGTTCTACCTTCCTCCCACTCACTTCTTTCGAGAGAAACTCTTTCTCCAGAAAGGATCCATTCTTGGCAACAAAGACTTTGCCTTCGGATCTGTAGTAGAAGGTGTACCCAATCGTTTCCTTTGGGTATCCTATGAAGACGCATTTTTCCGATTTGGGTTCGAGCTTCTCAGGTTGAAGTTTCTTGACATAAGCATCGCAACCCCAAACTTTCAGAAACGACAGCTTCGGTTTCTTGCCAAACCAAAGTTCATATGGTGTCGTCTCAACGGATTTCGACGGAGCCCTATTTAAAGTGAATGCGGCAGTCTCTAAAGCATAACCCCAAAAAGATAGCGGTAAATCGGTGAGAGACATCATAGATCGCACCATGTCCAACAGAGTACGATTTCGACGTTCGGACACACCGTTACGCTGAGGTGTTCCAGGCGGTGTCAATTGTGAAACAATTCAACAGTTCCTTAGGTGCGTGCCAAATTCATGACTCAAATATTCACCCCCACGATCCGATCGCAAGAACTTTATTTTCTTGTCTCGTTGATTCTCCACCTCATTCTGAAATTCCTTGAACTTTTCAAAGGTCTCAGACTTGTGCTTCATCAAGTAGATATACCCATATCAACTCAAGTCATCTGTGAGGGTGAGAACATAACGATAGCCTCCGCGAGCCTCAAGACACATTGGACCGCACACATCGATATGTATGATTTCCAACAAGTTGGTTGCTCGCTCCATTGTTTTGGAGAACGGAGTCTTGGTCATCTTGCCCAAGAGGCATGGTTCGCACGTGTCAAATGATTCATAATCAAGAGACTCCAGAAGTCCATCAGCATGAAGCTTCTTCATACGTTTGACGCCAATATGACCAAGGCGGCAATGCCACAAGTATGTGGGACTATCATTGTCAACTTAACATCTTTTGGCATTCACACTATGACTATGTGTATCATCACTATCGAGATTCATCAAAAATAAACCATTGACCAGCGGGGCATGACCATAAAACATATCTCTCAAATAAATAGAACAACCATTATTCTCGAATTTAAATGAGTAGCCATCTCGCATAAGACGAGATCCAGATACAATGTTCATGCTCAAAGCTGGTATTAAATAACAATTATTGAGGTTTAAAACTAATGCCGAGGGTAGATGTAGAGGCAGCATGCCGACGACGATCACATCGACCTTGGAACCATTCCCGACGCGCATCGTCACCTCGTCCTTCGCCAGTCTCCGCTTATTCCGCAAATCCTACTTAGAGTTACAAATATGAGCAACTGCACCGGTATCGAATACCCAGGAGCTACTACGAGCACTGGTAAGGTACACATCAGTAACATGTATATCACATATACCTTTGACGTTGCCGGCCTTCTTGTCCGCTAAGTATTTGGGGCAATTCCGCTTCCAGTGACCCGTTCCCTTGCAATAAAAGCACTCTGTCTCAGGCTTGGGTCCATACTTTGGCTTCTTCCCGGCAACAGGCTTACCGGGCGCGGCAACTCCCTTGCTGTCCTTCTTGAACTTAGTGGTTTTATTGACCATCAACACTTGATGTTCTTTCTTGATATCCACCTCCGCTGATTTCAGCATCGAATACACCTCGGGAATGGACTTCTCCATCCCCTGCATATTGAAGTTTAACACGAAGCTCTTGAAGCTTGGTGGGAGCGACTGGAGGATTCTGTCAACGACCGCTTCATCTGGGAGATTCATTCCCAGTTGAGACAAGCGGTTGTGCAGTCCAGAAATCTTGAGGATGTGCTCACTGACAGAACTGTTTTCCTCCATCTTACAGCTGTAGAATGCGTCGGAGACGTCATATCTCTCGACTCGGGCATGAGCTTGGAAAACCATTTTCAGCTCTTCGAACATCTCATATGCCCCGTGATTCTCAAAACGCTTTTGGAGCCCCGAATCTAAGCTATAAAGCATGGCGCACTGAACCAGGGAGTAATCATCACTACGCGACTGCCAGGCGTTCATAACGTCTTGGGTCGCCGGGGGAACAGGTGCATCACCTAGCGGTGCTTCTAGGACATATGATCTCTTGGCAGCTATGAGGATAATCCTCAGGTTACGGACCCAATCCGTATAGTTGCTACCATCGTCTTTCAGCTTGGTTTTATCTAGGAACGCGTTGAAGTTGAGGGAAACTTGAGCGTGGGCCATTTGATCTACAAGAGATATTGTAAAGAATTTAGACTAAGTTCATGATAATTAAGTTCATCTTAATCAAATTTTAATGAACTCCCACTCAGAATGACATCTCTCTAGTCATCTAAGTTATACACGATCCGAATCGACTAGCCCGTGTCCGATCATCACGTGAGACGGACTAGTCATCAACGGTGAACATCTTCATGTTGATCGTATCTTCTATACGACTCGTGTTCGACCTTTCGGTCTTCCGTGTTCCGAGGCCATGTCTGTACATGCTAGGCTCGTCAAGTAAACCCTAAGTGTATTGCTTGTGTAAATCTGGCTTACACCCGTGGTATGCGAACGATAGAACCTATCACACCCGATCATCACGTGGTGCATCGGAACAACGATCCTTAGCAACGGTGCATAGTTAGGGGGAACAAAATTCTTGAAATTTTAGTGAGAGATCATCTTATTTACTACCGTCGTTCCAAGTAAACAAGATGCATAAACATGATAAACATCCCATGCAATCAATTAAAGTGACATGATATGGCCAATATCATCTTGCTCCTTCGATCTCCATCTTCGGGGCACCATGATCATCTTGTCACCGGCTCGACACCATGATCTCCATCATCATGATCTTCATCATCGTGTCTTGAAGAAGTCGTCACGCCAACTATTACTTCTACTACTATGGCTAACGTTTAGCAATAAAGTAAAGTAATTACATGGCGTTTATTCAGTGACACGCAGGTCATACATTAATTAAGACAACTCCTATGGCTCCTGCCGGTTGTCAAGTTCATCGACATGCAAGTCGTGATTCCCTATTACAAGAACATGATCAATCTCATACATCACATATATCATTCATCACATCTTCTTTGGCCATACCACGTCACATAGCACATGCTGCAAAAACAAGTTAGACGTTCTCTAATTGTTGTTGCAAGTTTTTACGTGGATTCTATAGGTTTTCTAGCAAGAACGTTTCTTACCTACGCCAAAAACCACAACGTGATTTGTCAATTTCTATTTACCCTTCATAAGGACCCTGTTCATCGAATCCGATCCGACTAAAGTAGGAGAGACAGACACCCGCCAGCCACCTTATGCATCTAGTGCATGTCTGTCGGTGGAACCAGTCTCACGTAAGCGTACGTGTAAAGTCGGTCCGGGCCGCTTCATCCCACAATACCGCCGAATCAAGACTAGAATAGTAACGGCAAGAAAATTGAGCAAACTCAAACGCCCACAACTGCTTTGTGTTCTACTCGTGCAAGATGCTACGCATAAGACCTAGCTCAGATGCCACTGTTGGGGAACGTAGCAGAATTCAAAAAATTTCTACGCTTTCACCAAGATCCATCTAAGCAGACATCCAGCAACGAGTATATGAGAGTGCATCTACATACCGTTTTGTAGATCGCGAGCGGAAGCTTTCGAAGAAGCGTGGATGAAGTAGTCGTACTCTTCTCGTTCTTCGTCACCGATGATCGAGCGCCGAACGGACGGCACCTCCGCGTTCAACACACGTCCGGTACAGCAACGTCACCTCCTTCTTGATCCAGCAAGGGGGGAGGAGAGGTCGTCGGAGATCCAGCAGCACGACGACGTGGTGATGGATGCAATGGGAATTCCTGCAGGGCTTCGCCGGCGCCCTGCGGAGGAGGAGGAAGGTGTGACGGGAGGGGGAGAGGCGCCAGAGACTTGGGTGCGGCTGCCCTCTCCCCCCCGACATATATATAGGGGGCCAGGGGGGTGCGCCAAGCCCTGCAGATGGGATCTGCAGGGGGGCGGCGGCCTGGGGGGGGAGACTTGCCCCCCAAGGCATAGGGGGCGCCTCCCTCCCCTAGGGATCCAACCCTAGGCGCATGAGGGAGGGCCCAGTAGGGTGCGCCAGCCCACCAGGGGCTGGCCCCCTCCTCCTTGCGGCCTAGGGGCCCCACCGGGATGGGTGGCCCCACCCGGTGGACCCCCTGGTCCCGGGACACTCCCGGTGACCCCCGGAGATCACCCGATGGCCGAAACTGGACTTCCTATATATCATTCTTTACCTCCGGACCATTACGGAACTCCTCGTGACGTCCGGGATCTCATCCGGGACTCCGAACAACTTTCGGGTTTACACGTGCATGTATCTCTACGACCCTAGCGTTACCGAACCTTAAGTGTGTAGACCCTATGGGTTCGGGAGACACGTAGACATGACCGAGACCACTCTCCGGTCAATAACCAACAGCGGGATTTGTATACCCATGTTGGTTCCCACGTGTTCCTCGATGATCTTCATCGGATGAACCACTGTGTCAAGGATTCACTCAATCCCGTAGTTATTCCCTTTGTCCACCGGTACGGTACTTGCCCGAGATTCGATCGTCGGTATTCCCGATACCTTGTTCAATCTCGTCATGGCAAGTCTCTTTACTCGATCCGTAATCCATCATCCTGTGACTAACTCCTTAGTCACCTTGAGCTCATTATGATGATGTCTTACCGAGTGGGCCCAAAGGTACCTCTCCATCATACGGAGTGACAACATCCCAGTCTCGGTTCGTACGAACTCAACAGACACTTTCGGAGATACCCGATGCGTACCTTTATAGCCACCCAGTTACGTTGTGACGTTTGGCACACCCAAAGTATTCCTATGGTATCCGGGAGTTGTACAACCTCATGGTCTCAGGAATAAATACTTGACACCAAAAAGCTTATGCATTACGAACTATACGATCTCGTGCTATGCTCAGGATTGGGTCTTGTCCATCAGATCATTCTCCTAATGATGTGATCCCGTTATCACTGACATCCTATGTCCATGGTCAGGAAACCGTGACCATATGTTGATCAACGAGCTGGTAACTAGAGGCCTACCAGGGACTCATTGTGGTCTATATATTCACACATGTATCGCTGTTTCCGTACAATACAATTCAAGCATGAATAACAGACGATTATCATGAACAAGGAAATATAATAATAATACTTTTATTATTGCCTCTAGGGCATATTTCCATCAGGCGGGACCCCAGCCAAGGAACACCACAAGACCTCCGGCAAGCACCTTGCCGGGGACGGTAGCAGGCGTCGCGGCAAGACCCTTGCCGGGGCCCCGGCAAGGCCCTTGTAGAGGACATCAGCAGGGCCACCATCAGGCCCATGACAACTAAGCTTCCACCACCCTATGCAGCTGCCGGCCCAACCAGCTGCGCAGGCATCTGCGTGGCGACATGCAGATCTTCGTGGAAGACCCACCATTGCGCCACCTCAGCTGCCTGCCTGCCTACATGGCATCTCAGGCATCGCTGGCCAGGGCGCGTGGCAACACAAGAAGGAGCGGCGACGGACAAGACGGATGTCTCGCCCGTCCCCAATAAAGCAAGGACACCTAAGCAGGGCGCATTAAATGCGCCTTGTCATGTAATGCGAGGGATAACCTCGCATCATTGTACCCTTTCCACCTCCTGTGTGCCACTGTGGCAACCCCTTTTCCCTATAAAAAGAGGCCTGAGGCGACCTGGAGAAGGATTCGGCTTTTTAGAACTCCTCATGATCCGGCTTTTTGGAGCTCTTCACCCCCCATAGCTAGCTAAAGAACACATATATACAATCCACCAAAGCAAGAGTAGGGTTTTACGCACCCTTGCGGCCGGAAACTGGGTAAACGAAGCGTGTGCTAACTGTTGGATCCGCTCTTCTCTTAACCCCGCGCCCCACAACCGTAGTAGGGATTCCTGTGATCCCATAGGTGTCGATCCAAATACACCGACAGGTGGCAATAGTTGAGCCCAACGTGACTTTGGGCCTGTTAAAGGCCTGTCGCATAATTCGCCCCATTGATGTCAGTCCTAAGCTTTCGGCCTCTTAAATGCCCATGATATTAGTGGGCCAACTAAGGTCCGAGATATGTTTCGGCCTGGAAACTGCCCGTGATATAACTGGGCCCAAAAAGGCCCCGTCTACATTTTAGCTTGCTGAAGGCCCGTCGACGACTAGTGAAAATTAAGTCCAATATGCATTTCGGCCTACTAAAGGCCCATGGTTTCATCTGGGCCCTAACAGGCCAGTACAATATTCAGTCTTTTAATGGACCAACGCTACCTGGGCCAAACTAAGCGCTGGGTCCACCAAAGGCCCAACTAAAATATAGGCCGGTGTAAGTTGTGGGCCTCGTGCAAAGTGTGAAGGCCCCAATGATTCGGGCCCAAGAAAGATGCAGGCCGGCCCAATTGTGGCCCACTAAACACCATGCCCGTTAGAGGCGAATGTTTCGGCCCGGTCGACTACATCTGATGTTTTTCAGATAGCAAATGATGGCAGTAACTAGTAAGAATTAAGAACAAACCTACTCTATACAATAAAGAAATTACGGCATAGTAACTAAGAATAAACCTACACTATACAATAAAGGATTTATGGTATATTACATCCACTGGGCATCGAAGTTCACCACCAGTGATCATAACGCGCAACAAAGAAGATGATTACAAAAACTGGGCACCATTGCAGCGTAACAAAATAATATTGAATCGAGACCACTTCCAAGACAGTTCAAGAAAGGTTAGCCTTGCGCGGGAACTGCTACACAAGCTACTGAGCAAGGCTGTGAGACCGGCCTAGCATGTCGGTCATAGTTTCCAGGTGTAGCTGTTTAGCGATGAGGTTCTCATTGGTGTTCTCCGCAATCTTTCTTAGAGATAGGACTTCAAGTCGAAGTTGAGTTGTAGAATTCCTTTCTGCTAGAACTTGGGACTGAAGAAGTCGAACAGATTCAGACAATGAATTCTGTGAGCTTGTCTGACTGCTAGTCTCAAGTAACTTGAACACTGCATCCAGACAAGACTTTGGGGTTGTCTCGCTATCTTCAAGATGTTTTGCCTTCTTTGTTGCAATACATGTTGGGTTTGTCTCACAGCCTTCAGCAGACTTGTGCATGCCATCAGGCATATCACCCTGAAACAAAGCAAAGAGATGACATGTTTTGCACGTGTATAAACAAAGATGATAATTGTGCTGTCAATTCCATCCAATTTCAAATTAGAAAATAAAGAGTAAGTTCAAAATATCAATAGCATAATTTGGCATTGTTCATAATGCGGGGAGCTTCACCACACTACTGGCTTACCATGTCAACATAACAAGCATAGATGAAGGGGAAAGAAAATCGTTGTATCTATTTTGGTTAATGTGCATGGCATGTTGTTCATATCATCAGCCACACCAGTAAGATAAAATAGGAGATGACAAGGTGCAAACGTGGGATGCTTCACCACACATTGGATTATAGATCCACAAAAACAAGCTTACATATAGGGAGTATTGAGTAATGTGCATGGTATGAATAAGGAATTTGGTTTTACAAGTAAAACTTAGAACTTACGGTTCTTGCGAACATGCATTTTGGTAGAAACAACAAACTAAACAGCAGTAAACGATAGGGAGTATGAGCAAATTAAACAGCAGTTGAGGATAAAGGCTTTAGAAGGACTAACTTACATTAACAGTTAACACCGGCTTTAAAATGCCCTTCTCCATGTCAAGGGAAAGATAACTCAAGAATTTCAGCACATAATCTTCTTCATAAGCATTGCCTGTACTCTACATTTTGTAGAGAGTAATTATAGATATGATAATACTGGAAGGGATAGAGGATAATGAAGATAAGATGCAGATTGATGCTTCATAATCAACTACCAATCCCTGGAAGTACAAGCATTACATGACAAAATGTACTGACAAGAGCAATGGGCTATACTTCTGCACTGGCATTGTCTGTGTATTCTACTTTTTGGTAAGATTAAATATCGATCTGATCTTTTTTAGTAAATGGTGAGCGAGAGAGATAGGATGCAGAATGCTACACAATGAACCAATCCCTCTTCCCATAATACAAGACTGTTTTGAACACTGGTGTACTGGACAAAATGTTCTTATATTATGGGACAGATGAAGTAGCTGTTAATGTAAGTACAGTGATAGATGATGTTCAGTCCTAACAAGAGGACTGCAGAGCTAAACCTCTTCAAAAGCATTGGGTTGATTCTAAATTTATGTAAGAGTCCATACGGATCTTATAATGTCCACCAAATGGACGATAACGAGGCTAACATGTGCAGTGATGCTACATAATCAAACAACTATTAAAGTAAGTATGGTCATACAGGGCAAGAGGTACTCACAAGAGCAATGAAGTGTGCAGTATAGTTGCGAGATTCTGGGGTCCCTTAAGAATGAATGTTCTTTTGCTAACAGTTTCTGTACAAGTGAGACATTAAGGCAAATGCAGAAATGTAGTTCAAATTGTGATGTGATATCATAGATAGTACCTTACGCTGCAGCCGAGACCAATGTGTAACAATATTATTCCTGTCACCGTCGGATAAATGTAGCACCGGAGACTTTACAGAAATTTCGGTTAGACGCTTGCCATCGATGTGCGCTTGCCTCAGGTAGGAACGATACTTCATCAACGAGTGCTTGAAAAGCGCAACCAACCCTTGCTCGTCTTCACAATCCAGTTTGGTCCTCGCCTTAAAAGAATGAAATCTTGTGTCTTCTGTCAACAAAAACATATGCAGCAATGACCATGAATAACATTAGTACATTACTTACGCGTAAGTTGTGGAGGTAGACTGGAAATTGTTCTGTGTCTGCGGTATAATCTTTCCATGAAGGAAAGATGCGCACAAAGTTCCTGACAACAATATAAGCTTTGTCTTCTAAATTGGGAAGAAATGGAACAGGGGTCCTATTTACTGCAATTGGGGTTCTCTCTGGTTCGAAAAGGGATTTGCCAACTTGATTTGGTGTACTCTTTGCTGGAATGGGCGTTTTGCGTCGTAGAGCTGGTGCTATATCAACTGGCATAGTCATAATGTTTGCCGCGGTTGGTGTCTGCTGAGTTGGGGCATCAGAAATGACCAGTGTAGTAGGGCTAGAGTATGCTAGAGTTGGGGTGTTTTGTGGGTCAGGTGATATTGCAACTACACCTAATGGGCTATTCGATTTATCAGGTGCCACTACCTTTTCCAAATACTTTGCTTGTGCTCCTCCACGATCAGCAATCGCCCTCTTCCTTTTGAACGTCTGATACACAAGAACATCATTTGAATGGATAAATATGGTATGATGACAGATGGAATATATACTAAAAATGGATAGGCAGGGCGTATTCACATACACGATGTGTAAACTAAGCTAATGGCGGTTCAACAAAGTAGAAGCAATGCAAAGCATCAGCTGCAAGATATGTGCGACAAATATAACCTTGGAAAGTTAGAGCAAGCACCTTGATGGGTGAATAGGATAGGGCATCTTCCTCTGACTCCTCCACTAGGGAGCTACATTGACTAAGGTCTCCCTCTATCTCAGAATCACTGTTAGAATCATATTTTGAGCATGGATCTGTAGGTGGAGAGCGTTTAAATTGCATTGCATCCATACTTGATTTCAGTCCCTTAATGCCAAGTTTGAAAACCATGGCATTGTTCTGCTTTATTCTTTTCATGCGCGCAAGCTCATAATTATTATGATGTTGTTCAGAATCTGAGATTCATGAAAACATAAAAAGTAGTCAGATTATCTATGGAACGCATTAAGGATTTAACTCGAAGAGTGTCTCCCTATAAACCCCTACATATGCAAAGTTCACCCCCAACCGTGCTGACCAGACCACACACAGAAATACAAACCCCTTATGTCTCTATAATAGGCAGACACACATTTCAAAACTAAAGTAGGAACATTAGAATCATATGAAATGCGTATTTGAACAAATAAACTAAGGAATTATGAGTGGCATAATGTTTAGCTTCAAGGGTGGAGCGTTCGTAGTGCGACACAAAGCAAGTAGGCAGATTGTATTCCATGTAAAAGATCGAAGCCTATGTAAAATCTGGAAATGACACTTTCTTTCTATACAATGCAGTGTTCGTTACCCACACATGATGGAAGAGTTCACATAGAGAAATACTATTCACTCATGTCTACGGTTGCAGTATTTAGAAACAGGGTGGTCCACCCTAAAAGAATATTGACAACAAATATGACAAGGCAAGCATAGATGTAGTGAATCAATCATTTACTTGTGAGCTTACTAGGACAAGTATTCTGAATTGTAACTACAGTAAGAGACCATATGTCGGGGATATACCCCGCGGTATGACCCGGCCGGAAATGTAACCGGGTCGGACTTGGCGGTTTACTTGAGACCCGGTTTACACTTGGCGATTCACTGGCGACCCGCCATGACCAGACGGTTTACAAGCAACCAGCCTAAACATTATGACTCACTAGTAACCTGGCGGGCGGCGGACGGATGACAAGGCCCAAGGCCTAGAAGGCCGGTTCATGTTCCGGTGGCCCGGTTTATGAGGAAAGCACAAGGAATATTGTCCTACAAAGGAAGCAAGAGTAGGACTCCACTTGTAACAGAGTAATCCTAATCCTACTAGGACTAGTCATGTAACCCGCCCCTTCAACATATATAAGGAGGGGCAGGGCTCCCCAAAGAGAGACAGAAAATAACAAACAATCTCTAGGGTTAGACACAAGAAGGAGAGCCAGCTTATGCGGCGACTCCGTGTAACATCCCTAGCCTTTCTATGCACTTGGACTAGCTTGGTTGTTGCATCATGTCTAATTTTCTTTTAAATTTGAAATGGGGATTGTTCAAACTGTCGGTGTACTAAGGTAGGGGTACCTCAGTACCCCAACTTGTGCACGGGCAGTTGCAGCCTCCCGCGGCAGGGTTTACCGCGTGCTCGCCGGAGACCTTCCTGCTCCCTAATCAAGCCATTCAAAAACAAAGTATACAAGACAGAAGATCGAGACCCCGGCAAGAGGAGCTTGCCGGGAAGGCCGTACCAGGCTCAAGACTGCCCCACTAGCACAAGGCCCTGGCAAGAGGAGCTTGCCAGGAAGACTAGAAGACCCGGCGAGGGCCCGGGGAGCGACGAGCTTCGGAGCCCGGCAAGCTCCCGGGCCCGGCAAGATCAAGGCCCCGGCAAGGTGCTTGCCGGGAAGGCTACGCTGTGTGCCCGCGCTCCAGCTCATCGGCCCACGCGTCGCCCTGGGGCCTATCCAGAGACGCGTGGCGGATGGCTGTGCAGCCTGGGGGACACGGTGGCACTCCACGGTGGCGGATCCATCGCCGTGGCGGACGGAGACGCAAGGGCGGGAGCTTTTGGGGTCGACGGCGACTGGCATTAAATGCCCTTGTCCCCCACTGTCCAAGTAGGTATAGACCACTGTTCTGCACTGTAGCTCCACTGTTCCCGCACTGTTACAACTACCACCTCTTTTACGTTTTTACCCCTTTCTCCTACGTTGACACCTGTCGGTGACCCCTTGCACTATAAAAGGAGGCCCATGCACAACGTGGAGGGGGTTCGGAACCTAGATCACTCTCACGCTCGGTGTAGCTGCTTCTTCAAGCTCCCGAGCTCTCCAACTCAATACACAACTAAGCAGGAGTAGGGTTTTACGTGTCTACCGCGGCCCGAACCTGGGTAAAACTGCCCGCGTGCTCGCTACGATCTGCTCTTCGTGCTCCCTCCGCCCTCGTACCGCACAGACAAGGGGCTCCGGTCCCATAGGTGTTCGTGGCGGACAGTTTCCCCCGACATCTTTGGCGCGCCAGGTAGGGGGCGTCGAGGTTGTGCGAACCTGATCCGGCGTTCGCGCGGGCGCATTCTTCATCAACCTCTCCGAATTCGTCAACTTCACCAGCAACAACTCCATGGCCCCGAAGAAGAAG
Organism: Secale cereale; assembly: GCA_902687465.1. Lineage (NCBI taxonomy): Eukaryota > Viridiplantae > Streptophyta > Magnoliopsida > Poales > Poaceae > Secale > Secale cereale. The sequence goes on from LR738711.1 coordinate 554,310,164, forward strand.
GCTTCGGAGGTCGGAGGCCCGTCTGCGTCTCACCCGCCGCCACCGGAGCCAATGGTGGGCGGGGGAGACGCCGTCGGAAGAGTGGCCGCCGGCGAGGACATTCACGGCGCCACTAGATCCAAGAACAGAACAGACGACCGAACCTCGGTCTCCGTGGACGCGCCGCGTCCCTCTCAGCACACAACGACCCAGCAGCGCCATGTCACGGGAGGTGGCATCCGCTTGCTGGGGCAAGGCCAAACCGGAGGCTCGCGGGACGCCCCGGACCCCCGTCCGGGCACAAGCAAAGCGAATGCGCCGGCGCGGGACCCCGCTCCTTCTAACGCTGTTAGGAGTCCGAGCGTATCCCGCTCCTCGCATCGCTCGCCCGCGTTCCCCTCCACTCCGGCAGAAGCGCTCGCAAGAGCGCAACTGCTCCTCGACTTTCCTCCAGCGGTAGACAAGGCCGAAGACTGGAGGGCCACCATCCAGAGCCTGATAGCCTTCGCCAACAACGATTCTCCACAGCAGCCGTCGGCCTCGCGGCCGCGGCAAGCTGAGAAGACGAAGGCCGACGGCGACAAGACCGCCGGGGGTGCGACAAGCATGCACTCCCCGCCGCGGAAGCAGAAAACGCCGCCCCGCCGGAACAACGCCGACGACGGCTCCACTGCCTCGTCGGACCCGCGGGCTCGTCGGGACCAGCGCCAAGTCCTTGACGACCGGCGAGAAGAAGACGCTCGGACCACAATCGAGCGCCGCCGAGAAGCTCGGCGACAATCAGACAAGAGAGCTGGGAACACTGTCGACGCGCACGCGCCCGGTGAGCCAGGCGACTTGCCGTACGCGGCAGGCTGCCCTGCGTTCACCCGCGAGCTGCGGCGCGTCCAGTGGCCCAGCATGAAGAATTTTAAGCCCGACGTACCGGAGAAGTACGACGGCAAGACGCACCCCTCGGAATTCCTCAGCGTCTACACCATCGCAGTGCAAGCTGCCGGGGGGCGCGACGAGAAGATCTTAGCGAACTACTTCCCGCTCGTGCTAAAGCCGAACGTCCGTTCGTGGCTTATGCACTTGCCGGAAGGTTCCATCTCTTCTTGGGCCGACCTTTGCCACCAGTTTGTTGGCGCCTTCACCGGCGGCCACAAACCCCACGGCCAGGAGAGCGATCTCCACATTCTGGCCCAGAAGGAAGGCGAGACCCTGCGCAAGTACATCCAACGCTTCAGCCGTGTGCAGCACAACATCCCTGATGTCCACCCTGCCGCGGTTATCAGCGCGTTCCACCAGAACGTGCGTAACCGCCGCATGCGTGAGGAAATGGCGATGACGAAGATTCGGGATGTCAGCGAGCTCTATGCTCTGGCTGACAAGTGCGCACGCGCAGAAGAGGGGAGGAGACTCCCCGGGGAGGATGCTGGCGCAGGAGGAAGCGACAGCGACGACGCTGCCCCGGCAAAGAAGAGCCGGCGGCGGAATAACAGAAGGAAGGGCAAGAAAGAGGTGCTTGCCGCCGAGAAGTCCGGCAAGGAGGCTCCCGCCAAGCAAACGCAGGCTGGCGGCTCCGGCAAGGAGCCTGCCCCTGTAGCGGCGGCCGACAAGCCGGGCGGCTCCGACAAGCAATACTGTAAGATCCACGGCACCAAGGGTCACGATCTCTCCAACTGCAAGCGCGTCGAGTATCTCGTCGAGCAGCAGAAAGCCGAGTACGAGAGGCGCGACAAGGAGAAGGCCCAAGGCGGCGGGGAGGAGACAACCAAGAAGCGGCCGTTCAATGGCCGGGGAGGACGCCGCGGCAAGGCCAAGCAGCGGCAAGGGGATCGACCTCCCCGGGGCCGCGACAAGGACGAAGAGGACGACGATGAAGACATGGAGGACGAAGATAACAGCGAGCAGGAGTTCCAGAAGGCCACGGAGGTCCTGTGCGTCGACGGTGGCGCCTCTCTGCACACCTCCCACCGCCAACTAAAGCAGTGGGTGCGTGAGGTGAATGCAGCGGAGCCGCCCGTGGAGTCGCGCAGGCTCCTCAAATGGTCCAGCACGCCCATCATTTTTGATCTTGAGGATCACCCTGACCGCACCACTGCGGTCGGGTGCTTGCCGATGCTGGTTTCTCCCACCATCCGCAACCTCAAGGTCACCAAAATGTTGGTTGACGGCGGGGCCGGGCTGAACTTGATCTCCTCTGCTGTGATCAAGAAACTCCAGATTCCAGATGGCGAGCTCGAAGAGACCGGTTCATTCCAAGGAATCAACCCGGGAAGGAGCAAGCCCAAGGGAAAGATCACTCTGCCGGTGACCTTTGGCGGGGAGCTCAACTTCAGAACTGAGCGCATCACTTTCGACGTCGCCGATATTCCGTTGCCCTACAATGGAATACTCGGCCGTCCTGCCCTCGCCAAGTTCATGGCAGCTTCCCATTATGCCTACAACGTACTCAAGATGCCGGGGCCGATAAGCGTCATCACTGTCCACGGCGACAAGAAGGATGCGCTTATCTGCGCCGACAAGATCTACCGGGATGCGGCAGCTGCAGCCGAGAAGGATACTCTTGCCGCTGAAGCTCCCGGGGGGAAGAAGACGAAGACCAAGTCCGGCAAGTGCTCTGGGACCCACTCCGGCAACCGCACCTCTTCGGAGTGCTGCGCTGCCGTCGAGGACGTTCCATCGAGCTCCACCGGCAAGAGTAAGAAAGGAATGGCCGCTCCTCCGGCAACCAAGAAGGTGTCCGCCAAGGAGGACGGCACTGGTGGTACCTTCACCATCAGCGCCACCCTCGACAGCAAATAGGAAAGCGCGCTCGTTGCCTTCCTGCGGGCGAATGTCGATGTGTTTGCCTGGCAACCATCTGACATCCCCGGTGTTCCCAGGAAGGTAATTGAGCACAAGCTTGCTGTTTGTCCTCATGCGCGGCCCATCACGCAGAAAGTGAGGAAGCAAGCCGTGGAGCGCCAAGAGTTCATCAACGAAGAAATCAAGAAGCTAGAGGCAGCAGGCCTAGTTAGAGGTGTGATCCATCCGACGTGGTTGGCAAACCCAGTCGTCGTGCGCAAGGCCAATGGGAAATGGAGACTGTGTATAGACTTCACCGATGTGAATAAAGCATGTCCCAAGGATCCATTCCCTTTGCCGCGCATTGACCAGATTGTTGACTCCACTGCCGGATGTGAGCTACTCTGTTTTCTTGATGCATACTCAGGCTATCATCAGATTTTCATGGCCAAGGAGGATGAAGAGAAGACTGCATTTATCACTCCATGTGGCACTTATTGCTTTATTCGCATGCCATTTGGGTTGAAGAATGCAGGCTCAACCTTTGCAAGGGTAGTATACACTGCTTTTGAGCCACAGATCCACAGAAATGTAGAAGCTTACATGGATGACATCGTGGTGAAGAGCAAGAGCAAGGAAACCCTGATCCAAGATTTGGAGGAGACGTTTCAGAACCTGCGCAGAATACAGCTCAAGTTGAACCCCGAGAAGTGCGTCTTTGGAGTCCCCTCCGGCAAGCTTCTCGGGTTCTTTGTATCACAGAGGGGGGTTGAAGCCAACCCCGATAAGATTAAAGCCATCGAACAGATAGAGGCCCCAAAGCGCGTCAAGGATGTCAGGAGGCTTGCAGGTTGTGTGGCTGCCCTCAGTAGGTTCATTTCAAAGTCTGCAGAACGTGCCCTACCTTTCTTCAAAATCTTGAAGAAGGCAGGTCCCATGAAGTGGACTCCGGAAGCGGAGGCGGCGCTGCAGGATTTGAAACGGTACCTGTCCTCCACTCCAATACTTGTCGCACCTAGACCACAGGAAAAGTTGTTGCTATACCTAGCGGCAACCAACCAGGTGGTTAGTGCTGCGTTAGTAGCGGAGAGGGAGTCCGACGAGGAGTCGGCACCACCGGCAAGCGAATCCAGCGACAAGCAGGGGGCTGCTCCGGCAAGCTCTGGCCCCGACAAGGAAGACTCTGCGCGGGAACAAGATGAGGTGCGGAAGAAGATGGTGCAGCGCCTAGTGTATTTTGTAAGTTCCCTTCTCCAAGGGGCTAGATCAAGATACTCTGGTGTGCAAAAATTGCTTTTCGGCCTCCTCATGGCCTCGAGAAAGCTGCGCCATTACTTCCAAGCCCATGAGATAACAGTGGTCACTCGCTTTCCGCTGAAGAGGATATTGCACAACCCAGAAGCGACAGGCAGGATTATTGAGTGGGCACTGGAGCTGTCAAGCTTTGGACTCAAGTTTGAAAGTACTTCAACCATACAGAGCCGAGCCTTGGCAGAATTCATAGCTGAGTGGACCCCAACGCCCGATGAAGAAGTTCAAGAAACAAGTACACCCGTACAAGAAGCTACAAGTGAATGGGTAATGTATTTTGACGGTGCCTTCTCGCTGCAAGGCGCCGGTGCTGGCGTGGTACTCATCGCGCCCACCGGAGAGCACCTCAAATACGTCATCCAGATGCACTTTCCCAGGGAGCAAGCGACAAACAACACTGCTGAATATGAAGGCTTGCTTGCCGGCCTCAGGATTGCGGCCGAACTTGGGATTAAGAAGCTGATTGTGCGGGGAGATTCTCAGTTGGTGGTCCGGCAAGTCAACAAGAGCTATCAGAGCCCTTTGATGGAAGCTTATGTCGATGAAGTGAGGAAGCTTGAGGAGCACTTTGAAGGTCTGCAGATGGAGCACGTCCCAAGAGCTCAAAATGAAATTGCAGATGGCCTTTCAAAGTGTGCTTCGATGAAGTTACCTGTGGAACCAGGGACCTTCTTGCTCAAGCTGACTCAACCATCCGTTACACCATCAATTGGACAGTCCAAAAAGAGAAAGTTGGTCTCCGGCGACTACTTGCCGGCGGATCCTCCACAAACCGCCGCCAAGGTCCCCAAGATCAACAACCAGAACGCTGAGGAACAGTTTGCTCCTGCAAGTCCTCGGGCTTGTACAGTTGAAGCAAGCGTTCCCGGCAAGCCTCGCCCCGGCGAGCTTGCCGGGGGACCTTCAGCTCCGGCAGAACCAGAGGTCCTTGCCGTAGAAGCTGAGGTTCCCGCAGCGGCCCTCGAGCCTTTAGTCCTTGCCGTCGAGCCTCAAGCTCCGGCATGGGCACAGCAAATTGTCCGTTTTCTTCAAACTGGAGAACTTCCCGACGACCCAGAAGAAATAGAGAAGATAACCAGGCAGTCAAGTATGTACCAGTTCCTGGATAACGAGCTGTACAGAAGAAGACTCAACGGTGTCAGGTTGAAATGCATCTCCAGGGAAGATGGACAGAAGCTGTTGGCGGAAATACACGGAGGCATATGCGGCCACCACATTGGCGCAAGGGCACTTGCCGGGAAAGCTTTCCGGCAAGGGTTCTTCTGGCAAGAAGCCCTCCAAGATGCGACTGCACTAGTAACCAAGTGTGAAGCGTGCCAGTTCCATGCAAAGCAAATTCATCAGCCAGCTCAAGCTCTCCAAACAATCCCTTTGTCCTGGCCCTTCTCGGTCTGGGGGCTCGATATCCTCGGCCCTTTCCCCCGTGCTGTCGGGGGCTTTGAGTACTTGTACGTTGCGATCGATAAGTTCACAAAGTGGCCAGAAGTGGTGCCAGTGAGAAAGGTGACAGCACAGTCAGCAGTCAGGTTCTTCAGGTCGATTGTTTGCCATTTCGGGATCCCTAACAGGATCATCACCGACAACGGTACACAATTCACTAGTCGCACCTTCATGCAGTACGTCCAAGACCTTGGCGCCAAGGTCTGTTTCGCTTCTGTTGCTCACCCGAGGAGCAACGGTCAAGCGGAGAGGGCAAATGCTGAAGTGCTGCGCGGACTCAAGACGAGGACCTTTGACAGGCTGCGCAAGTGCGGAAGAAATTGGATAGAGGAGCTACCGGCGGCTCTTTGGTCAATCAGAACGACACCAAGTCGAGCCACCGGACAGACACCCTTTGCTCTAGTCTATGGAGCAGAGGCAGTTCTCCCCACGGAACTCGTATACGGATCTCCTCGAGTGCTCGCTTATGATGAGCTCGAGCAAGAGCAACTGCGGCAAGATGACGCATTGCTCCTCGAGGAGGGACGTCTCCAGGCTGCTGTACGAGCTGCTCGATACCAGCAAGCCTTGCGCCGCTACCATAGCCGCAAGGTCAAGGCCAGGAGTCTCGAGGAAGGCGACCTTGTTCTTCGGCGTGTTCAGTCCGCCAAGAATTCCAACAAGTTGACGCCGAAGTGGGAAGGCCCTTATCGGGTGAGACAAGTTACGAGGCCCGGCGCTGTCCGCCTCGAGACCGAAGAAGGCTTACCGGTGAGCAACTCCTGGAACATAGAGCATCTTCGCAAGTTTCACCCATAAGGCGCGGTTGCCGTGATCCGCTCCGGCAACCACCTTTTGTACAAGCTTTGCCGCTGTTGCATGTAACCCTTTGTACAAAGCCGGGCGCAGACCCCGTGCATCAGTAAAGTTTTTGTGTTTTTCACCGATTGCCTTTTGCATGCTTTTCTTTGCTATTTGCATGTTTTGTTTGGCATTTGGTGCAACACTCAAGTATACGGTAAGCATTAGCACGCCGAAAGGCCATATACTTGTTTCCCTCTCCATTTTCTTTCCTCTTAAGCAGAAGGAACATTCCTCGCGCACAAGTTTGCCGGGGGGGGAGGAGATGGAGGAGGAACCAAGTGCTGTTCAAGAAAGAGAAGCCTTACCGGAAAGCAAGCAATACATGAAAGCTAAGTTGATAGAATTTGACCAGTTCAAATTTTAAATTTTAGTTGTCTTCCTTGAACAATCGCACTTTGTATGGAAAACCTGTGCGCGGAGGAACCTACCCGTAGCTTGCCGCACCCTTATCTTGTTTTCGAGTACGCTCAACGATTTAAGTGAGCTGCGACGAGTGTCGCGCCCTTGCTTCGTTTCCGAGTACGCTCAGCAAGCTAAGTGCGTTGCGGCTAGCCGCGGCGAGGTTGCTTGCCGGTGAGACCTTGGCCAGCAGGCTACTCAGAGTCCAGCACTCAGCGCTCGCGGCAAGGTCCCTTGCCGGCAAGCTCCCCGGGAGCGTAGGGTGAAAAACATACAAAGTCAAGGATTAAGACAAGGAAGATAACATTGCATTGATTGATCAAAATAAGGTAAATATCTTACAAAGGATAACTTGTCGCAATGGACTAATGAGTTCATAACATAATGTGCAGCAGCAAAAAAGAGATAAAGATAACGGAGCCCTAATCTACGCGGTCGCCCTCCTTCCTGCCGATCTTAGCCACCTTGGCGATGATGTGGGCGACTTGCTCCTTCAGGGCCTCCGTGTTCGCATCAGCCGGCAAGCTGCGAAGAACGTTGGTGAGATTGATCCCCGGGTTGCGGTACACGATCTTCGTCAGCACCCGCTCCAGAGTTCCTGCGCAGAGCAGGCGCGACTCCTCGGCCAGCTGCGCGGGGATTTGGTTTCGGAGACCTGCAAGGGCCGGCGCGATCCCTCTGAAGAAGAGGCTGAGCTTGGCGCTGTGCGGGAGATCCGGATCCGGGGAGTAGATGAGATGTTCAACTTTCAGCGCCAGTAGCTCCTGGTCGATGTTGGACGCAGAAGATACCAAGTCTTCGGTCCATACCTCAATGGTCTGGCGGAAGAGCTCGGATGCTTTATTGACGCTGTCCACCAAGGTCCGCTCCTTGCGGAGCTCATCCTTCAGCTTGGTCTCCCGAGCCCGGGCAGCGTCGAGTGAATCCTTCAGAGTAGTGACCTTCAACTCCAAGTCCTTGATGGAGTCATTGGCGGCCTTCAACTCGTCGCCCCTCTTAGAAAGACGCACCTGGAGATCTGAATTGGTGTGGGCGTCCTTCTCGCGCTCTGTGATGAGCGCGGCAACCTTCTCCGCGCTCACCTTCAGCGACTTCTCCAGCTGTGCGACCTTGGCGGAGAGCTCCTTCTTGGCGTCTTCCGCGGCAACCGCGGCGGCTTTCGCCTCCTTCAATTCTCCGCCAAGGGCCGCTTCGCGAGCGGCAAGGTCCTCCTCATGGGAGTCGAGCTGGACCTTCCGCTGCGCGAGTTCTCCTTCTCGCCGGGACAGCTCCACCCCGGCGAGTCGCTGCCGTTCCTCAGCTTCGGCCTTCTCCAGCACCCATTCTTGGTACTCGCCGGCGAGACGCTCGCGCTCCTCCGCCACCTCGCGGAGGGCCGCCTGGTTGGCGGCGCTGAGCTCCGCCGCGCGCTTCTCCATCTCCGCGGCGGCCTTGGCGGCAAGGGCTTCCCGGGAAGCGAGCTTCGCCTGCCTGGCCCGGTAAAGGGCCAGGAGCTGATGGAGCAGCTTCTCCTCCTCGGGCCCTTCGCTCCCGCCGGGCGCCTCGACGATCTTCAGGCCCGCGGAGGCGAGGACTTCTCCGTCAAACGCCTCGCCCTCCGCGGGAGCTCGCGATGAGGACCCCCAAGGCATCTGGATGAAGACGCCGTTGGGGGCCTCAAGGTAGTAACCCTGCTCCTTGCTGGCGGAGGGGTCGGTGGCCGGTGCAGCATCTGACGCTCCCGCCGCCTCCGGGTCGGCGGTGCGGTCGCCGTCCCCCTCCCCGGCCGCTGCGTCCGTAGCTGGAGCAGTCTCCTGCGCGGCCGGCTCGGCGGCCCTCGCCGCGTCCTCAACGACAGGGACGTCGCCGCCGCCCTGCGCGCCCTCCTCGTCCTCGATGTTGATGACCTCAGTCTCCATCGGCTCGGGAGGAGGAGGATCTAAAAAGAAAAAGAAGAAAAAGAAGTTCAAGTTCAAGCAAAGATCCAAAAAGGGACGAAGCCAAGAAGACAAATCGCAAGACATACCTTGGCGGACGTCCTCAGCGGCGGGCTCCCTCGCCGGGGAGCTCGGCCTTGTCGGAGTGGCCACCCTCGCCGGGCAGCTCGCCCTTGGCGGGGTACTCTGCCTTGGCGGAGTACCCACCCTTGGCGGAGCACTCTCCCTTGCCGGAGAGTTCGGCCTTGGCGGGGACGGCGGGGCCTGCGGCTCCTCGACGACGGTCTCCGGGCGCTCTTCCCGCTGTGGCTCCACCTCTGCACAAATCAAGACAAGAAACGTCAAGATGATGAAAGAAGACGAAATCCCTAAGCGCATCCCGACAAGCGGAAGGATGGAACCCAGACTTACGCTGGGGGCTGCGCTGGGGGCTGCTCCTCGGAGCAGCGCTTGGGTCCGGCAGGCTCGGCTCCGGCACACCTCCTGTTGCCGCGGCGGCTGAGTCTTCCGCGGCCTCGACCACAGGCGCCTTGGCCTTCTTCGCCGCGCGCTGAACCAAGGTCCTGAAATCAAAGCAACAAACAAAGTCAGCATCAACAATAATCAAGACAAAACTCCAGAAGGTGTAAGATCCTGGATCCTTACTCCTGGTCCTCCTCGTCGTCCTCGCTCAGGGCGGAGAAGTCGTACTCCACCGTGGGCGCGTCGGCGCGAGGAGCGGAAGACGAAGATTCCCTCGCGCGCTTGGTGTTCCCCGGGGCTGGGGGCTGCGAAGACCCAGCCCCTGTGGTAGCCGGCGCCCGAGGAGCGGGCGGAGCCGCTGCTCCGCTCCGAGAAGACCCCTGTCGGCTCGGCGCCGGCCTGCGAGGCGCCTCCGTCGTGGCCCGCGCGCGGGCCGCCTCTGCTGCGGCTGGTACGCCGGTCGCCCTTGGCGCGGCTTGGCTCCCCCGGGGAGCTGCCCGGCGAGCTGGTTGTTGCCGGGGCGCCTGCGCCCTCTCCCCCGTCGCCGTCTTGCGGAGACGCTTCGGTGGAGACTGCCTTGGGCTTGCTGGGGACGGGGAACTCTCCGACGAGGAGAGGTCGTCGGCGTAGAGCTCCGTAGATCCGCCGGAGTCCTCGGCCTCCTCCTCCTCCTCTTCCCCGGCCGGCTCGCTGGGCCCAGCGCCCTGCGCTGCGGCCTCTTTTCCCTTGGCGCCTCCGCTCCCTCCGGCGCCTCCGCTCCTCGCGGCGCCTCTGTTCCCTCCGGCGGCACCCTCCATTGCCGCGGCCTCGGCCACGATTCCGTGGATCCCGGAGTGCCTCAGCGAGGGGACCCCGGTGAGCGCGTCGGGAGGGAGCTGCAGCAGTCTGCGGATCTCCGCCTCCTCCGCCTGGCTAGACGCATCCGCAGCCTCCGCCTCAGCGGGCGTGTACCCGAAGTCTCCTGCCGCTGCGGCTGCAGCGGCCTCTTCAGCCCGAGAAGCCATATAGGCAATCTCCTGGTCGGTGGTGTCCCGCGTGTGCTCCTTGACGTCGTTCTTGTTCTTCGCCACCTCCACGAGGTTGTCGTAGAAGTTGAGGACGTCGATGGGTTTGGGCGCAATCCACCTGCGGTCCACGCCGTGCGAATCGCATGCGGGCATCATGGCGAGGATACGGTCCCGGACGATGTTGTTGCAGAGCGGCACCACTCCCCGGGGAGCTCGGAACCACTCGGGGTGCGCCGGGTCATACTTGAAGAGTTCCCGGACCATCCCCTTCAGCTCCAGCGTCGTGAATTTGAAGTTGAGCCCGGGGCGCAGCCTCATTATGTCCGCCGGGCCGCCGTACTCCCAGGCCGGCCTCTTCCTGTCTTGGAGAGGGGCGATGCGGCGGCGAAGGAAGTCTGCGCCCACCTCAGCAACAGACAGCTGTGCCACCCGAAGACGAAGAATCCGGACGAGGGCGATGTCGAGCTTGATGTCGTCCGAGTCTAGCTCGCTCCAGTCCCTGCCGCGCACGATGGGCGTTGTGCGCGGCGCAGTGAAAGCTTGCGGCTGGTCTTCGACGACCCAGCACCACTCCGCGCGCCATTCCTCCCACTTGCCGCGGAGCTCTCCCGGCAAGTAGGACCCCTTCTTGTTCAGACGGAAAACCCAAGAAATTCCTCCGGAGAGGGGGGCGTCGGCCTCTGCTCTAGGAGTGAAAAAGTGCCTAAAAAGCGCTACATTGGGCTGTATCCCTATGAAGTTTTCGCACATGTGTGCGAAAACCGCCATGGTGAGGATGGCGTTGGGGGTGAAGTCAAGGAGGTGGAGGCCGTAGGTGTGCATGACATCGCAGAAGAAATTCGAGAAAGGAGGACACAGACCGCAGTGAAAGAAAGCTGCGAAGAAGTAGTACCCGCCGGGGTAGCTGTCCTTGGCGGCGGACGGATACGCTCGCGTGCGGGGGTGCGCCTTGGTTTCCTTGGCCCAGAACAAGTAGTACTTGTTCCAGAGCTCCCGCGCGCCGAGCCTCGGCGGGAAGACGAGATGCTGCTTCCGATACGCGGCGAGTTTCGCCGCTTGCTCCGACTTCTCCCTCTTGGACTTCTCCGCCTTCGCCTTGTCGGTCTTCGGGGCCATGGCGGACGCGGCGGAAGAAGAGGGACGAAGAACTCGGCGACGCCGGAGATGCAGACGGCGACGGCGGAGATGTGGAAGCGGAGCGCAAGAGGGATCTCTGGAGGAAGAAGACGATGCAATGAAAGCGCAAGGAGGGGAACCGCGCCTGCTTCCTCTGCTTTTATGGGGGAGTGGGGGGCGTTTCGCCCTTTCCATTAAGAGATCGTGGGCACGTCCCATCCCACGACACCGCAATCGACGCGTGCCGTTACGGGGGGATGCGGCGGATACGGAAGTGGATTCGGCGCGCCGCGGGCCGCGGATGCCCGTGCACTGTTTTGGGCCTGGCCCAACAGCGCTCGGCACCGTGTGTGGCCCAGGCCCGGGGGCTCCTGTCGGTGTACTAAGGTAGGGGTACCTCAGTACCCCAACTTGTGCACGGGCAGTTGCAGCCTCCCGCGGCAGGGTTTACTTGTGAGCTTACTAGGACAAGTATTCTGAATTGTAACTACAGTAAGAGACCATATGTCGGGGATATACCCCGCGGTATGACCCGGCCGGAAATGTAACCGGGTCGGACTTGGCGGTTTACTTGAGACCCGGTTTACACTTGGCGATTCACTGGCGACCCGCCATGACCAGACGGTTTACAAGCAACCAGCCTAAACATTATGACTCACTAGTAACCTGGCGGGCGGCGGACGGATGACAAGGCCCAAGGCCTAGAAGGCCGGTTCATGTTCCGGTGGCCCGGTTTATGAGGAAAGCACAAGGAATATTGTCCTACAAAGGAAGCAAGAGTAGGACTCCACTTGTAACAGAGTAATCCTAATCCTACTAGGACTAGTCATGTAACCCGCCCCTTCAACATATATAAGGAGGGGCAGGGCTCCCCAAAGAGAGACAGAAAGTAACAAACAATCTCTAGGGTTAGACACAAGAAGGAGAGCCAGCTTATGCGGCGACTCCGTGTAACATCCCTAGCCTTTCTATGCACTTGGACTAGCTTGGTTGTTGCATCATGTCTAATTTTCTTTTAAATTTGAAATGGGGATTGTTCAAACTGTCGGTGTACTAAGGTAGGGGTACCTCAGTACCCCAACTTGTGCACGGGCAGTTGCAGCCTCCCGCGGCAGGGTTTACCGCGTGCTCGCCGGAGACCTTCCTGCTCCCTAATCAAGCCATTCAAAAACAAAGTATACAAGACAGAAGATCGAGACCCCGGCAAGAGGAGCTTGCCGGGAAGGCCGTACCAGGCTCAAGACTGCCCCACTAGCACAAGGCCCTAGCAAGAGGAGCTTGCCAGGAAGACTAGAAGACCCGGCGAGGGCCCGGGGAGCGACGAGCTTCGGAGCCCGGCAAGCTCCCGGGCCCGGCAAGATCAAGGCCCCGGCAAGGTGCTTGCCGGGAAGGCTGCGCTGTGTGCCCGCGCTCCAGCTCATCGGCCCACGCGTCGCCCTGGGGCCTATCCAGAGACGCGTGGCGGATGGCTGTGCAGCCTGGGGGACACGGTGGCACTCCACGGTGGCGGATCCATCGCCGTGGCGGACGGAGACGCAAGGGCGGGAGCTTTTGGGGTCGACGGCGACGGGCATTAAATGCCCTTGTCCCCCACTGTCCAAGTAGGTATAGACCACTGTTCTGCACTGTAGCTCCACTGTTCCCGCACTGTTACAACTACCACCTCTTTTACGTTTTTACCCCTTTCTCCAACGTTGACACCTGTCGGTGACCCCTTGCACTATAAAAGGAGGCCCATGCACAACGTGGAGGGGGTTCGGAACCTAGATCACTCTCACGCTCGGTGTAGCTGCTTCTTCAAGCTCCCGAGCTCTCCAACTCAATACACAACTAAGCAGGAGTAGGGTTTTACGCGTCTACCGCGGCCCGAACCTGGGTAAAACTGCCCGCGTGCTCGCTACGATCTGCTCTTCGTGCTCCCTCCGCCCTCGTACCGCACAGACAAGGGGCTCCGGTCCCATAGGTGTTCGTGGCGGACAGTTTCCCCCGACACAAACCCTAGCACTAAATCAATCCATCTAGGCTTGATTAAAATCTTTTTCAATAAATCAAAAATGTCCCTAAGAGAAGTTCATGATTTCTGCTTAAGGTGAAAACCTCTCCCAAAAATGATGAATATATTTCTAGGTCATCTTTGGATTTTTGAATTAACACAGAAGTATTTGATTGGAGCCGTTTAAATGATATATATATTTTAAATGGTCCAAATATTCTGAAGTTATTTGTGGAGCCCTGAAATAATTCAGTTAACCCCCCAAAATAATTGTCAGAATTGTCCAAAATGATTTAGTCCCTAAACTAAATCAGAACAAAGAAAACAAAATAGAAAAAGAAAAAGAGGAAAAGGAAAAGGCTTACCTGGCCTTACCTGCAGCCCAACTAGGCAAAGCTAGCACGGCCGAGCCCAACTGGCCGATGCCAGTCATCCTCCTCCTCTCGCCAGAGGGACGGAGGGCGTGTGCCCGCGGCACGCCGGCCACCTCCTGCTTCCACCGCGACGCCTCCGACTTTCTGGTCGTGCCACGAAGACGTCCACGACCCATTCGTTCCACCTCACCTCCCCGCACTCCTTTCCCCTTGCTCCCCAGCTCCTCCTCGCCATGGCCGAAACCACCACGTCCGCGCGGCGAGCACCACCGTGATCACCGCCTCTCCCTCGCCCCCTGGAACTGCCCACGAGCTTCGTCTCCACGCGTTGGAGATCTTCGTCGAGCCGCCCGATGCCAGGAGCCCCTGGAGCGCCGTCGTCGACCTCGTCTTCTTCCTCGGCCACAGGAGATCGCCGCCGGGATTCCAACGCCGTCCGGCCTCCGCCGAGCCTGCTGAGACCTCCGACCGACCCCCTATGAGCCCCTCCGTCGTTCCCCTCTCTCCCCGTGCTTTCTTTTGCGCGCTAGCCGCTGCCCCGCGACCACCCGCAACCGTCTTCCGCCATGACTGGCGACCTCCGTGCTCCCGAGCCCCTCCGCTCCAACTAGTTGCTCCGGCGTGCTCCTGGAGCTTCTACGAGTCCTCCCCGCTGCTCATCTCGCTCGACAGCCATGCGCAGCACCTCGCCCGTGCTAACCCAAGCTCCGGCCGCCGCCTGGCTCAACGACGGCGACGATTCCGGCCACCCCAGCTGCTCCGACCTGTCTCGTTGGATGCGCGAGTTCGCCAGCTCTCCGTAGATGCCCTCTGCCGCTAATTTGGTCACCGGAACGGTGTTTCCGAGCCGTGCCGCCGTCCTGGCTCTCGCCGGAGGCGAGTCGCCGGTGGGGTTGACCCCATTGACCACGCCTGAACCCCCTGTGTCCATGACATGTGGGGCCAGCCTTTGACTAGTTTTAGTTTAGGTTTTTATTTAAGTTTTAATTGCTGTCATTAGTTTAGTTAGACAATGACAGGTGGGCCCAGAGCCCTGCTAATTTTAGATTAGTGCTAATTTGCAATTAGTAACCCTTTGACCCACTGAAATGTGGGCCCCGCCCGGCTACCTAAACTAAGTTAGTTGAGTAACTGACCAGTGGGCCCCACTGGTCAAGTTTGACCCTGACTGCCCTGTTGACTGCTGACATCACAGTGACGTCATGCTGACGTAATAAGTACTTTCTGGAATTTAAAATAAATCTTAAATGATTTATTTATTTCAGAAAATAGCCAAAACTTCTAAAAATCACAGAAAATAATCTATAACTCCAATGAAAAAAATTTCTATATGAAAAATGATCAGAAAAATTCAAGGAATCTGTTTATGGCATTTTCATGCATGTTTGAACAAGTTAAACCTGCTGATCAGGTCAAATCAATTAAATGACATTTAAATAAGCACATATGGAGTTTGAATTTGAACCTTTGGTTCACACCAACTTCATTTAACATGGTTGCTAGTTGCATTAGCCCAATCAACAGCATATTGCCATGTTGTGATCATGCATCATATTGTCGCATTGCATTGATTGTGTTCTCTCTTGTTCGCCGATGTTTGTCCCCTTTCAGTAGACGTGTTCCGACGATGAGATCGATGACAGATATGAAGAGCTTTACTATCTTCTGAAGTGCCAGGCAAGCAAAACCCCTTTGAGCATCCCGATACAATCCCACTCTCTCGCTCTTGCTCTCTTTTACTGCATTAGGACAACAACGCTTCATCTGTTACCTGCTGCGGTAGTTGAACCCCTTTCCACTTCATGACCTGTCATTGCCACAGTAAATAGCTGAAACCCACTAGCATGTGTAGGAGTTGTTTGAGCCATGTTGTGCCTACTTATTCATGCTTTCTGGTTATGCCTGCTATTGCTTAGAGTTGTGTCAGGCCTGATTCATCGGGGATGAATTGGAATGTGGTGAACATGTCCTACTGTTGAGAGCTAAGTGTGTGAACACGATTTGGTAAAGGTAGCGATGAGAGGCCATGTAGGAGTACATGGTGGGTTGTCTCATTGCAGCCGTCCTCAGGAACTGAGTTCTGTGGTTGTGATCCATGAATCAGCTACTACCACACATTGGGCCCTGAAATATGACCCCACTCGACTTATTGACTGCCCTTGTTCTCTGTCCAGGAGTTGCAACTAGTTTCTGGTGTTTGTAGTTACTGGAGGTCGTGGGCAGCGCTGACCCTCGAGGTGGGCTGTGATGCGGCAGGTACGTGGCATGGTGTATCGGTCGCCCGTTTGGTGACTCGGGAACCATGTACACATCGTTTGGGGCCGTGAGCGACACCCCGGCCGGATCTCCCCACGGATGGAACCCAAATAGGCAACAAACCAGGACTAGAGACTGGAGAGGTTGGTTAGGTCGTGGTCTACACCCACGTCGGCTTTCGCTTGAAGTCTGCTGAGCACATGTCGTGTGCAGACGCTAAGTGGTGGAAACATGTTTGAAGAAGTACACCCCTGCAGGGTTATATATGATCTATTCGAATAGACATGTCCGCGGTAATGGACTTCTGGGTTACCTGTACAGTTCATAGACAAGTGAAAGTGGATACTCTAAAACATGCAAGATAAGCGTGAGTGCTATGGATGGCCTTCTCGTAGGGGGACGGAAGCGGATCCATAGTGGTGTATTTATTGGTGAATATCTGGACTTGTCTACGCCACCTCAAAGAGTTACTTGCAGTCGTAGTTCAGGATAGCCACCGAGTCAAAGCTGGCTTGCTGCAGTCAAACTCCACCACCCCCTTTGTTGATACTGATGCATATGTAGCTAGTTCTGATGTAAGTCTTGCTGAGTACCTTTGTACTCACGTTTGCTTAATTTATGTTTTTGTAGAGAGACTCCAGTCTCACTAGTGGTTCCGCATGGACTTCGACGTTTAGCTTGTTACCTCAGCTATGATCTTGTACCTTGGGAGGGTCTTGTAGATAGTCAGGCTTCTCAGACTTTTTCATTTGTAGTTGTCTGTATTCAGACATGTTATGCTTCCGTTGCCTGTATGCTCTGCATGTTGGGTCATGTGACCTCTGTTTGTAATAAATGCTATGATGGCTCCTATGGGCCTTTATCTATATGAGTTGTTGAGTTATGTTGTGATGCCATGTTGTACATCACATACTTGCATGTTATGCCTATGTGTAATGTGTATTGCTATGTGTGGGATCCGACAGCTAGTTGTTTACCCTTGGTAGCCTATCTTACAGGGAAATGTCTCCTAGTGCTTGCACTGAGCCTTGGTAGCTTGCTACTGCTCCGAAACACTTAGGCTGGCCGGCATGTGTCCTTCTTCATTCCTGTGTCTGTCCCTTAGGGGAAATGTCACGCGTTGTTCCTTTAAGTCCTTGTAGCTTTCTACGACTTGGGTTCATACGTTGATGACCGACACGTTCGTTGCTGGGTCATGTATGCCTGTCTCTGTAATTTAGCGCCACTTTTGGTTTATAACTAGTCATGTCGGCCCGGGTTCTCTGTCATATGGATGCTAGCGACCCTATCATATACGTGTGCCAAAATGCGCAAACGGTCCCGGGCCAGGTAAGGTGGCACCCGTGGGGATACTGTGCGTGAGGCCGCAAAGTGATATGATGTGTTACATGCTAGACTTGTGTGACTTAGGATCGGGGTCCTGACACTCCATGAGGGTCATAATGAGATCTAGCCTCAAACAGCATGTAGGGCTATTACCGGATGATGTTTCCCGGGGCCCGAAGCTGTCTAAATCCTTGTCTTGCGTTGCATCTCTCGATTCTGCTCAACCCCTCTCAAGCTACTACATAGATGTGTTGGCCTCACGACTAAGTCCTCATCCTAGGACATCTGCCGTGATAATTCCATGATAGTTGGCGCCCACCATGGGGCCTGCGCACTGTGGTGTTGAGTTCTTGGAGGAATCTCTTTGAGGGATCAAGAAGTGCGTAATTTTCCAGATGAATAAAACCGGTTTGAAGGGATCCGCCGTAGAAGCTTCGTGTTTATTGCTTCAGATTTACGATCTGTCAAAATTGAAAATTCGAGGAAGTTAGGGTGGCGTCTGTGCGTCACCACAAGTCGTCGAGATTGAAAGAATCACCATAAGTCACCAAGATCAAACAAGAAAATCCATCGAGCACTACAGAGGTCAGCTAAAGCCGTGTCTGATTGGTACAAAGGTTGTCCTGCATTGGAATCGTAAAAAAACCTACTCAACGCTGCCGCTAGAAGCCTGATTGAAGGAATCATAAAAAATTGGATTGCTCAAAGCGACTACGACCCGGAGAAGGACGGGGAATCATACTCCGCCGTGATTCGACGTAGCCACGAGCCGATGCCTCCGCCGTAAGTCGCCAAGTCTCTACGCCCCCTGATCGGTCTTGCTCGGAGCCGCCCTCGCGGCCCGCTCCTTCGTGGTCTCTCCTGCGCCACCGCTCCTCAAGCCGGCCGTGCCTCGCGTCCATCTCCATGCTGGCCTGCGCCACCGCACCTCAAGTCGGCCCGGCCTCAAGCCGTCTCTATCGTGGCTTCGAGCCAGCCCTGCCTACACACGCCTCTATGGATGTGCATGCCTTGGCCTTGCCTTGAGCCGTCGTCACTGTGCCTCCCGTCGGAGCCGCCGCGGTCTCCACTGCTTCGACCCGCCGCTGGCATACTACACGTTGACCCTCCTCGCAACCCGTCGGCCACCTATATGGCCTGCTCATTCTACCACGTGGCTGCGTTATGCCACCTTGGAGCGGCCCGTTCTGCCAGTGCCGCCTGCCTTGCTGCTGCCTTGCGCCACGCCGGGTCATCCGACCTCATCATTGCGCCACCGCGGCCAACTCGCCGCCGCCTACTATCACTGCTAGGGGCCTGCCACGCCGGGCCTCTCGAGCCGCATGTCTCCACCTGTGAGCCGCGCTGGTGCGCCAAGCCATCCCGCTAGGACTCCTCCAAACCGTCGGCACGTTTAGTAGACGCCGCCGCTTCGCTCCACCTCCACGGAGCCCCCCTGCAAGCCGCCATCACCACGCTTTGCTCCGGCCTTGGGGCAGACTTGGACGGCCCTTGCCACTGCCTCAAATTAACCGCCGCTCTGCCAGCACCTCCCCACCTCAGTTCGTCGCTGAGCCACCCCGTTCAGGCGTCCTTGCTTCGCTTCACCTGTGCCATCGGGGTGCTGCTGCGACCGCAACTCAGCTTCAGACTACATCCGATCTGACGCAGACGTGGACACGGATTCAATTTCACGCGGAGTCTGCCTCGCTTTGCCATGGCCGCCACCTGTATCTACAGTCGCGAGTCGCCGCCTCCACGGCCACGGCCCCCCCTTGACGACGCCGTTTCAAGTCGGCCTCACCATCACCGCCACGCCGTCGAGCCTTTCCTCGAGCCGCCTTCGCTCGCCATGGCAACAAGCCGCCTCCGCTGCAGCTGGGCTCCGCCGGCGCGCCGTCTACCACAGCTTGCCTGCGCCCTCGCTGACGAGCGCCTCATGGAGTCGCCGCCTTCGCTGGATCGCTGGCTTTTGAGCCGCCGTAGCTCCACCGTGCTGCAGCTACTGAGCCGCCACGGCCTTATCGCGCAAACTCCCCTCGCCGCCGTCGTCTCCAAGCCGTCGCCTTTGCAAGCCTCGGGCCGAACCTCTGCCGCGATGAGCCACCCTTGCAGGCTGCACTTGCTTCAAGCCGCCGGCCACGGGCTGCCTCCCCTCAACCTTGCTCCTCCTCAGCCGCCTTCCAACTATGAACAGGCTCTCTGCAGTTTTGTATTACTATGGAGGAGAAGAGGGTGAGGAAAAAAGCATACATCCCATCAGGCGCCTGTATATTACCTTACCTCTTTGAGGCCGCGGTGGAAAAAGTGGTTATTAACCACGTGACGACCAGAGTCAAACGGAAAAGGGAGTACTGCTAGGTGGGAGGGCACGACCTACTTCAAAATTTGATGGATGGGAGGTTATTTGGTTGGACATGAAGGCCATCACTCGATCAAATTACTAGACAGTTACTGCTTCAGAAAAATAAATCAGGTGAATTATGTCCTATCAACTTTTATTAATATGTTTTTTATTCTTTTAAAGAATAAATACTTTGGCTTGCGATATTTTTTGATGCAGGACAGTGTTCACTATAAAAGCGATAGCGGCTCGCCCGCGTCCATACTGCCTCTAATGTTGCGGTTGTTGTTTTTTTGTCTGCCTCCGCGGTTCGACATATATCAATACAATGTGGCTCACTTGCCCATTCGCACGGTTTACCGCGCCGCTTCACCATGGTGGTCAACTGATCATCAACTCTCCGGCGGATAAATACTGGCCTAACATATCAGGCTGATTCACCCATCCGCACCGGCTTATAATGCCGCAGTCGACTCATCTATTGTCCGGACGAATCAGGTGATGTCCCTCTAAGTATATATTTGGCACATATTTCTTTTTATCAAAGAACAATCACTTTGGTTTATATATTTTTATGCATGACAATTGTTCACTACAAGAGTAAAAGGTCATGGATATATAGCTTGTGCCACTATTATGATGCGATAGCATTTGACCATACCATAATCCTCAATGAATATATGTGCAAGCCGTGGTTTCTGTGGTCCGGTCTACATCAACACGACACGGCTAACTCACCCGTCCACCCTCGCGGCCGGTTCACCAGACTGCAATGGCTTACAACACCGTGGCCGACTCATTTATCTATATCGCCTCTGATGTTGCGGTCATCTTTACTGTCTGACTCTCGCGGCCTGGTCTACATCAACATACTGGGCCGCACCTATCTGCATGAGCTTTTTATTGAGTGTGAGCAAGTCACAGCTTGGGTAGCCCGGTTTTCTTTCAACAAAATGGTGGCAAATTATCATATACTATCAACCGCCGTCTGCACTGGGTGGCTCAATGGGCAGGCGCACAAATCGCCACCACTACAGTTTGGTTAATTTCAAATCGCCAGTTGGAAGGAACCATTGGCCGAGTTGCTGACATGGCTTGTACGGGATCATTTATAACCCGCTGCAATCACCTCAACCTTCTGTGGATTCACATCGCGCTATCAACACCAATGATATACACCTTCTGCTATGGTCAAATACAAAGAATATCAAGACAACTCCTCAAGTCGTCTTAAGACTCGGGGGATATGATGACATGACTCGGCAAATCTTGCCAGTTTCATCAAGTTTAAGAACCCCAGGACAATGGAGGGAAAGATAACCCGGTCCCAGAGGCAACTGCTATATTGATGAAAATTTAAAGGCCGTCAGAAAATTTCCGGCTTAAAAAGTATATGACAATTACAAAATCCCGGCTCAATGAAGAAGTTTTCGGGTCATCAGAAAGGAATCCGGTTTAAAATCCGGCTCAAGGGACATCAGTCTTGCTGAAAATATCTGGTTTACAATCCGGTTCAAGAGAAATCTATCTCCTTCAAAGCTCTGAAGCTCTCAAATCTGGTTTAAGAATCTCCGGTTCAAAAAGAATTGATCTCTCGCAAGTTCGAGTTTAAAGGCCGTCAGAAAAGTTCCAGTTGAAAATGAAGATTCCGGTTTAAGATCCGGTTCAAGGGAAAGATGTCTCCCACAAAGATGTTAAGCTCTCAATATCTTGTTTAACATCCGGTTCAAGAAAAAATCTCTCTCGCAAATTTCGAGTTCTCAGAAAAGTCAAAGGGGGCCAAAGAGAGTGTTGCAAAAGCACAACTCAAACATAGGTACCCACTGAGCACAGCTCAGAAGTATATCACATGGGGGCTTCTATTTATAAAGCGGAGTTCTAATTACCCATTGATCCAGCTATCAAGCCAATATTATCATAAGAGCACAGCTCTGGTTACTTCGGTAATCCGGCTATCAAGCCAATATTATCATAAGGGGCCAAAGAGAGTCTGCTGCACAACACTGCTCAAACATGGGTATCCCTTGAGCACAGCTCACAATATCACTTGGGGCTATGTTCGAACCATAGTCACACCTCTTGATAGGCTTAAGGCCACCAGGGAAATCACTTGGGGGCTTGGTTGAGTTCGAACCATAGCTACACCTCTTGATAGGCTTAAGGCCACCAGGGAAATCACTTGGGGGCTATGAGTTCGAACCATAGTTACACCTCTTGATCGGCACGATGCCACAATTATGACCTTCTTGATCATACATATACATCATCATATATATACATCATCATATATTGTGTCATTATTATATCATCATAACATGTATCATATGTGCACGAATATAACGGTTTTATATTGCAGGAATCGGTTTCCAAACCAGGTCATGATTATTGACTCGGCCTGGTTGTTGATTATAAAGTCACCACTATCAAATAATCCAGTGTTTATTAACCGGTCTGGTTTCGATTATAAAGCGCCAGTATCTTATACGGATAATACGGTGTTTATCGCAACCCGGTACGGTTTTTATTATAAAACCGGCTAAATATTGCAGGAGTTACCAATACCCAAGATTGGGGTTATCACCCTTACTACACTGGCTTGGTAAAACCAACAGTGTGATTTTGATCACTGGAACCGGTTTTCAAACCGGGTTATATTATTCAAATCTTCAAATAGCCAAACATGGCTGGATTTTTATTATGGTTATCAATAACCAATATTATGATTGAGGTTTTCAAAGTCGCTCCAGCGCAATGGATATTATTTTATCAATGGGTATGATTTATTCCACAAAGGAATAGTCCCGAGTCGCTGCAGGCTTACGACCCGGCACTTGGGGGCTACATTCTTCAAATTGAGATTACATCAAATACGCAAGTCCCATGTCACTGCCAGCATGCACCATGGCACTTGGGGGCTAATGCAAAGTCATTTTTTGCTCACCTTCTTGAAGACCCGACTCATCACATTGTAATGAGCCGGCCCTTGGGGGCTACCAATTGCTCGTGTCAACAAACAAAGGTACACAAGTATTGATCCATTATATTGAATGGTGCACTGCTCAGTTGGTAAAGCACAAAGATCTTAACCTTGTGGACACGGGGTACAAGCCCCATGATGGGGGTTACATCAGATGATTTTGTTTAAAAAAGTCCCTGCTCATTATTGCATAATGACCCGACCCTTGGGGGCTACACTGGTTGAAGTTTTTATGAGCATAAGGCAATTATAAGTCCCAGGCTGCTCCAAGCATGACAACCCGACACTTGGGGGCTACATATGTGGAATATTCAGTTTTTACTAGTGATTGGGATGAACAATCTGGATTTCTTCAAGGTTGCAACATTCATATTGAAACAAGTCTTAAGCTATCACTTTGTTCTCCTCTTAAGACTTGGGGGCTACAGGTAATATGCATATAAAGGAGGAACATCTTCGAATTCTCTGTTTTGGGAAAATCAGGAAGATTAATTGTGTGACACGGCGTTGGCAACAATCATAACCCGACATCTATAAACAATCATGACCCGAAATAATCAGTTTTTATAACCCGGCAATGGTGGTAATCATAAACCGACATCTTCAAGCCGGTTGGATATCAATTGAATATTGGAAGACCAATATTTTTGTCAAATAGGAGCATTGAAGGCCGATTCAAATGGATTCTTGATTTACAATATTTCTTATGCAAGCAAGTTGATTATGAAGCTGGTCTATTGACCCGGATTTTCTGGAAGAAGGAAAGGACGAGGACTTAAGGATGGTCAGGTGCCGGTTTACAAGAATTCTTGACCCGGAGCACAACTTATCAAATTTGTTCTTGTGTTTCTTTTGCAGCATAAGTTTACCATGGATAAATCCAAGCTAAACTGGGGGCTAATGTCGGGGATATACCCCGCGGTATGACCCGGCCGGAAATGTAACCCGGTCGGACTTGGCGGTTTACTTGAGACCCGGTTTACACTTGGCGATTCACTGGCGAACCGCCATGACTAGACGGTTTACAAGCAACCAGCCTGAACATTATCACTCACTAGTAACCTGGTGGGCGGCGGACGGATGACACGGCCCAAGGCCTAGAAGGCCGGTTCATGTTATGGTGGGCCGGTTTATGAGGAAAGCACAAGGAATATTCTTGTACAAAGGAAGCAATACTAGGACTCCACTTGTAATAGAGTAATCCTAATCCTACTAGGACTAGTCATGTAACCCGCCCCTTCAACATATATAAGGAGAGATAGGGCTCCCCAAATAGAGACAGAAAACAACAAACAATCTCTAGGGTTAGACACAAGAAGGAGAGTCGGCTTATGCGGCGACTCCATGAGGGTCATAATGAGATCTAGCCTCAAACAGCATGTAGGGCTATTACCGGATGATGTTTCCTGGGGCCCGAAGCTGTCTAAATCCTTGTCTTGCGTTGCGTCTCTCGATTCCGCTCAACCCCACTCAAGCTACTACATAGATGCGTTGGCCTCACGACTAAGTCCTCATCCTAGGACATGTGCTATGATAATTCCATGACACCATCAAAAATCTGAATCAAGAAGTTTGTCTAGCACTTATTGTTTGCAACTAATCTACGAGAATAATTGGATATTATATCGAATGAGTAAGAAAGACAAGTAAAAGTGTCAACAAACCTGGCTTGTAGTAGTAATCTGGGTCAATGTGACTACGACCAACAATCCAAAATGACTAGTGTCTGTTCCTGGCTTACATGTACTAAAGATTACCGAAATACATCTGAACCATTAAGTGTAGGTAGCACTGAGCACACAACAAAACCTAATGATAGTCCTGCCTAATGAGTAATGAATCAATTAGAAATGGGTGATGAGGAGTGGCTGCTGAGTGTTGAGGACTTATCTCAGGATAATTCGGGTTGGCTTAGTGGGTGCTGCAGGCCTGAGCCCTGAACGGACTGGGAAGGTAGGCACAGCGGCGCGCCCGGGCAGTGGTGACGCTGTTGGGCGAGCGGCTCCTGATCTCCTGTTAGTCCGGCATCTCCTCCTAGAGTCATGCCATTCAGGGACGGCAAGTCGACGGCGAGGCAGGCGGTTGGGGGCGAGTAGAGATCAGAAGCGCGCAGCAGAAAAGAGGGGAATCGGGGCCTGGGATGACCCAAAATCCCAGGGTGGGCCGGCCCACCGTGGGCACCCTGTAGAGATACACACCCGAGAAGCAAACATGCATTTTTGAAACTAATTGTGGAACATTTAGCTGACCAATTAAACGAATCTGTTTTAATAATATCAGATTCGTATTTGAACAACTAAGCTTGTTTAGCTTGATGGGTCGAGTAGTGCTATTATGACACAAAGCATGTATTCTGATCGTATAGTGATCATAAAAGGGGGAAACAGGAGAAATGGTATTTAACAACCATTGTTTGCTTCGAACTAAGAACTAAATTCTAAGAGCTGAAAAGAAAGTAGAGTAACCAAGTTATGATCTATTTTCTGGTTGAGATCAAAAAGTTGAGGAGATATGAAGTACCACCTCTCTTGCGGCGCAGTGTAGGCATCGGGGGTGCGATGACTGTCGGTGGCGTTGAAGCAGATCTGGGACAGTAGACGGGTGCATCAGGGGATAAGTCCCGTTGCGGTGGAAGAGAAGGTCGTGTGAGCGGCCCTGACAAAGAGGACGACAGCGCCAGTGAAGCGAGAGGACGTGATGCAAGGCTCTTGGTCCGTCGCCGTGAATGAGAAACGTCCATCCCTAGAAGTGGACGACGCGGTCTTGGTAGGCGCTCCGGCATGCTGGAGGACGGTGGCGATGGATGTGGTGGAGGACGGCAACGATGGATGTGGTGGAGGATGGCGGCGTTGGATGTGGTGGCGGACGGAGGCTGGTGTGGGGATGGTGTTCTAGCACGGCGATGTATGAATGGGAAAATGGAGGGAGAGGTACGGGGAACCATGTTTTTGGGACACGCCTGTCTGAAATATGGGAAAGTTACGAACTTAGCCCCCGTTTAAAATTTGGACGCCTCATCGGTTGGGGATACGACGGTAATCTCGCATCTCGCCAATATTTGCCCAGAGCGATTTCGGGCAAGGAGAGGGTGGTTGGTGCCCATGGTTGGCGCCCACGATGTATGAATGGTGTTGACAGGTAGGGCGGTTGTGTCATGTCCGAGTGAAGTTACAAACCTGCCCCTATTGAAAATATTTGCCTAAATCGATTTTGGCCGAGTCGAGTTTGTTTTGCCGCGCATCATGTATGAATGGGGAAAAGGAAGGAGAAACAGAGGTCTTTCGGACGAGCTTGAATCAAATGTGTTTTGCCGCCCATGTTTGGCGCCCATCGTGTCAGAATGGGCTCCGAGGCGGTCGTCTCACGTCTAATTGAAGTTACTATCCTACCCCTATTTGGAGCAATGGAAATCGGGCCCATGGATTGTCCGTGTAATGGGTAGACAGTAATTTCCATCTCCCAAACACTTGGCTTCGGGCAACCGGCGTGGGGGTGGACATTTTGCTGATTCTTTCGAATTTTGGGACAATAAGCATGCACGTTTACCTTGGCAACTAAATTCGAATCCATTTTGTATTCCTATACGAATCTTTATAAATCGTTCTATGTGCTTTTATATATCTTCAAAAGGACGACAAAGATGTATTCCACTGTCATATATGAATATGGTTTACAAATGCCGATACTCAAATTCAGAAGCTAGAATCCAATTTAAGGTGAATTCTAATATTTGGAACACTTCATGTCCAACTCAAATGTCACAAGCAGCATAATGTGTACTCCCATTTAGATATGTACACAAGCGATGTATCTAGATTCAAATACTGAGTCAATCAACCAAGAATGTACAAAACTAACTGACATATAAACACTTATAGAGTATATGGATCAATAATATCAACTAACATACATAAGCCAGGCCGCTGTACTTTTCTTTGCTATAACATCATCCTTTTTTAGCCATGCTACTACAACATCTTGGCCCTTTCCGATGCGTGCCACTTATGGTCCATCTATACTACTATTATTGCTGAATGCACATTCCACCCGATTGGCATATTTGTAGGTCTGGCATAGGAATCAAAATGATATGTCACGGAGCCTTATCAATTAATACAGACTTGTGCTCAAATGAAATTACAAACCAAAAAACAAAAAACAAAAAACAATTATTACATGATCTCTAAAACACATGGTTTGATTGATTACATGAACAAACAACACAAAGGTTATTCAACGATGGAAAGAACATTTCACCTATGATTTACCAAGTGGGAATTTAATTTCCATTTTTCCTTCAGGACCTTAACAATGTGGTCGGTCTCAGCTTGCTTCATTTTGAAATACACCAAACATTTAATGGTTGTCTTGAATACTACTACTGATTGTGCTGTTTGCTTCCTCAACATGTCAGCTTCATATCTAAGTGCAGAAGCAGAATCTCTTTCTACCACTAGTTTAGCCTCTAGAGCATCAATAGTTGGCAATTCATAATGCACGATTGGGCTAGTGCCACTGCTGTGGGATGATACAACGTCCATGGGGACCTCGCTTTTGATCTTGGGCTAACCTGTTTTGCCATTAAAGTTCCGACCGGATTCAAGAAAGTTGAAGTTAGCAAAACATCTCAACTGGGAGTTATAACAGCAAACCAGTTAAAAAAACAAGGAATTAAAGAGTTTCAATCCGATGCTGAAAAGTAGTTATTAACATCATTGTAACCTATTGTTGCAGTAGCAAAGCAGTTAAACAAACAAGTAGCTATTTAAGTTCAGGCAAACAGGTAATTCTTAACAGTAATTATCAAACAAATAGATATGCGCAGTATATAATAGGATTAACAGGCTGTGGCATTATGTAATTAGTAGCAAACTAAATTAAGCCAAGCAACGTAATTGAACAATTTTGCGATAAGTGGCTAACTAAAATTCCGAGAAGCAGGTAACTGAACTTATGCTAGTTCTTTGTACAGGCACACTACAACTTATTTCTTGCTTACAAGGTTGTACGAAGGAGTCCATGGCATCAATTGCTTGGATACGCAGGCCCAATACTTCTTTCTTCCCACACTGCATTGGTAAGTCGAATGGTTAATCTGGTAAGATGGTGCGTCCTTGATATGATATATGAGGACGTGTAGTCAGACTAGTTGTAGCCACACACATCACACTAGCTTTTACTGTATATTTCATGCGATTACTTTTGGCATATCGAGATTTAAGCAATCTACAATTGGGTGAAAAGACTGGCATCCTTAACATTATTGGAAAACTCACTTCATAGAAACAAGCAATTCATCACTCTGTGGGTAAATCAAAAGTGCCACTGGAATATTTTTCACTACCCCTATCATACACGCGAAAAGGGGTGACTCCACCATAGGGGCTGGTATGGGCGGCCGCCTCGGGTGGCTCGAAAGTGTGCACCTAGTTTGAGTCGTCCGGGTTGGCCTAGGCTAGTTTTATTCGTCCCAACGCACGGGCAAGCAATGTAAAAAAATGAAGAAAAATGTTTCAATTTGGATAGGCCAATAACATAAGTGCAAGGCAGGCCCCATAGCAGGCTCGCGGCCCAAACGAGAGCCTCCCATATCGATCGACGGCAGGAAAGATCCCAATTCATCCGCTTTAGCCTCCAGTCTGGTTCGCTCCTAACCTAGCGCCGCTAGACAGACCGACACAACACTTCCTCGCACCCTCATTGGAGGGCGGTCGTCGGGCTTCAAGCGAATGGAAGGACAAGAAGATGAAGATCCAACCCTGGGTGTAGCCTGCATGGGAGGCAGTAGCGGCAGCACGGGCATGGCATCGAGCTTGCGCAAACGGACAGTTGCAGCTTGCAAGAGTAGCATGCGCAACGAGCAGGTACATCACATCCCTAATTATATCTAATTCAACTCTTCAATTTCTGGCCAATAGTTAAACCTGGTGGTGTTGTAAAATTGCTTGTATGTAGGGAATCTATGAGAAAATGAAACCAATTTCTACTTATTTTATAACTCCCCCAATCAATAATGAACTGACTAAATCTGATGAATCTAATCAAGTTTCCGGTGCAAACATCCAAGCTCATGTTGTTCTTGAGCCTGAAGTGTCTAATGAACAGACTGGTAATGAAGGATTTGATGCAAACATTTTACATGCTCCTGGTGATGAACATATAGTGTCTAATGAGGCATCTAATGCAAGCATTTTGCAAGCTCCCATTGAAGTATTTAGTGTCTAATGATGATCTCCTATGTTGAGAGAGACATAGAGATTTGCAGGCATTGATGACAAGCAAATTATAGTGCATTTTCATGGCTTGAGGAAACATCGAGGCCATCTACCAGAAAGTCCCCATATCATGACAACGTAGCATAAATACTTTTCTAATCTGTCGTTTGAAACTATTGGCATACTTGTGCAGGATAGATATATTGATATGCAGTTTGCTCACTGGTTATAGGTGTAACTACACTTCGATATTTTCAGCCAGGGAACGAATAATTCAAGAAGGTACAGACCATGTTTGTAGTGCTTGTACACCATATTGCATTTTTTGTTTTTTGGTGCTTGCATCATTTAGTGTTTATAATCTAAACTACTTTGGATCATTAAATAGTTTTCAAAGTGCATGTAGCTTCACATTTCTCAAGTTATGTTGATTTCCGGAGTGCAAGTGTCTTCGTATTTTTTAAGTTAAATGTTGGCCCCTGGTAACTTGAATTCGTGGATACGTCACTGCACACAAATCATACACGAATGCTAGTACGAATTAAATGAAATGCAGGGACTTACGCTAGCTCATTATACATGCTCACTTCAGCTCTGCTTGCGCTTGGGATGTTCCATGTACAAGTCCATGTTACCACTTGCTTGGATGTGTAGGCCTTGTGCTCCTTGCATCCACCTCTGCATTTTTGACACGGCGAATGGCTGATCAAATAAGAGGAATCGACCTTGCTGTTGTACCGGAGGACATATACTTACAAGGTTATACGGGTGTGCAAGATGTGTACCAGATCCCGTAGCACCGTCATGCTTCGCTAAAAAATGGATTTGCTTATTTCAGATGATATCTCCAGAAGAAATAAGAGTTAAAGTCGGAGTTGGATAGGCGTGTAAGCTAAGAGAGAAGTCAAAGGATATCCAAACATCGTCGAAACAGTGCACACGGGAGTGATGTGTGGATACCTAGTTCATGCCGGCGTTTGGGCATGGTCGCCTAGCTAGAGTGCGGGTCACTTTAGAGCCGTTAAGGGTGATGCGCTGGCGTTGGCTGGCCGCGCACGGATGAAGATCTTGAGTGGCAGCAGAGCGCTACGATGTGGTGGACGCGACCGTTGGTGAAGCCCCAGCGGCCTTGGGGGCGGAGGCGCGACGATGTGCTTGATGAAGTAGCCCCGGTGAGCTGGGAGACGGCGCCGGTGAAGCACATCTGATGCGGTGGAAGTCGGTGTCTGTGAGGCACGTCGGTTGCGGCGGCCGACATTGTTGGCGGACCACCCGGTGCGATGGACGAGGGCGTAGATGAGGTAGCTCCGGTGCGGTGGTGAAGCGCGACCGTCGTCTTCGTCGTCATCGTCCGCCACAAAGGTGGGGAAAGAGACGAGCCGAGGGGTGATTCAAACTTTGCTTGGGTTGGCGGCGAATTAGGGATTTGAGCAATCTGGGTGCAGAAGGGGACGGTTGAGAAGGGAGATTTTGCAAGGCTAGAATTGGGGCCGCCACGTATTTCAATCCGAAACGTGGAAGCGCGAACTTATTTTGTCGTCGTCCTTTTTTGGGGGGGAGGGGGGAGGGAGGGAGGGGGTGGGTGGCTGGGTGCTTAGCGTGCGTCCGACACACGCGACCACCACGACACGACCCTGGTCTTCCTGATGCACCTACATTTGAGAATGCAAATGAACATTCTTTCATTTGCAAACAAATATGTATGTATTACCATCCCCGTGTTTTCCTTGCAATAATTAGTCATTCGAAATGAGATACTATAAATAAATTAATGGGGAATTATTTTGAAAAAAAAAAATCAAAACAGTATCCACGGTATCCACTCTAACATGGATTAGAGTGTGTGTCACATAATTAGTTATTTGAATTAGAGTGTGGGTCAAATAGCGATCTCCATTTCTAACGTGGATTTCACATTTCACTGTATCCACTCTACTTTTGTAATACAAATTCATATGTATATGATGAACACCATGGTAGTGAGAAAACTTTTGGATGGATTCAAACATAAGACCTACAAAATAGCACAACAAATCAAGTCAATGTCAACTTTTCGAAACCTAGTATGGCACAAATTCGAAATAATTACCCATATGCATGGTCCTTAGTTAAAATCTTACAATGTTAACCGAGTTGAAACATCGATATTAAGTGTCGTACTATCCACATTCAAATGTTGTTTTTAGCCCCCCCCCCCCC
>LR738711.1:554341189-554473619 GCA_902687465.1 Secale cereale
CCCCCAGCACACACGCTACATACTTCCTGTATCGGTCAATCTTCCTCTCCTAACCACCTTAGGAAGCTATCGGTTTCCAACACACATCCATTATTTCTCTCCATGTTTCGATCTCTAACTCTCTCAACTACACAAGATCCTTTTTCCACTCTGTTACAAAATGTATTTACCTCATACACCCGCCATTGCACCCCATGCTGAGCTCTCTCTCTCTCTCTCCCTCTCCCTCTCACCCTCTCGCGCTAAATACATGCATTGCCTATCTAGCCCCCAACCTCTCATGCGCACGCATGCACGTTGTCTATCTAGGTCACTCCCTCGAGACTGTCTCACTCTTTCCTCCGCACGGTGGGCCACACTCGCTCAATCTCGCTCTCTTTATCTGAGTCTCGTTTAACCTCGTTTTCTTTCACACACAAATGATATATCTCCATGTTCGGGCCTCGATCGATACACTCTATACTCTCTCGCGCAGATTGTCTATATAGGTTAGTCTATCGAAGCCACCCCCACTCTCTCGACCTCATGGTGGGCCACGCTCTCTCTCTCTCTCTCTCTCTCTCTCTCTCTCTCTCTCTCCCTCTTTCTCTCTCCCTCTCTCTCTCTCCCTCTCTCTCTCTTTGTATGTATCCATCGACCTCTCTCTTTCTCGGACAAAAACAATAGATCACCATGTTTGAGCCCAGTTCGACTTATTCACATTGTATACTCTCTCATGCACATTGTCTATCTAGGTCACTCTCTCCAACCCGTCTCACTCTTTCGATCGCACGATGACCCTATGTGGTCGATTGACCTTGCTTCCTCCCACACACAAAATATATCTACACGTCTGTGACTAGATCATCTCTCAAGCTCTATCTTACATCCCTCACCCTTGCCAAAAGCTCAATCAGACAATATCTCTCCAGAGCATATATATTTGTTCAATGAATGTCGGACCACACTCACTTTGTCTCTCTATCTATATGTCTCTCGATTGACCTCGCTTACTCACGCCATATCTTCCACACACTGAAGCTACCTCTCCATCCCTCGCAAAGTCGGAGATATTTACATTGCAAGGGGCACTCCAACCTTGGATTAATTTGTGTAGGCATTTATTCCGGTCGGTTTAGATTATATTTTCGTAGCATTCGGCCCACAACTACTCGAAACACCGTTGCAACCCCAGCAACTCCCCTAGTTGATTTCCCTCTGGCTCGGTAATTGCTCTCTCACACGTCGTTTCTCGCCTTCAACGGTGCACCATGGTATTATTGCAAAAAACTTTGTTGTTCTCTTTAATTATTATAAATAAGCTACAAAACTACACACCGATAGTCCACTTGGCATGGAACAAATTTCGACCCACAAATTAAAGTGCTACAAACTACACACCAAGGGGCCCACATGTCATGAAACAAATTTGGACTCATATACAAATTAAAAATAAAGGACGAGGATCGAACATGTGACCAGGGCCTTCAAGCCGCACGTCAATAGGCAACATACATAGAACAGCAATGTTTGTTGCACCTCCCTTTCTTCACATAATGTTTTTATATTACCACAGCCTATTTAATTGATAACATGTAATGTTAGTTTTAGTACTATTCGCCTTCACTTACTGGTGGGTTCCATGTGTGCTCTCTCTCTCTCTCTCCTCCCTTTCCGCGTTTAGACGCACGGGCAAACACGAAGAACTCGCGGGCGATGTTGCCGTTGACCATATCTGGACGCGTTCACAAGTTATGACACCAGTTTCACGTGCTAGCAGCACTAGTTAGTGTGTACGCGTATTGCACGTTAATTTGGAAGTATATTAAGTGCATGCGGATATTAAGTAGGATATTATTTTCGTGTTATTATGTGATTAGCACTATTTTTGGCATGAAATTAACTGCATGCTAAACGTGTTGAGCGCTCAACATTGAAGCAGTCTAGGTCGTTGGATGACAAGGAATACATGTGGCTTGATGACGTTTTATATTTAATTTGATACGGCTCTAGCAGAACATTCAATCGATCAAACCATAGGTTTCGTTCAGTCTGACTCCGACTTTAAATTATACGACGATCGATCTAAAATAATCAGAAATGATAAACGTTCGGATTTTAAGCATGACAATCCGAAAGTTTTTCATGGCAAATTTAGATTACGCGGCGGCGGGAGGGGGGCGTCTTGCGGTGGGAAGCGGCTCCTCTACCGTGCTCTGTGTGTTGTCGGGCCACTGATCGACAGTGACAGCGGCGCCTTGCGCCGTTATTGGCGTACTCCTGGACGTTGGCCAAGCTTCAAGGAAGGCCAAAATGTTCTGGACTTCGGAGCAAGTCAACTGGCGGGAGGAGGCGACTGGCGTTGGTCCAGGAAGCGGTCGACAACGGCCATCCATGCCATTGAGGGGGGGCACTAGCACCCGCGCGGGGACATGCGCTGTTAATGGTGCGGCGGAGACATTGGTGTGCACGGGCACCGGCATGGGCGTGCACGTCAGTGCACGTGCTGGCAGGCGCACGGGCACAGTCATGGGCCTGCGCGTCAGTGCACGCGCAGGCGCACGCGCTGGTAGGTGCACGGCCGCGTGAAAGTCGGCGGGGACCTCGTGGAACCCCGAGGAAGAGAGAAGATTGTACCGATATCGGGTAGTGCGGGGTTGATTTTAAACTGCGGCGCCGACGACATTAAAAGTGGGAGCAGTTGGGACGAAGGTGGGCGGCGGAGTCTGGTCAAAGGGCTCGCCTCCCGGTGAGCCTACACAACGGTTTGCTCGCACGCCTCCCTGTCAGCCGGCGTAGCGGTCTGCTTGCACGCCTCCCGTCGAGTCAAACACTTGCTCGGACAGTACCTGTCGATGAGAAGCGGGACTCGTGGCGGCACGTAAACGCCCACGGCTTCAGTAGTGAAAGCGTTCGCCTTAATGTGACAGGTCTTTGTTCAAAATACCTTGGCTCTTCATTTGTGCAACTTGTCATAAGCAGCTTATCTCAAATTGAAGAAAAATTTACGAATTAATATTTGTGCCATATCACGTGACCATGCTCAGTTTCAAGAATTTATGGTCACTTTTGGATTTTCTGAAATTTAAGATCCAGGATTCGAAACAATATCATAACTTGCATCATGCAATAAATTTTCAAGCCATGCATCTATCCTGTTGTATTTCCTAAGAAAGGATTTGGTCAAACATTTTGCTTAGTTAGACTTCAAACAAGTTATATATGTAGAGCAAAGGGATAATCACTCCGTACCAGTGCATTGCCTGATATATTAACTCAAGTACTAGGAACGAACAAACGGGCTCAATTCTGTGCTCATCCTGGTGTAGTAGTAGTAGTAGTACTAGGCAATGCAGTTGACGGGTGACTTTGGCGAGCGGCGACCGAGGAAATTGAACCGTGCTCGGCACAGTAGGTAACGTTGTCTAGTTACTAAAGCATCCCTCCGTTGTTCATCGGTAGTCATTATGGACCGAGAACATGAGTGGAATTTCCTAGGGCTGGAATTCTGGCCGCCAGATATTTCGACTTGAAACGGGAGGCTCAACTGGTTGGGGTTGCCTAATGTGCATACCACGCACGCCACCAGAAGGACACGAGCCCGGTTTTTTTATTTTTTTTAGGATCAACACGAGCCAAGGTCTGGCTGGTACGCCGTTGGGTCCTACCATTCGAGAATACGAAAGGAACCTTTTAAATTGCCGAATGAATCTATGTGTATTACAATTCCCGTATTTTCCTTGCAAATACTAATCTCAACGTGGTAATTGATTTATGACGAGTTGTTGAATTAGAGTGAGTTTGTGATATAATGATCTCAACGTGGATTTCACATTTCATGGTATCCCTGGTAGGTTTTTCAATGCAAATTCAAATTTAAAAGATGAACAATATGGAGGTGAGAAAACTTTGTATGTATCAAGCATATGACCACACATACATACACACACACACACACACACACACACACACACGAACACAACAACAATCCAATAAGTATAGTGCATCTATTTTTTCAAACCATGCATGTATGACACGAATTCAAAAATACTCCTTCTGTTCCTAAATATTAGTCTTTTAGAGATTTCAACAAGCGAGTACATACAGAGCAAAATGAGTGAATCTACACTCTAAAATATGTCTATATACATCTATATGTGCCAGCCCACTTGAAATCTCTAAAAGACTAATATTTAGGAACGAAGGGAGTAAAATGTCAGACATGCATGGTCCTCAATTCAATATTTAAAACGAACATGACACTGAAACATGAATAATAAGTCTAGTACTACAGTACATGCAAATGTTCTGTTTAATTATGCGGAGCTATGATTGTCTGGGGTCACCCCCTCGACCTTAGATAAAATTGTGAAGCTCTGTTTAGATTATATTTGTCCCCACCCTCCCAACCACCGATTAGTTGTGCACCCCCCACCCCTCCTCCCCGGGAGAATATCATCTGCCCCCATACCTTAGATATGCCGATACGAGTTGCTTGGAGCTTGTAGATCTGAGATATAGCAGCTCACATGATGTCTTAATATTTTTACAGGAAACCTTGATGAGTTTGATAATTGCACACAATTTGTTCAAAAACTACTCAGATGCCCTTGGATCCCATATCCAACGACCTCGAAGCTCGTATCACCGTAGCATCTAAGATGAAGGAGGACATCATATTTTCCTGTATGTAAGAATATCATGTGCCACCACACCTTAGATGCTTTGGTGATACAAGCTCTTCGGAGTCAGTGGATTTGTGACCCAACACCTCCTCGGTGGTTCGAATGTTTTTTGCAGAAAAGCCCCCAAAGAGTTCGGCCACTACTTACAAGCACAAAGACTGCTTAGATGCCATTGGATCTCAGATCAAACAACCTCGAAGCTTGTATCACCATAGCATCCAAGCTGCGAGAGCACCTTATGTTTTCTCACACGAGAGAATATGATGTTCTCCCACACCATAGATTCTATGGTGATGCGAGTTCACGAGATCTAACGGCCCATAGTAGGAGGTTTGAATGTTTTTGCAATATACGGCTGAGAGAGTTTGGAAATTGCACAGAAAGTACAAGTACTACGCATGTGCCATCTGATCACTGATCATACAACCTAGATGCTCATATCACCGTAGCAGGTAATTAAGCTACGGGGAGCACCTAATATGAGCAACGGGCAGCCATTGGATCCAAGATGTAGCGGCACACACGAGGCCTGAATGTTTAATTTGCAAAAAAACCTTTGGAGAGTTTGGAAATTGTGCATAATTACAAAGACTACTCCCAAGCCATTGGATATCACTTCCAACGGTGTAAAAACACGTATCACCATAGCATGTAAGCTGTGGCGTGGATGTGATATTCTATGCCGCTGTCATTTTTGTTCATAAACTTGCAAAATACGTGTAACTTGTGCTGTTACTTGTCTAACCGCGCAAAGTGTTTGTTCAAAAAAAACATCCTACACTGAAATATCAGAACAACACATGGGGGTCCCACTTGTCATTTATCAAATTTGGACC
Organism: Secale cereale; assembly: GCA_902687465.1. Lineage (NCBI taxonomy): Eukaryota > Viridiplantae > Streptophyta > Magnoliopsida > Poales > Poaceae > Secale > Secale cereale. The sequence continues at coordinate 554,346,690 of LR738711.1, forward strand.
TAAAACTAACAAATATGAAAGACGAGATTCGTACTGGCAACCTGGACTACAAAGAGTAAGTCGATAGCCTGAAACAACAACAGTTGTTGGCTTTGTCCCATAACTTGATTTTATACACTATTACGTTGAGTAGAGTAGAGGGAGTGCCTCGTCAACACGTGCATGACCGTTGACTCGCTTACTGGTGGGTCCCAGGTCCGCGATCTCTCTCTTCTCTCCATCGTCTAACTTCTGCACGGGCACACACGCAGAGCGGCGCTAGCTTGCCGTGGTGTTATTACAACTAAAAAAATCTTGGAAAATAGAAGAATCTCCTAGAACAAGAGACGTTGTGGCTGGTCGAGACGGAGCTAACCACACCTATCCTCCGTACCATGTTAGCATGATGAAGCTGTGTGGCAAGTGGGGTGCTTTCGACCAACTGGCTGGGTCCCAAGGTCGAACCATAGGTACTACGTCTGATATAGTAAATTTTTACACTCACATTTTTCCTCCGTATCAAGACATGGCACAGCGTACCGCGTGGTTTCGGGGTCCTCCCGGGTGGTGCACGCATATATTCTTCCTGATGTGGGACGCCCTACCGCGCGTTTTCGCCGAAGCAAGTAAATGAGTCGTCAAATCACGAAAGACCACTTTTCCCACCGATTACATCAGTGAAGCATGGTGGCTAGGTAGTTGGGCTAGTTCGACCGATTAGCTAGGCTGCCACCACATTTGTTTTTTCACCCCTTTTTTTATCTACTTGCCGACAGGTAAATTTAAATATCCACCGCGGCATTGCTCTGGTGTTTGAGTGCGGCAGGATTTTTAACTTTTTGATTGACAGGAGCATGCATGACATGTTTTTTTAAGTTTTTTGATTGACGGAGCACACGCGACAGCAATTAGTCATGATGTCTCTGCGTGTAAAACCCACTGCTCCCTGATGTGAGAAGTCGTCGACTGGTGTTTTACCATGGTGAAAACCAAAACATTCCCCGCTCCTCGGCTGGCTCCCTCCGCCTTCCCGTAGATTGCATTGCCTTTCAGCTGTTTCGCCCCCTGCATCACCAACGTCATGCGCCTCGAGAAGCAGAGGGACTTAGGTGGTGTTTAGGCGCCCTCTGCATGGGCATGTCCATGTCTCGGTGCAACATGATTGTTGGATGAAACTCAGATGGTGCAGATCAGTCACTGTAGCACAAAGCGTGTGGGTGTGTTTGGTAGCATTCTCATCTGAATATAATCCTCTGTCTAGGTGTGCAAGTCACCTTACGAAAACTAAATAATCCCAAAACACTTAGGCACGGTACATTAACTCCCTCCCCGTTTCTTGTTTTCTGACATATCAATCAATAAGAGACGTGGGCCGTGGATGCTTTCAATGACTTCAGACTAATAAACATGACATGCAGTGGTTAGTTCATTGCATGCAATGCTATTAATTAGCAAAAAGACATTAAGTTTTCTCGTTTTCCTCTCCGCCTTGGTCACAGTGCACAACGTAAGATGACTTACACACCTAGACGGAGGGAGTAGTTGTTTCCTCTTCGTGTATTTGTGTTAAACTACTAGTGTGGACTCATGCACCCTTCATGCACTCTGCCAAACACCCAAAAGTGGGTCGAGAAGGGAACTTTTGCTCCCATCCCGTGCACCCTTCATACACACCGCCTAACACTATTCGTGCTTCATATGGTTCATGTTTCGTGGAGTACTGTAGCACCGTACTCTCCGTGCACTGTAGACCTAGTTCTGTTAACATTGATCTCACCGTTCATTCTCGACGGGATAGTCGAGAAAGCGGTACTATGTCACTACATTACTGTTCATATAGTTGACATGCACACAACATCATTTGTTGTCATCATATCTTAATACACTAGAAACAAGATTATGTAGTACTGAAGTATGAACCACTTCACATGCCTTGTAGTAGGAGCACTGTGTATGTTAAAGTGGCTGCCGTGTTTCGCACTCCTCCGTCGTAAGAGTGGAAATGCTTTCTGTAATCATTTTTTTCTTCAAAAAAATAGTGGACACGCTCTACCGTGCGGATCCTCCTCCAGCCATGCACTAATTTACTCACTTTCGCCGACGTGTGGGACAGCCAGCATCGGGGTCCACCAGCCATGCACTAAATTACTCCGTAGTAGAGTGACGGTAGACTACCCCGATCGAAGCGCCGCAGTAATGCCCAATGAGCCGTCAAATCACAAAACCCCCTCCTTTCCAGTAGTAGGTTGGATGGACGGAGCAACCATCATTTCACTCTTCTCTCTCAGCTTCCTCTCTACCCAACTCACTTCTCCCTCATCTCTCCCAAAGAAGGAAAGGTGAGCGGATCAATGGTGATGATTCTAGCCAAGGCCCGGTCTCGCAACCCCGAGACTGATCCTATAACTCCCTTTCTTTTCTTCTTTTGGGTTTGTGATTATGGTTTCTTTTCTTTTATTTCTATTTGACGGTTTCTTGATGGACGCTGGAGCACTGGCCGAAGTGATGTCTATGGCTCCGGCCAAAACCATCGAGGCTCATGGTACGAAGAAGCGCAAGCACATCGCCGAGACTACTGCAGACAAGCTCAAAGCCATCGCCCTGTCCAAGCACCCCTCTCCAGGATCCCTCATTAAGCAAGTCCAGGTAATAATCCTTCTTGACAATCTTTTTCTCGATCTTGATCGTGTTTTTTCATCTAACACGCAGTACTAGTACAAGTAGTAGAACTTTCTGGGTGATCTTGCATGTGATTTATGTTTGCCAAATGACGGTTCTAAATTTTCCTTTTGACCAAAACATGTGAGAGGTTGACACTGATTTCTTATAGATTACTTTCAACTACGCCCTCTGTCCCAAATTTCTTGTCTTAGATTTGTCTTGATACGGATGTATCTAATACTAAAATGTGACTTGATACATCTGTATCTAGACAAATCTAAGGCATGAATTTTGGGACGGAGGGAGTACTTTATGAACATCAATGCTACCTTTTAAGAGGGTATATTTGCCTCAGTAACTTGTGTTATGGATATTGCAAGTAATCCCTCTGCTCTCATGCCTTTGAATACATGTTCTAGTGTCTTTGTTCACTCATTTCTGTGCGTATATGTAGTCATATATGGAGTATAATATTGAAAATCATCTTATATTTCTGAACGGAGGTAGTAATAAAATATGGTTTCTGTTTGAATTAGAACCAGGTCTGCGGTGGAGATGAAGTTCTCAAAGTCGTGACGTGTGAAATGGAAGACCTGAGGATGAGTTCTATTGCTAAACTATCCAGCTGCTGTGTCCTTGTCGCCATGTGTCCTGAACTAGTGTTTTCCTATAGCATTGTTGTCAGGCGTGTTCTCGAGGATGTACTTGACCACAACAATTTCCTGTCCGTGCCTCCGATTATGAAGGGTGTGGTTCTTGTAAAGCTTCCCAACAAATCTGATGTGGCATGTCTTCATGATCATGTTTATGAGTGGAAAGACCACTCTGTTAGGTTCTCCAAGGTTGACGAGATGGTGATGGTGCCTGTAGACATCTCTCACGAAGTCCATGGCCTAGTCAGTTATGCGGGGTTCATTCTGTAGGTCGGTGGCAAGAAATAATCTGCAGAGTTTAATTAGTGCAACTTTGCTTGTCTGTAGTAAGTACTATTGTTCAGTACTTGATTTGTGTTTGTGAACCCTGTATTGTTTATTAGTACTGCCGCTTTTGGTGTGTGGTCAGTCCTGAGAACGGTCTATGTTAATGTCTGTCCACTCAATTCAGTCTGTATATTTTGAAGTATCCAGATCATCTTTTTTGTGAGGACGGTTTATCAATTATGGTTACACTCCAATATCTGTATGCATTGCAGGGTTTAACGCACCCACCAGGATTTCCAGTCCCATGGATGTTCGGTCCATATGATTTGTCACGACCTTTGGATTGTCCTGCTTGTGGGAGTAGGTGGGGCCCCTGCATGCCACCCATAATTGGACAATCAATCTTCTGTTTAGTACTTCAACATAGTGATTTCTTGGTAAGGATTCACTCGTGTCACATCAAGTAAATCTTATTGATTTACTGTCTAAATCTTATTTATTGAATGTCATGGTTTCTTTCTTTTCCTGCAATTTTACGATGCCGGTTTTACCCTGTGACATTCATCACAGAATAAACCGTTTGTTTGCTCTACGATGGCTATTTTTGCAGGTTTCACTTCTTATGTTGTGTCTGTAACGAAGGCACCGTCCATCACTTATATTACTGGAAAAAATTGGATCAGTCTGTTGTCTAAGTACAAGCTGAATCCCTATGATGAACTGTAGTGTGGTTTAACCAAAACACCACAATTAGTCTGTCTAGCGTTTAAAAGAAATGAAAAAAAAACTGGATCACGGCCACGAAGCCTAGTCAAGTTAGAAAGCTGATCATAGCAGACCAGACACGATCGCCGCTGTCTCGCACATCGGTACCACCTTCGGCAACGGATTGAGCACCGGTAGTTGCTCTAGCCCTGACATCGGCAACAACTCAGTCTGATCCAGCTGAGGATTAGGCACCGACCGCATCAGTGTATCAGGCTGATCTACCGGAGGATCGAGCATCGACACCGGCACCTGCTCTAACACCGGCACCAACTCTACAAGGAGCACCATGTCCGGCAGCAGCGGCGGCTTCGGCACCTGCACCAACACTTGCAGTTGCATCTGTCCGGCCCGTGTAGCGGCAACCGAACGAGCAGTTGCATCGGCAACAGACTGGGCTGCAGTTCGCACTTCATATACCAAAGTCCTTACAAAAACCGACATGTCCACCTTCTTGGTAAGCATTGGCCGCCCAAGTGTTTCGTTCTTTTTCTTTCAATGTTGTTTTGCATGATTCACTGTGTTGATCTATCTGTTTGGGTATGTCTTCTTGTTTGCAAACAAAGAATTCCTAGAGCAATGAGGGAGTCATTCAACAATCCGGGCAACATCGGCAAAGTTTCTCTTACCATGCGCTGCCTTGGTGTGAATGAACCTGCTCAATATACCGTAAGTACAAAGGATGGCCGCATGATGATTGCTGCTAAAGGATGGTCAAGGTTCAAATCTAAATCATATCTTGCAGTAGGGGATGATCTCAAAATTGAACTTTCTCGGCAACGAGAGCTGGTCCAAATCAACTTTGAAATTCTTCAGTAGCAGCACGCAACTGCCAAACTGATCTATCCTACGAGAGATTTTGATGTAATAATCTGGCAAGGTGAAACAAGTGTCCTGTGTGTATAAGTAATACGACAGTATTATTTATAACATGGTATATCGTTGATAGAATTGCAACTCCCATTGCTGGTTAGGAACTGTCGTTCGATTTCATTCCAACAGCTGCCGTGCTTTATTCAATTTTGTGTATTCGCCTTGCGACAACATCTAAAACCAGCACCGTACCGATCGCTTGCAATATGAAAAGCACTGAGGTAGAACACATGGGCCCCCAAACATGCAGGGTGGGCCTGCGGCCCAAAGTCCAGAACTGTGAGCCTGTCTGAGTATTATATTCTCAGCTGAACCCCCATAATGCCCGTGTGTTGCACGTAACATCAAGATGCATTTGTATGAGTATTTTATCTTGTGAGAGAAAAGAAGAACGAGGGAAGGCCTTATTTGCAAATGTGGAGAGGTGTGTGGGTACCTTTTAGCAAAATTGCCATAGTTTCCTTCCTATCCGTCAGATATAAATTTGTATGTATAAAGTTGTGATATAAAAGATTTGTATATTTCTTTACAGAGGGAGTATCTCTCTGTCAAAAATATATTTTTGTGTAACTAGTTACTCCTGTCTTTCTACTTCCTTTCTCTGATATGTGGGGCATCCGATAACGGGGTCCACGTGCCATATGCACAAATTAGAGTGCACAACTTCACGGTAGACACACCCCGGTCAAATCACAAGCCCCCTCTTTCCAGCTTTAGCTGTAAGCTGGACGGACGAAGCAACAATATTTCATTGGGCCTGAATCCTCTTCTCCCTTGTCTGCTTGTTCAGAGAAAACCCCCTCTCGGTGATTGCATAGGGTTTTCTCAAGGAGAACCAGGTACGAATTCTACATCCATCCCCGATAAATCCAAGTCCCTTGGTCGCGGGTAATCCTAGGATCGCAGCCGCCGCCGTTGATGCATTTTTCTTCCTACTGAATCTAGTGTGTTTCATTTGCCGTGCCCAAAGTGCAAGGACCCTACAGGTTTCTGCGCCCTCGGCGAGACGCCACACTTGTTCCTTCTCATCCTAACACATGATTTTAAAACACGCACAATATGTTCATAGAATCCTCTTTTCTATCCGGGAGGGTGGGGTTTTTTTGAACATGCTATCGACTAATTTGGAAATTTGGATTGCTATATTTGGATAAAAGGTACTACCAGGACGATGGTCAACACTGATGTGAAGGAGGAAGTTATTTCTAGATTTGGATAGGGAATACATTGTGTTCTCATATTATTTTTCCCGCAGTGCATTATTTGCTCCGCGAGAACACATGTACTCAAGATGCTCGGTCTTGCCATAACTGAATACACCCGTTTAATGGTCACAGTGAAGACATGCCATGGATATAAGTTTCGAGTTGGGTTCATGAACCAAGAAGACCGCTGCTTTTTTTATGGCCGAACTTGGATAAACTTTCTCAAGTGTTACGGACTGAAAGTTGGCGGACGAATGTTGATGGAAATAGCAGAACCTGGTCTCATCTTCACTGCGATCTTCCACCCCGACGTCGTTCCAATTGTTCATCCATGTTATTTTTGTATCTGGTTCTTGCTTGTTGCCTCGGTTACTTTGTCTATCTAATCACAATTTAACTTTAGAAGTAGCAACGAATCTCTCACGAAGATGCTACTTCTAACTAATATTTTCTTATAATTGGTGGCACGTATCGGTTTTTTCAGAGTTAAGCAGCTGCTCGTTTGTTATTCTGTAACAACTCGGCTGTTACTGATGGCACTGAAGTTGACTGGGACGACATCCACAAGTTCCTACACTTTATTGATTGTCTTGAGGTCCTTGTGGGGCGTTTCAATGGTGGAAGGCCACGTGGGATATGTGTGCCACTGCTGCACTCGTTGACCAGGTCCAACTGTGTCGAGAAACTTAGGGTACGAGCTGTTTTCTGTTATATATATTGTTCATAAACTATTGCTTATACACAGTTTTACAGCTGTGATCTTCTTGAAACAGAAACTGCCTAGTTCTATTGTTCTGTCACGCCCAAGATGCGATTCTATCTCGATCACTAGATAAAACTTGTGATTGAGGCACAACCGCATTTCGGGCGCTTAGCAAGATGGATATCATTACATCGTACCATTACATACATAGATAGGGATACATACAAGTTATAAAGGTCACATGAATACAACATCATCATATAGAAAACATCCGACTACGCAAACATGAAAAACTCAACGACATCCATCCTGCTATCCCAGGCTGCCGATGTAACGCCCAGGACACACCCGCCGGTGGTCGTTACTCCTGGCGGGATCTAGACTGGCCTCACATATCAATACTAGTCTTTTCTGCGCACTTTGTCCTCACTCATGCGCACCCGGAAGCAACTTCTCGGTCGGTCACCCATCCTGAAACTACTCCGAGCTGAGCACGCTTAACTTTGGAGTTCTATCCGAATGGGCTCCCGGAAAAGAAGGAATTCCTTATTGATATGAGTAGTCTATCATCCCTAATAAGCCAGGCCATCACATACACCCTCACTCAGAGGAACCGACGTCCTCGTGGGGCCACAGGGACGTTCCCTCTTGGCACAATCGTCTGTGCTTCCAGGACAGCACATGTGCCATGCCGTGTGCCACGACGGGTCACAAACGTCATGCACAACATGACTGCAAACTGTCCGCAAACATCCGTGTAACCGCGAGGGTCGGCTCTGATACCAACTTGTAACGCCCCGGACACACCCGCCGGTGGTCGTTACTCCTGGCGGGATCTAGACTGGCCTCACATATCAATACTAGTCTTTTCTGCGCACTTTGTCCTCACTCATGCGCACCCGGGAGCAACTTCCCGGTCGGTCACCCATCCTGAAACTACTCCAAGCTGAGCACGCTTAACTTTGGAGTTCTATCCGAATGGGCTCCCGGAAAAGAAGGAATTCCTTATTGATATGAGTAGTCTATCATCCCTAATAAGCCAGGCCATCACAGCCGACCAGGAACCTATCCCAAGACTGACGAAGAAGAAGAAGAAAGAAATCCAACACAGGAACAACGCTCTCACATCAAGTCATCGGAAAACCTGCACCTGCAACTGTTGTTGTAGTATCTGTGAGCCACGAGAACATCAATCCCATAACCATGGGTATCAAGACTAGCAAAGCTTAATGGGTATGGAGAGGTAAAGTGGTGAGGTTGCAGCAGTGGCTAAGCATATGTGTGGTGGCTAACTTACGAGTACAAGAATAAGATGAGCATCTACGCAAACAGTCGCAAACTAGTAATGATCGATAAAGATCATGTACTACCTACGAGTCAAACATAACCCCACCGTGTTCTCTTCTCAAAGTGAAAAGAGACGGTCACGGTTACTCACGCGGTTGTGTGTTTTATTTCGGATCCTCTGTCAAGTATTCTACAACCGGACATTAGCAAATTCCAATCTGCCACATAACAGCGGGCACGGCTATCGAAAGATCATAACCCTGTAGGGGTGACCCTACTTAGCCCAACACAAGCTCTCACGATCAGCAGAGGTAAAAATAATAATACCCCTTATCTTAGGGACATCCCGATTAGACTCGGAATCCCGATGCACAAGACATTTCGACAATGGTAAAACAAGTCCAGCAAGACCTCCCGGCGTGCCGACACCCTGATAGTAGCCGCGCGTATCTCGTCTCAGGCCATGACCGGATGGGACAAGCTACAGGTATGCCAGATACCTCGAGTTTCCCCGAGGCGGCCCCACAGGTTGCCCGTTTGGGACTAACACCATCGGCACTGGCCCCCCTGTATGTAGAAGAATCCTCGGGTAGAACTAACTCCCTATGCAATTGAATTAATTAATTACATTTTTATTATGTTGCAAATTTAAACCAAAGTTGGGCCTTGCTGGAGGAGTTTTATTCAAAGACGAACTGTCAAGGGCTCCCCATATAACCAACCGCGTTAGGAACGCAAAATCAAGGAACATAACGCTAGTTTATCGGTTCTTAAGGCGGCATGAGTGTAACAAAACACCGAGCAAAAGGCCAAGCCTTCCACCCGTTGCCAAGTATATAGGTGTGTTAATAATAATAATAGATATTGTGACATTCCCAACATGTCCAAGATCCGACATGGAGCAATCTTCATCTTCACCTGCAACTAACAACGCTATAAGAGGGGTTGAGCGAGCGGGTAACATAGCCAAACAACGGTTTGCTGGGATGGTGTCAAAGGTTAGGGGATTCATAGAAATAAGGAGAGAGGTTGACAACAAATGATGGGTAGCGCGACATATAGCGATAGCATCGAAACAACTAGCATAACAATGGTAGTAAAGGTATCCAAGGTGACGGTCTACTTTCCTGAGATCCCGCACGGAAGAAGAACGAGTCAATGAAGAAGACGAAGAAGAAGCCACAAAGACGAACCAAGTGTGGACGAACGAATCCTCACGATCGCAACAGAATATGAACTAGCGAGAAAAAGCACACAACATGGTAAACACACCACTCAAGAACAAGTCATGATGCTCAAACATGTATGATGCAAGACGAGTCTATATGATGCAAACCATGGCAACGGATGATGCATAAAAGACCAACACAACCAAACAAGTTTAAATGAGGCCGGAAATAATTTGTAACAATTCTGGTAAGTCCTCATATGCAAATTTCGAAATTGGTCCAGAACTGAACAAACCTTATGTTCAAGTTGTTAAACAGCAAGTTAACATGCACCAAGATGATCTACTCGAAATTCTAGTCAAGTTACATATAAAGTTCATTTAATTCGGAGCTACGGCCTAGAAGAAATGAGCAAAACAAGACAAGCATGTCATTGATGCAAAACATATCCAAACATCAAGAAAACACACTCCAAACAGGTATACAACATGTTATTATGCATCTACATGCAAAAACACACAAGTTTCATATAGGACCCGCTCAAAACGGAGCAACGGTTCATCACATACACACGAAGCAAGTTCGAAACACAATCATCCCAAAACAGCAAGTAGGCTTATAGTTAACCTCAAAACAACATGATACAAGAATATTTCATGGCATCCAAGGGCATGGCAAGCATGTATATGTCAAGCACTACAAGCATGATCACTTAGCTACTACCAAACACCACTAGAACATGCTCAAAACATCATGGCAAGATTGCAAAAGATAACAGATTCACAGACTTAGTGAAATAAACTAAACATGGCAGCAACAACGACAAGTAGGCATGTTTGCAAGCTTGTGCAACTCACCTCAAAGCATATCATGGCATGTGAATATAACCAACAGCAAGAGGACATGTTTATGAAGCTACTCATGGCAAGAACATTGTCATATGATGCATAGAACACTAGCTATTCACATGGCAAAACTGAACTTACTATTAACATGCTGATAGAAACATTTTATAGCAATTTGAGAGCATGAAAACAACAAGCTACAACAGGTCATACTTGCAAACAAGGGCATGGACGGATAGAGCATAACATGGACTTCTATACATGGTCATTGGACATCCCAAAACATTCATGTATTTGAGTGGGGAATCAAGCAAACATGGCATCAGGATATTACAGTTTCAGACTTAGCAGTTTTCAACAAGTCACAGTAAACAACAACAACAAGTAGGTCACTTTGCAAGCTTGTTGCACTCACCACAAGGCATATCATGAAAAGTGGATTGCACCACAGCAAAGATGGCATGATTGTGCTTCTAAAACATATGGACATGTAGCTCAAACGAAAATCACAGATAAAGATATGAAAAGGCAAATCAGCATCTTATAACAAGTTTCAGCACTTAACAGCCACATGCACCTTTGCGACAGAGATAAACATGAATGCAGCAGCCACCATCATGTAGAGCACTTCACAATGAACATTTTGACATATTATACACTCCATTTGGACCAACATGCACAAAGTTACACCATGTTAAACATGCATACGTATTGTTGACAGACAACCAAGACTTGACACTAACATCACATAGCAGTGACTATGGCATCAATATGAACAGTAACATGCATGCAAATGACACTACCATGTAGAACATCACGAGACGAACATTTACATATAAAAATCATCACAATCGAACAAACATGCAAATAGTTATGGCCTAGACAAGAATGCTAAATGATGCTATTTTAGAGAAAAGACTTAGAAGAAAAAGCCTCACAGGTGGTCATGGACGAACGTGTCTGACCCAGCCGGACGTGTCCGGAGGGCTGGCGCGCGGGCCCACGTGGCAAGCACCCGCAGGCGAGTGGGGGCTCGTCCCGACGGTCAGAGGCGGAGCGAGGCCGCGGCCCCGGCGGTCGCCGATGGAGAGGACGACACCGACGGGCTGGGGAGGCCGGAGGGGCTCGAGGCCGGCCAGATCCAGTCCGGCTTGACCGGATCTGCGGCGGAGGTGCGTTGGGAAGGCGCGGCGGGGCGGAGGGGATCCGGCAGAGGTGGAGAATGGCGGCGAGGTGCGGTCCGCCCAGCAGCTTGGGGCAGAGAGGCGAGGAGCGGGTGACGCGGCGGCGCGATCAGGCGGGCAGGCGGCGGGGTCCGGCGAGCTCGCGGTGGCGGCGGGTCGACGGGAGGCCGGCGGCGTGGCGGTTGCGTGGGGCGCGCGGAGGAGTGTGGAGGTAGGCGGGGGAGTGGGGCGGCTCGGGCCCGCTCCGGCCCGGAGGCAGGCGCGGATGGGCCTCCCGGGCCTGGCACGGCGGAGGTGGGAGTGTGGTGGTAGGGAGGCAACGTGGAGGGCCAGGGTTGGTCGGCTGGGCCACGTGGCGCATGCCGATTGTCCCTGGTCGGCGGCGCGGTGGTGGAGGCGTGTACAAGTGGCAGCGGGGGAGCGGGCATGCGCGGAATTTGAGGAGGAAGGCTAGAGGTAGGTGGAGACTAGGGGAGTCCAAAAATGGAAGGAGGGGTAGTTTATATAGCAGTTTGGCTAGCGTTAGGGGGGGGGGTTGGGGGCTTCGGAGCCCTCCGATCGTGATGCGACGGATCCAATAGCGAGGGGTATCAGGCAGGCCTAGCGGGCTGGCTTAGAGGCTATGTAGGATGACTTGGGCCGAGGGGAGAGAACACAAGTGTAGCCCGGCACAACGTTTCGGAGACCGAAACGTCCGACGATTTAACCGGCGATACTGCCGCTATAGTTTAATGGTTGGGCTATCAGATGGACTCCGAATGTGACGATATTTGACAGGCGGTCTACCTATGCTATATCAAGACCACACGCCAAGTTGCAACCCATTCCGAGAACATTCTCCGGCCACTTGTAAAATAAATATTCGGAGGTGCCGCGGGCGCGTGCAAGTGTGTCTGGGCTCAGAACGGACAACGGAGAGGACATGGCATCGGGCAACTACGAACATATGCAAGTTTTGAAAACATGAGAATGCAAAGCACATGATGACATGGCAAGAAGCAACATGCAAGCAGATGACATGGCAACGACAACGAATAGCTGGCTGACACCTGGCACATCGGTCACGGGGTGTCACATGTTCCTATACAGATGCCTGACCATGGTCGGGTCAGACTTGCGCTTGGTCACAACATGATGTTTATGTCGACCTACTCCATTCCCCTTGGAGGTGAAAAGATACTTATTCATGGGTGGTCTCAAATAATGAAGGCCCGTCCATCTTGGAGAATAGGACAGAAGATTATGTTCCTGCTTTTCCATGGCTCTAAACTGAATATCCTATTTATTGACCACATTGCGAGATGAAGCCGCTTTCAGAAGGTTGTGGATGCGCGGGGTGGCGCCTGGGCCTTGTCTTGGGGCTTGGCGGCCTCACCCTTGGTTAACTGTAGGCAAAGTAGCACTGTTCGAGGCGTGCTTTGTACGGTTGAACCTGTGTAACTACTTATACTGCTATCAACTATGGTTGTTAAGTGCCCCTGCTGGTTTCAGTTAAGGTTGTTAAGTACTCCTGCTGATTTTATAGTCCGTCGTGTTTCTTTAGTCCTGTCTTCCTCCAGCCGCCAAAACCAAACCAGCGCCGACGGGGCCACCTGCTTCCGCCTCCCACGGCTGGCTGCGCCTCAGTGCACGCATCGCCGTCCCACCATCTCGTAAATCGTTAACACCGACGTCCGAGCCCTCGCCTCGTCCTCCGTGCGCTTTGGTGCGCTCGCCGCGACACCGCCCTCTCGCGTTGTCAACATGGTCAACAAACAACAGGAATCGGCAGAAGTACGTGGAGAGGAAGACAGTACGGGCCCACCATGTCAGCGTATGGAAAAATAGAATGCTTCCTCCTAGTGTTTTCCTGACATCTGGGACCCACGACATTGTGAGCGTATATAGTCAATAGACAAGAAAACAGCACAAGATCGGCTAACACCTGGGACGTAGCTGCTCGAGCAATATTTTTTTTTGTTATTGTTGAGACGGAGCAGGGTTTGAACTAGGCTGTGGCCGTCTAGCCCAGGATTATATTTTATGTTCACCATGTGACCATCCCAGCTATTTTTTCTTTGTGAAAATGAGCCTAGTTTATTTTTTCTGAAGAAAACCCAATCCAGGCCTATTTATTTTTCTATGCCCTAATGGGCTGCAACTCTTTCAAGACGCCTGCAAATCTTGAAAGTAATATGAAATTGGTTGTAAATATAAAAATAGATGACAAATTGGCAATTACTTTATAATTTCTGAATTTTTTCACATTTTTGATTCCTATTTCACTGGGCATTAACCTAATTTAAATATATCTTCAAAGTACTTTAAATCTGGATCGACATTTCGGTATTAAAAATAGTTTGGAACCCATAGAAATATGCGAAATTAGCCCTGGCCAACCAAAAAAACGGACTGCAGTAAATTGCATAAGAAGTCGCAATGAGCTATATATAAATTATTAAAAAAAGCTGGTATGGTCTGACTTATGGGCATATTAAGTTCACGCGTATGCAAGATTTTTTAGTTATTATATACGCCAACAAACGATTCTAGCAACGTAACCGTTGGATGTCAATCCAGCGGCCGTCATGTTTCTTCAATCTCTGATCTTCTTGCTCCAGCCGCCAAATCCAGTGCCGGCGAGACGGCCTGCTCACGCCTCCCGTGCAGGCCTCACCTCCCCCTACTACTCCCACCGCTGGCCAGGGCATCTGTTTACTCACCCACACCCCCTATTATTCTACGGCGACGACAGCCTCACACCGCAGCCGAACCAGTGAACCCTCGTACTCCTCTCCGCGTGGGCATCCACTGCCGCGTCTTCCCTGGATCCGCATCGTCCCCTTCCTAGGCCTCCCCGTCGTCCATCGCCCTAGTGCTCTCGGCGTGGCATGGTCAACGTGGTGAATTAACGACTTCCCTCGGAAGAGTACTGTCGTGGAGAGGCTGACAGCTGGGTCCAGAGCAGCCGCAAGGAAGTGCCTCCTTATTACGCGGAAAATAATTATTCCTCCACCTGATAGCAGGGCAAGGTTGTCAGAATCGTGATTTTGAATCGGATCGGACCTCATATGGTAGGATCACAAATTATAGAATCTTCACTATGAGGATCGTAGAAACGTAGATTCTATGAACTAAAATCGTAGAATCATAGGGGTTAGCTTGGATCGTAAAGTCGTAGAATCGTATAACAGAATCGCGATTCTGACAACCTTGGCAGGGACCCACCGGATGGACCACCGTATTTGGCGAAAAAAAAGTTTCCCCCCTGACTGCTAGGACCCACCGGACGGGATATCGTATTTTACAAAAATAACGTTCCCCCCGCTATCTTCTCGGACCCACCGGAAGTGCCTCCTTATTACGCACAAAAAACTAATACTCCCCCTGCTAGCTGGGACCCAGTATAGTGGGAGGCTGACTTGTAGGCCTACTAAGTTGACGGGGACGGAGGGCTTTGTCAACTTAGTCAATATGCACGATTCTAGCTCCATTGACCGTACGATGTCCATCCAACGACTGTAGTGCTTCTTCAACCTCTGGTCTTCTTGCTCCAGCCGCCCAAACCAGCGCCGGTCGTGCCTCGTGATCCTGCCTCTCGTGGCCGGCTGTGATGCCACGAAGGCCTCACCGCCCCCTACTACTCCCACCGCTGGCCAGACCATCCCTCTACTCACCCACACCCCCCGTTATTCTACGGCGACGGCAGCCTCACACCGCAGCGAACCAGTTAACCCTCATACTCCTCTATGCGTGGGCATCCACTGCCGTGTCTTCCCCGGCTTCGCGCCATCCCCTTCCTAGGCCTCGCCATTTTCCACCGCCCTGGTGCTCTCGGTGCGGCGTGGTCAACGTGGTCAAGGAACGTCTTCCATCAGACGTGGACTATACGTGGAGAGGCTGACAGCTGGGTCCACGGCCGCACCAAGGAAGTGACTCCTTATTACACGCAAAATAATGATTCCTCCACCTGACAACAGGGACCCACCGGATGGGCCACCGTATTTTGCGAAAAAACGTTTCCCCCCTGACTGCTGGGACCCACCGGACGGGTCACCGTATTTCGCAAAAAAAAACGCCCCCCGCCCCGCAGTCAGCTCGGACCCATCGGAAATGCCTCCTTATTACGCAAAAAGAAAATGAATACTCCCCCTGCTAGTTGGGACCCACCTTGGTGGGCGGCTGACTTGTGGTCCTACTAAGTTGACGGGGATGGAGTGCTTTGTCAACTTAGTCAATACGAACGATTCTAGCTCCAGTGACCGTACGATGTCCATCCAACGGCCGTAGTGCTTCTTCAACCTCTGGTCTCCTTGCTCCAGCCGCCCAAAGCAGCGCCGGTCGTGCCGCATGCTCCTGCCTCCCGTGGCCGGCTGTGCTGCTGTGAAGGCCTCATCGCCCCTACTATTCCAACCACTGTCCAGGCCCTGCGGTGATAGCAGCCTCACACCGCAGCCGAAACAGTGAACCCTCGTACTCCTCTCTGCGCGGGCTTCCACTGCCGCGTGTTCCCCGGCTCAGTGTCGTCCCCTTCCTAGGCCTCGCCATCGTCCACCGCCCTGTGCTCTCGGCATGGCGTGGTCAACATGGTCAAGGAACGACTTCCATCGGAAGAGTACTATACGTGGAGAGGCTGACAGCTGGGTCCACGGCCGCAGACGGGAAGTGCCTCCTTATTACGAGCAAAATATTTATTCCTCCACCTAACAGCGGGAACCCACCGGACGGGCCACCGTATTTCGCGAAAAAAACGTTTCCCCCTGACTGCTGGGACCCACCAGCTAAATCTTCGCATGCAAGGAAGTGCGTCTGAGCAAAACAAAAACGATTCGCCCCCTGACTGCTGGGACCCACCAGCTACATCTTCGCACGCAGGGAAGTGCCTGATAGTCGGGACCCACCTGGTCGAAGCGTACGTAGCGTTGTCATTCTGGTCGTGAACGTGTATGTACATACTGGTCGATGTAGACGCGCGCATGTGTCGTAGTGGAGGCGCGCACGTAGCATGTACACGTACTTACAACGGCCAGTGTGCAAGAGAGAAAATACGGCCACGTACGTACATACGGGCAGGGTCTTGAACACCGACTCGCGCATACGTACGACCAGGGCTCGTGTACATGGCTGGGTCGGAACGGAAAAACATCGTCATCGCCGTGTTCATGGGGAGCCAACCGGCTGGGTCGGAACGGAATGCGTCGTCGTGTTCATCGGGAGGGCTTGGACGGAACAGCCGATGGAAACGAGGCCTGGCGTACCGCAGAACGGAGGAAATGGCCTTGTGTTTGACCAGCCACGTTCGAAACGGGATCCTGTTCATTGGGAGGGGTCTGGCGTACCGCAAAACGGTGGAAACTGACCTCCTACGGTCGAAACGGGGGTCCTGTTGATCAGGAGGGGTGTGGCGTACCGCAAAACGGAGGAAACAGACTTGTGTTGGAGCGCTATGGTCGAAATGGGGGTCCTATTCATCGGGAGGGGTGTGGCGTACCGCAAAATGGGACTCCACGGGATACTGTTCCTCTCCACCGTCGACCCCCTCTGGCCTCCACTAGCTACTTTTCATCCACCGTCGACCTCCTCCAGCCTCCACCTACGACTGTTCATCCATGGGCTCCTGTTCATCCAGCCTCTACCGCACGCTACTCCATCGGCTACTGTTCAACCAGCCCTCTCCACGGGCTCCTGTTCAACCACCCCTCCATGGGCTACTGTTCATTCAGCCCTCCACCGTCTACTATTCATCCTGCCCTCCACGGGGTGGTCTTGTTCATCTAGCCCTCCACGGGGTTCTGTTCATCCATCCCCAATCGGCACGATCGATCAGGGTCTTGTTCATCCAAAGGCAATACCACGGGGTCCTGTTCATCCACCCGCACCGGGAACTACTCATCCAAACTCCCCAGCAACGCTCACTGTTCATCCGGAGGCAGCATCGATCGGCTTCAGTTAGCAGCAGTAGCGAAGAAATCGCTCGATCGGGTTCAGTTAACAGTCGTCGATCGATTGCTCGGGTTCAGTAACGCGTAGCCTGCAATGCAATTGCCCGGGTTCAGTTAGAGCCCAACGCCTTGCTCGGCCCCGACCACCCACCGTAACTGGGAACACCCCGATATTTTCCTCGCCCTCGCTTCTACCACGGTTTTTTCCGTCATGGACGGCCCAAAGAATGTCATGCTGCTGTGTCTCCGGCCCACCCAGGACGAAAAGCTCATTTTCTGTCATTATTTTTTTCATAGAAGTAGGACCCCACCACATCTATGATGATACTGGGTTTTGTCACAATTATTGTCATAGAAGTGTCGTAAGTATGACATATTTTTTTTTCATTCAGCCCAAAATGTCATAATGTCACGGATGTGTCTTTTTTTGTAGTGCTAGGGACATGTTGTTTGTCTATGTATCCACACATGAATTTGAGTTTCAAATCAATACAATTATAGCATGGATAATAAACGATTATCACGAATAAGGAAATATAATAATAACCATTTTATTATTGCCTCTAGAGCATATTTCCAACAGTCTCCCACTTGCACTAGAGTCAATAATCTAACATTACATGGTAATGAATCTAACACCCATAGAGTTCTGGTGTTGATCATGTTTTTCCCATGGAAGAGGTTTAGTCAACGGATCTGCAACATTCAGATCCGTGTGTACTTTGCAAATGTTTATGTCCTTCTCCTTGATCGAATCGCAGATGGAATTGTAGCGTCGCTTTATGTGTCTGGTCCTCTTGTGAAACCTTGGTTCCTTGGCTAGAGCAATGGCACAAGTGTTATCACATAACAGAGTCATTGGGTCCAGTGCGTTGGGCACAACTCCAAGATCTGTCTTGAGCTGCTTCATCCAGACAACTTCCTTCGCTGCCTCCAAGGCAGCTATGTACTCTGATTCATATGAAGAATCAGCTACCACGCTTTGCTTGGAACTGCACCAGCATACCGGTCCCCCATTAAGAATATATATGTATCCGGTTTGAGACTTAGAGTCATCTAGATCAATGTCAAAGCTTGCATCGATGTAACCCTTTATGACTAGCTCTTGATCACCTCCATAAACGAGAAACATTTCCTTAGTCCTTTTCAGGCACTTAAGGATATTCTTGATCGTTGTCCAGTGCTCCATTCCAGGATTACTTTGAAACTACCCCGCCATACTTATGGCAAGGTCGGCATCTGGTCTTGTGCACATCGTTGCATACATGATAGAGCCTATGGCTGAAGCATAGGGGATGACACTCATCTTTTCTCTATCCTCTATAGTCGCTCGGCATTGAGCCTTACACAACTTCACACCTTGCAAAACATGCATGAAACCCTTCTTGGACTGATCCATTTTGTACTTCTTCAAAATCTTGTCAAGGTATGTGCTTTGTGAAAGTCCTATTAGGCGTCTCGATCTATCTCTATAGATTTTGATGCCTAATATGAAAGCAGCTTCTCCTAGGCCCTTCATTGAAAAACTCTTGTTCAAATATCCCTTCACGTTTTCCAAAAGTTCTACATTGTTTCCAATCAGCAATATGTCATCCACATAAAATATTAGAAACGCTATAGAGCTCCCACTCACTTTCTTGTAAATACAAGCTTCTCCGAAAACTTGTACAAACCCAAGCGCTTTGATCACCTCATCAAAGTGAAGATTCCAACTCCGAGATGCCTGCACTAGTCCATAAATGGATCGCTGGAGTTTGCACACTTTGTTAGCATTTTGTGGATCGTCAAAACCTTCCGGTTGCATCATATACAACTCTTCCTTAAGGAATCCATTAAGGAACGCTGTTTTGACATCCATCTGCCAGATTTCATAATCGAAAAATGCAGCTATTGCCAACATGATTCTGACGGACTTAAGCATCGCTACGGGTGAGAAAGTCTCATCGTAGTCAACTCCTTGAACTTGTGAAAACCCATTTGCCACAAGTCGAGCTTTATGGACGGTGACATTACCGTCCGCGTGTGTCTTCTTCTTGAAGATCCATTTATTCTGAATGGCCTTCGCCCTTCGGGTAATATTTCCAAAGTCCATACTTTGTTTTCATACATGGATCCCATCTCGTATTTCATGGCCTCTAACCATTTGTCATAATCCGGGCCCACCATTGCTTCTCCATAGCTCGTAGGTACATCGTTGTCTGACCACATGACCTGTAAGACAGGATTACCATACCACTCAGGAGCAGAACGTATCCTTGTCGACCTACGAGATTCCATACTAACTTGATCTGAAAGTTCATGATCACCATCATTAATTTCGTCTTCAACTGATGTAGGTGCCACAGAAACTTCTTTCTGCATCATGCTACTATCTGGTTGAAGTGAAGGTTCAGCAACCTCATCAAGTTCTATCTTCCTCCCACTCAATTCTTTCAAGAGAAACTCTTTCTCGAGAAAGGACCCGTTCTTAGCGATACAAAGTTCTCCTCGGTCTTCGAGGAGATCTATTCGATGTAATCTCTTTTTGCGGTGTGTTTGTCTAGATCCGATGAATTGTCAGTTTATGATCAAGGTTATCTACGAAAGATATTTGGTTCTTCTCTTAACTTTTTATGTGTGCTCATAATATCCTCGCAAGTCTCTTCGAATTATTGGTTTGGTTTGGCCTACTAGATCTATAGTTCTTGCAATGGGAGAAGTGCTTGGCTTTGGGTTCAATCTTGCGGTGTCCTTTCTCAGTGACAGTAGGGGCAGCAAGGCACGTATTGTATTGTTGCCATCAAGGATAAAAAGATGGGGTTTTCATCATATTGCTTGAGTTTATCCCTCTACATCATGTCATTTTGCTTAAGGCGTTACTCTGTTCGTATGAACTCAATACACTAGATGCATGCTGGATAGCGGTCGATGTGTGGAGTAATAGTAGTAGATGCAGGCAGGAGTCGGTTTACTTAGCTCGGACGTGATGCCTATATACAATGATCATGCCTAGATAGTCTCATAATTATTCGCTTTTCTATCAATTGCTCGACAGTAATTTGTTTACCCGCCGTAGAATATCTCTATCATGAGAGAAGCCACTAGAGAAAACTATGGCCCCCGGGTCTATCTCTATCATATTACTTTCCCGTCAACTAGCCAGTTTCTGCCGCCCTTGTTTATTTGCTTTCTTTACTTTCTGTTTCTATACCAAAAATACCAAAAATATAATTATCATCTCTATCAGATCTCACTATCGTAAGTGACTGTAAAGGGATTGACAACCCCTTATCGCGTTGGCTTTGAAGTTCTTATTTTTTTGTGCAGGTGCGAGGGACTGGCGCGTGGTCTCCTACTGGATTGATACCTTGGTTCTCAAAAACTGAGGGAAATACTTACACTACTGTGCTGCATCTCCCTTTCCTCTTCGAGGGAATACAACGCAAGCTCAAGAGGTGGCACTCTTCTTGAAACTAGTGGTTTTATTGACCATCAACACTTGATGCTCCTTCTGGATGTCTGACTTAGCGACTTTCAGCATCGCGAACAGCTCGGAGACTGCTCTATTCATCCCTTGCATGTTATAGTTCAACACAAAGCTCTTGTAGCTAGGTGGTAGCGATTAAAGAACTATGTCAGTGATCGCCTCAGGCGGGAGCTCAATTCCCAACTCAGCCAGGCGGTTGTAGTACCCAGACATTTTGAGTATGTGCTCACTGATAGAAGTGTTCTCCTCCATTTTGCACGTGTAGAACTTATCGGAGGTCTCATACATCTCGATCCGGGCATTTTTCACAAAACTAAACTTCAACCCCTAGAACATCTCATATGCTCCATGACGTTCAAAACGCCTTTGAAGTCCTGGTTTTAAGGCATACAACATGGTGCACTGAACTATTGAGTAGTCATCAACACGCGACTGCCAGGCGTTCATAACGTCCACAGACGCCGGAGCGGGTGGCGTACCAAGCAGTGCATCAAGGACATTAACCTTGTGGGCAGCCGTGAGGATAATCCTTAGATTACAGGCCCAGTCCACAAAGTTACTTCCATCCTCTTTCAGCTTAGCTTTCTCTAGGAACGCATTAAAATTCAGGGGAGCTACTACGCGAGCCATTGATCTACAACATAAATTTGCAAAGACAACTTAGACTATTGTTCATGATAAATGAGTTCAATTAATTATATTACTTAAGAACTCCCACTCAAATTGACATCCCTCTGGTCATTCGAGTGTAGCATGATCCAAATTCACCAACCCAAGTCCGATCATCACGTGAGATGAGGTGGTTTCAATGGTTAACGTCTCCATGTTGATCATATCTACTATATGATTCATGCTTGACCTTTCGGTCTCTTGTGCTCCGAGGACATGTCTGTACATGCTAGGCTCGTCAAGTTTAACCCAAGTGTTCCGCATGTGCAAAACTGGCTTGTACCCACTGTATGTGAACGTAGAGTCTATCACACCCGATCATCACGTGGTGTCTCGAAACGACGAACTTTCGAAACAGTGCACACCTGGGGAGAACACAATTTTACCTTGAAATTTTAGTGAGGGATCACCTTATAATGCTACCGTCGTCCTAAGCAAAATAAGATGCATATAAGGATTAACATCACATGCAAATCATAAGTGACATGATATGGCCATCATCTTGTGCTTTTGATCTCCATCTCCAAAGCACCGGATGATCTCCATCGTTACCGGCATGACACTGAAGGAAATATGCCCTAGAGGCAATAATAAAGTTGTTATTTATATTTCCTTATATCATGATAAATATTTATTATTCATGCTAGAATTGTATTAACCGGAAACTTAGTACATGTGTGAATACATAGACAAAACAGAGTGTCCCTAGTATGCCTCTACTAGACTAGCTCATTGATCAAAGATGGTTATGTTTCCTAGCCATAGACATGAGTTGTCATTTGATCAACGGGATCACATCATTAGGAGAATGATGTGATGGACAAGACCCATCCGTTAGCATAGCACTATGATCGTTTAATTTTACTGCTATTGCTTTCTTCATAACTTATACATGTTCCTATGACTATGAGATTATGCAACTCCCGAATACCGTAGGAACACCTTGTGTGCTATCAAACGTCACAACGTAACTGGGTGATCATAAAGATGCTCTACAGGTGTCTCCGAAAGTATTCGTGGTGTTGGCATAGATCAAGATTAGGATTTGTCACTCCGAGTGTCGGAGAGGTATCTCTGGGCCCTCTCGGTAACACACATCACAATAAGCCTTGCAAGCAAAAGACTAATGAGTTAGTCACGAGATGATGTGTTACGGAACGAGTAAAGAGACTTGCCAGTAACGAGATTGAACTAGGTATAGAGATACCGACGATCGAATCTCGGGCAAGTAACATACCGTTTGACAAAAGGAACAACGTATGTTGTTATGTGGTTCTGACCGATAAAAGATCTTCGTAGAATATGTAGGAGCCAATATGAACATCCAGGTTCCGCTATTTGTTATTGACCGGAGATGAGTCTCGGTCATGTCTACATAGTTCTCGAACCCGTAGGGTCCGCACGCTTAACGTTTGATGACGATCGGTATTATGAGTTTATGAGTATTGATGTACCGAAGGTAGTTCGGAGTCCCGGATGAGATCACGGACATGACGAGGAGTCTCGGAATGTCCGAGACATAAAGATTGATATATTGGACGACTATATTCGGACACCGGAAGTGTTCCGGAAAAGTTTCGGATTTATCGGGAATGCCGGAGGGGGTTACCGGAACCCCCTACGAGAGGGGATGGTCCATAGTGGGCCTAAAGGGAAAGAGAGAGGCAGCCCATAGGGCTGGCCGGCGCCCCCACCTAGGGTTCCTAATTGGACTAGGATTGGGGGGGGGGGGGGGCGCCACCTCTCCTATTCCTTTCCCCCTTCCTTCTTTTGGTGAATCCTACTAGGAATAGGATTGCAATCCTATTCCTAGCAGGAGTCCACTCCCTAGCCGCACCAGGAAGGGCCGGCCGGCATCCCCCCTTTGCTCCTTTATATACGGGGGCAGGGGGGCACCCAAAGACACACAAGTTGAATTGTTTTAGCTGTGTGCGGTGCCCCCCTCCACAGAATCACACCTCGGTCATACCGTCGCGGAGCTTAGGCGAAGCCCTGCGCCGGTGAACACATCATATCCGTCACCACGCCGTCGTGCTGACGAAACTCTCCCGTGAAGCTCAACTGGATCAAGAGCTCGTGGGACGTCATCAAGCTGAACGTGTGCTGAACGCGGAGGTGCCGTACGTTCGGTGCTTGATCGGTTGGATCGCGAAGAAGTTCGACAACATCAACCGCGTCACTTGACGCTTCCGCTCCCGGTCTACGAGGGTACGTAGACACACTCTCCCCTCTCGTTGCTATGCATCTAGTAGATAGATCTTGCATGATCGTAGGAAAATTTTAAAATACAACGTTCCCCAACAGTGGCATCAGAGCCAGGTCTATGCGTAGATGATATGCATGAGTAGAGCACAATGAGTTGTGGGCGATACTAGTCATACTGCTTACCAGCATGTCATACTTTGCTTCGGCGGTATTGTGAGATGAAGCGGCCCGGACCGACATTACGCGTACGCTTACGCGAGACTGGTTTCACCGTTACGAGCACTCGTTGCTTAAAGGTGACTGGCGGGTGTCTGTCTCTCTCACTTTAGCTGAATCAAGTGTGGCTACGCCCGGTCCTTGTGAAGGTTAAAACAGCACATACTTGACAAAACATCGTTGTGGTTTTGTATGCGTAGGTAAGAACGGTTCTTGCTAAGCCCGTAGCAGCCACGTAAAACTTGCAACAAACAAAGTAGAGGACGTCTAACTTGTTTTTGCAGGGCATGTTGTGATGTGCTATGGTCAAGACATGATGAGTTATACGGTTTTGTATGAGATGATCATGTTTTGTAAAGTTATCGGCAACTGGCAGGAGCCATATGGTTGTCGCTTTATTATATGAAATGCAATCGCCATGTAATTGCTTTACTTTATCACTAAGCGGTAGCGATAGTTGAGGAAGCAATAGTTGGCGAGACGACAACGATGCTACGATGGAGATCAAGGTGTCGCGCCGGTGACGAAGGTGATCATGACGGTGCTTTGGAGATAGAGATCAAAAGCACAAGATGATGATGGCCATATCATGTCACATATTTTGATTGCATGTGATGTTTATCTTATTATGCTTCTTATTTTGCTTAGAACGACAGTAGCATTATAAGATGATCCCTTACTAAATTTCAAGGTATAAGTGTTCTCCCTGAGTATGCACCGTTGCGAAAGTTCGTCGTGCCGAGACACCACGTGATGATCGGTTGTGATAAGCTCTACGTTCAAATACAACGGGTGTAAGCCAGTTTTGCACACGCAGAATACTCGGGTTAAACTTGACGAGCCTAGCATATGCAGATATGGCCTCGGAACACTGGAGACCGAAAGGTCAAGCGTGAATCATATAGTAGATATGACCAACATAAGATGTTCACCATTGAAACTACTCCATCTCACGTGATGATCGTACATGGTTTAGTTGATTTGGATCACGTGATCATTTAGATGACCGGAGGGATGTCTATCTAAGTGGGAGTTCTTAAGTAATATGATTAATTGAACTTTAATTTATCACGAACTTAGTCCTGGTAGTATTAGCATATCTATGTTGTAGATCAATAGCTCGCGATGTTGCTCCCCGTTTATTTTTCATATGTTCCTAGAGAAAACCAAATTGAAAGATGTTAGTAGCAATGATGCGGAATTGTTCCGTGATCTGAGGATTATACTCATTGCTGCACAGAAGAATTATGTCCTTGATGCACCGCTAGGTGACAGACCTATTGCAGGAGCAGATGTAGACGTTATGAACGTTTTGACAAAAGCTCGATATGATGACTACTTGATAGTTTAAGTGCACCATGCTTTACGGCTTAGAACCGGGACTTCAAAACGTTTTGAACACCACGGAGCATATGAGATGTTCCAAGAGTTGAAATTAGTATTTCATACTCATGCCCGTGTCTAGAGGTATAAGACTTCTGACAGTACTTTGCCTAAAGATGGAGGAGAATAGCTCAACTAGTGAGCATGTGCTCAGATTGTCTGGGTACTACAATTACTTGAATCAAGTGGGAGTTAATCTTCCAGATAAGAAAGTAATTGACAAAGTTCTCTAGTCACTATCACCAAGTTAGTAGAACTTCGTGATGAACTATAATATGCAAGGAATGACGAAGGTAATTCCCGAGCTCTTCGCAATGCTGAAATCGGCGAAGGTAGAACTCAAGAAAGAACATCAAGTGTTGATGGTTAACCAGACCACTTGTTTCAAGTAAAGGGCAAAGGGATAGAAAGGGAACTTCAAGAATATGACAAGCAAGTTGTCACTCCCATGAAGAAACCCAAAACTAAACTCAAGCCTGAAACTAAGTGCTTCTACTGCAAAGGAAATGGTCACTGGAAGTGGAACTGCCCTAGATACTTGGCGGATAAGAAGGATGGCAAAGAGAACAAAGGTATATTTTGATATACAGATTATTGATGTGTACTTTACTAGTGTTCATAGCAAACCCTGGGTATTTGATACCGGTTCAGTTGCTAATATTAGTAACTCGAAACGAGAATTGCAGAATGAACAGAGACTAGTTAAAGGTAGAGTGACAATGAGTGTTGGAAGTGGTTCCAAGATTGATATGATCATCATCGCACACTCCCTATACTTTCGGGATTAGTGTTGAACCTAAATAAGTGTTATTTGGTGTTTGTGTTGAGCATGAATATGATTTGATCATGTTTATTGCAATACGGTTATTCATGTAAGTTAGAGAATAATTGTTGTTCTGTTTACATGAATAAAACCTTCTATGGTCATACACCCAATGAAAATAGTTTGTTGGATCTCGATCGTGTGATACACATATTCATAATATTGAAGCCAAAAGATGCAAGGTTAATAATGATAGTGCAACTTATTTGTGGCACTGCCGTTTAGGTCATATTGGTGTAAAACGCATGAAGAAACTCCATAATGATGGACTTTTGGAATCACTTGATTATGAATCACTTGGTGCTTGCGAACCATGCCTCATGGGCAAGATGACTAAAACTCCGTTCTCCGGAACTATAGAGCGAGCAGCGGATTTGTTGGAAATCATACATACTGATGTATGTGGGCCAATGAGTGTTGAAGCTCGCGGCGAGTATCGTTATTTTCTGACCTTCACTGATGATTTGAGCAGATATGGGTATATCTACTTAATGAAGCACAAGTCTGAGACATTTGAAAAGTTCAAAGAATTTCAGAGTGAAGTAGAAAATCATCGTAACAAGAAAGTAAAGTTTCTACGATCCGATCGTGGAGGAGAATATTTGAGTTACGAGTTTGGTCTTCATTTGAAACAATGTGGAATAGTTTCACAACTCACGCCAGCCGAAACACCACAGCGTAATGGTGTGTCCGAACGTCGTAACCGTACTTTATTGGATATGGTACGATCTATGATGTCTCTTACCGATTTACCACTATCACTTTTGGGGTTATGCATTAGAGACAGCTACATTCACGTTAAAATAGGGCACCATCTAAATCCGTGGAGATGACACCATATAAACCGTAATTTCTTTAAAGTTTGGGACTGCGATGCTTATGTGAAAAAGTTTCAACATGATAAGCTCGAACCCAAATCGGAGAAGTAAATCTTCATAGGATACCCAAAAGAAACTGTTGGGTACACCCTCTATCACAGATCCGAAGGCAAGATCTTCGTTGCTAACAATGGATCCTTTCTAGAGAAAGAGTTTCTCTCGAAAGAAGTGAGTGGGAGGAAAGTAGAACTTGATGAGGTAATTGTACCTTCTCCCAGATTGGAAAGTAGTACATCACATGAAATTATTCCAGTGATTCCTACACCAATTAGTGAGGAAGTTAATGATAATGATCATGAAACTTCGGATCAAGTTTCTGCTGAACGTCGTAGATCAACCAGAGTATGTTCCGCACCAGAGTGGTACGGCAACCCAGTTCTGGAAATCATGTTACTAGACCATGATGAACCTACGAACTATGAGGAAGCGATGATGAGCCCAGAATCCGCAAAATGGCTTGAAGCCATGAAATCTGAGATGGGATCCATGTATGAGAACAAAGTGTGGACTTTGGTTGACTTGCCCGATGATCGGCAAGCCATCGAAAATAAATGGATCTTCAAGAAGAAGACCGACGCAGACGGTAATATTACTGTTTACAAAGCTCGACTTGTTGCGAAAGGTTTTCGACAAGTTCAAGGAGTTGACTACGATGAGACTTTCTCACCTGTAGCGATGCTTAAGTCTGTCTGAATCATGTTAGCAATTGCCGCATTTTATGATTATGAAATCTGGCAAATGGATGTCAAAACTGCATTCCTAAATGGATATCTCAAAGAAGAGTTGTATATGATGCAACCAGAAGGTTTTGTCGATCCAAAAGATGCTAACAAAGTATGCAAACTCCAGCGATCCATCTATGGACTGGTGCAAGCATCTCGGAGTTGGAATATAAGCTTTGATGAGGTGATCAAAGCATATGGTTTTATACAGACTTTTGGAGAAGCCTGTATTTACAAGAAAGTGAGTGGGAGCTCTGTAGCATTTCTAATATTATATGTAGATGACATATTATTGATTGGAAATGATATAGAATTTCTGGATAGCATAAAAGGATACTTGAATAAAAGTTCTTTTAATGAAAGACCTCGGTGAAGCTGCTTATATATTAGGCATCAAGATCTATAGAGATAGATCAAGACGCTTAATTGGACTTTCACAAAGCACATACCTTGATAAGATTTTGAAGAAGTTCAAAATGGATCAGTCAAAGAAAGGGTTCTTGCCTGTATTACAAGGTATGAAGTTGAGTAAGACTCAATGCCCGACCACTGCAGAAAAATATAGAGAGAATGAAAGTCATTCCCTATGCCTCAGCCATAGGTTCTATAAAGTATGCCATGCTGTGTACCAAACATGTTGTGTACCTTGCCATAAGTTTTTCAAGGGGGTACAATAGTGATCCAGGAGTAGATCACTGTACAGCGGTCAAAATTATCCTTAGTAATTGGATGACTAAGGAAATATTTCTCGATTATGGAGGTGATAAAGAGTTCGTCGTAAAGGGTTACGCCGATGCAAGCTTTGACACTAAAACCAGATGACTCTAAGTATCAATCTGGATGCGTATTAAAAGTGGGAGCAATTAGCTAGAGTAGCTCCATGCAGAGCATTGTAGACATAGAAATTTGCGAAATACATACGGATCTGAATGTGACAGACCCGTTGACTAAACTTCTCTCACAAGCAAAACATGATCACACCTTAATACTCTTGGGTATCAATCACATAGCAATGTGAACTAGATTATTGACTCTAGTAAACCCTTTGGGTATTGGTCACATGGCGATGTGAACTATGGGTGTTATTCACATAACGATGTGAACTATCGGTATTAAATCACATGGCGATGTGAGCTAGATTATTGACTCTAGTGCAAGTGGGAGACTGAAGGAAATATGCCCTAGAGGCAATAATAAAGTTGTTATTTATATTTCCTTATATCATGATAAATGTTTATTATTCATGCTAGAATTGTATTAACCAGAAACTTAGTACATGTGTGAATACATAGACAAAACAGAGTGTCCCTAGTATGCCTCTACTAGACTAGCTCATTGATCAAAGATGGTTATGTTTCCTAGCCATAGACATGAGTTGTCATTTGATCAACGGGATCACATCATTAGGAGAATGATGTGATGGACAAGACCCATCCGTTAGCATAGCACTATGATCGTTTAGTTTTAATGCTATTGCTTTCTTCATGACTTATACATGTTCCTATGACTATGAGATTATGCAACTCCCGAATACCGTAGGAACACCTTGTGTGCTATCAAACGTCACAACGTAACTGGGTGATCATAAAGATGCTCTACAGGTGTCTCCGAAAGTATTCGTGGTGTTGGCATAGATCAAGATTAGGATTTGTCACTCCGAGTGTCGGAGAGGTATCTCTGGGCCCTCTCGGTAACACACATCACAATAAGCCTTGCAAGCAAAATACTAATGAGTTAGTCACGAGATGATGAGTTACGGAACGAGTAAAGAGACTTGCCGGTAACGAGATTGAACTAGGTATAGAGATACCGACGATCGAATCTCGGGCAAGTAACATACCGTTTGACAAAAGGAACAACGTATGTTGTTATGCGGTTCTGACCGATAAAAGATCTTCGTAGAATATGTAGGAGCCAATATGAACATCCAGGTTCCGCTATTGGTTATTGACCGGAGATGAGTCTCGGTCATGTCTACATAGTTCTCGAACCCGTAGGGTCCGCACGCTTAACGTTTGATGACGATCGGTATTATGAGTTTATGAGTATTGATGTACCGAAGGTAGTTCGGAGTCCCGGATGAGATCACGGACATGACGAGGAGTCTCGGAATGTCCGAGACATAAAGATTGATATATTGGACGACTATATTCGGACACCGGAAGTGTTCCGGAAAAGTTTCGAATTTATCGGGAATGACGGAGGGGGTTACCGGAACCCCCTACGAGAGGGGGTGGTCCATAGTGGGCCTAAAGGGAAAGAGAGAGGCAGCCCATAGGGCAGGCCGGCGCCCCCACCTAGGGTTCCTAGTTGGACTAGGATTGGGGGGGGCACCTCTCCTATTCCTTTCCCCCTTCCTTCTTTTGGTGAATCCTACTAGGAATAGGATTGCAATCCTATTCCTAGTAGGAGTCCACTCCCTAGCCGCACCAGGAAGGGCCGGCCGGCCTCCCCCCTTTGCTCCTTTATATACGGGGGCAGGGGGGCACCCAAAGACACACAAGTTGAATTGTTTTAGCCGTGTGCGGTGCCCCCCTCCACAGAATCACACCTCGGTCATACCGTCGCGGAGCTTAGGCGAAGCCCTGCGCCGGTGAACACATCATATCCGTCACCACGCCGTCGTGCTGACGAAACTCTCCCGTGAAGCTCAACTGGATCAAGAGCTCGTGGGACGTCATCAAGCTGAACGTGTGCTGAACGCGGAGGTGCCGTATGTTCGGTGCTTGATCGGTTGGATCGCGAAGAAGTTCGACAACATCAACCGCGTCACTTGACGCTTCCGCTCCCGGTCTACGAGGGTACGTAGACACACTCTCCCCTCTCGTTGCTATGCATCTAGTAGATAGATCTTGCGTGATCGTAGGAAAACTTTAAAATACTACGTTCCCCAACAGACACCATGAACTCCATCATCATGATCTCCATCATCGTGCTGCCATCGGGTTGTCACGCCAACCATGCTTCTACTACTATTGCTACCGATTAGTGATGAAGTAAAGCATTACAAAGCATTTAATGATTGACATGTAAGTCATACAATAATTAAAGACAACCCTATGGCTCCTGCCGGTTGCCGTATTCATCGACATGCAAGTCGTGATAAACTATTACAAAACATGATCATCTCATACATCAAATATATCTCATCATGTATTTGGCCATATCATATCACAACATACCCTGCGAAAACAAGTTAGACGTCCTCTAATTTGTTGTTGCATGTTTTACGTGGCTGCTATGGGTATCTAGCAAGAACGATTCTTACCTACGCAAAGCCACAATGGTGATATGCAAATTGCTATTCAACCTTCTACAAGGACCGCCTTCGTCGAATCCGATCCAACTAAGGTGGGAGAGACAGACACCCGCCAGCCATCTTTATGCAACAAGTTGTATGTCTGTAGATGGAGCCGGTCTCATGTACGTGGACATGTAAGGTTGGTCCAAGACGCTTCATCCCATAATACCACTAAATCAAAATAAGATTAGGGAAGGAAGCAATCTGAATATCAACGCCCACAAACTCCTTTGTGTTCTACTCGTGATGTCATCTACGCATAGACCTAGCTCATGATGCCATTGTTGGGGAATGTTGCATGGGAAACAAAAAAATTCCTACGAACACCCAAGGTCAATCTAAGAGATGCACATATACGAGAGGAGAGTTGGATCCGCATACCCTTGTAGATCACAAAGCAAAAGCGTTACTACAATGCGGTTGATGGAGTCGTACTCGCGACAATTCAAATCACGGAAGATCCGATCTCGCGCCGAACGGACGGCACCTCCGTGTTCAGCACACATACAGTCCGGGGACGTATCCTCCTTCTTGATCCAGCAAGGGGAAGGAGAAGTTGAGGGAGAACTCTAACAACACAACGACGTGGTGGTGGAGCTTGTGGTTCTCCGGTAGGGCTTCGCCAAGCACTTCAGAGGAGAAGGAGGTGAAGGAGGGAGAGAGGGCTGCTCCAGGGGAAAGGGGTTGGTGTGTGCAGGCCTTCCCTCTCCCCCACTATATATAGGAGGCAAGGTGGAGGGGTGGGGGCGCAGCCTTGGCCCTTCCTCCAAGGAAGGGTGCGGCCAGGGAGGAGTCCACCCTCCGCAAGGCACCTAGGAGGTGCCTTGCCCTTTTCGAACTCTTCCTCCTCCTTTTCTGTTGGCGCATGGGCCGCTTGGGGCTGGTTCCCTTGGCACATATAGGCCAAGGCGCACACGCCTACAGCCCATGTGCCCCCCCGGGGCAGGTGGACCCCCCGGTGAACCCCCGAACCCCTTTCGGCACTCCCGGTACAATACCGATAGTACGCGAAACTTTTCCGGGGACCAAAACAGGACTTCCCATATATAAATCTTTACCTCCGGACCATTCTGGAACTCCTCATGACGTCCGAGATCTCATCCGAGACTCCGAACAACTTTCGGTTAACCACATACAATTCCCATTACAACTCTAGCATCACCCGAACCTTAAGTGTGTAGACCCTACTGGTTCGGGAACCATGCAGACAGACCGAGACACCTCTCCGACCAATAACAAATAGCGGGATCTAGATACCCATATTGGTTCCCACATGTTCCATGATGATCTCATCGATTGAACCACGATCTCAAGGATTCAGACAATCCCGTATGGAGTTCCCTTTGTCAATTGGTATGTTACTTGCCCGAGATTCGATCGTCGATATCTCCATACCTAGTTCAATCTCGTTACCGGCAAGTCTCTTTACTCGTTCCGTAATACAAGATCCTGCAACTAACTCCTTAGTAACATTGCTTGCAAGCTTCTTGTGATGTTGTATTACTGAGAGGGCCCAGAGATACCTCTCCGTCATACGGAGTGACAAATCCCAGTCTTGATCCATGCCAACTCAACAGATACCTTCGAAGATACTTGTAGAGCACCTTTATAGTCACCGAGTTACGTTGTGACATTTGGTATACAGAAGGTACTCTTCCGGTGTCATTGAGTTGCATGACCTCATGGTCATATGAACATATACTTGACATCTGGAGAACAATAGCAATAAACTGACACGATCATATGCTACATTCACAGTTTGGGTCTTGTCCATCACATCATTCTCCTAATGATGTGATCCTATTATCAAATGACAACTCATGTCTATGACCTATAAACCATGGCCATCTTTGATCAATAAGCTAGTCTAGTAGAGGCTCACTAGGGGCATGTTGTTTGTCTATGTATCCACACATGCATTTGAGTTTCCAATCAATACAATTATAGCATGGATAATAAACGATTATCATGAGCAAGGAAATATAATAATAACCATTTTATTATTGCCTCTAGGGCATATTTCCAACAAGACGTAGAGTGCCTATGCTTGATGGAGAGTTTTATAAGTAATGGAAAAATGACATGCTTGAGATCTTCAATGAATATCATTTGAACAAGTATATTGTCAGCCCTTGTGTGCCCCGATTGACCCTTTGAACTGAACTTCCAATGAACATCTTGACATGGTTCGCAATCTTAGAACTGTTGACCTTACCACTAGAGGATTCCTAGAAATTTGCTTGTTTGCTTACCAACTTTCAAATGTGCTTACACTATATGGAAATTCCTTGAGGAACGATTTCCGGACTACTCTTTGAAAAATCTAGATGTGATCCTTCAAAAGGCCATTGCTTTAAATAAAATGAATACTAGTGATCCCAAATTTGATGAATGTTTATTTCAGCTTCGTGACCTTATGTGTGACAAAGGAGATGTAGGAATCATTAGTAATATCATCTCAGAAGTCATTAGAATTCATAAAGATGAACATTTTCATGATCACATAACTAATGAATCACTCTCTCTATGTGTTGATCAATCACATGGATATTATGATGAGGATGATGATAGTGACTTTGACCTTGATAAACAAATGAGACACTTTGGACTGATGGCTAATCTTTGTGGTTACGCAGCCGAAGGAAAGGAATGGGTTCTTAATAGTGGATGCACGGATCGTATGCCCGGAGTACAAGGACATGTTTGATGAGCTTTCTAGAAATGATGGTCCATGAAAGTATGTTACCTTTGGTGACAGCTCTAAGGGTAAAGTTGTTGGCCTTGGTAAGGTGGCCATATCCAATGATATCTCTATAAAAAATGTCATGCTTGTTGAATCTCTCATTTATAATCTTCTTTCCGTATCTAGATTAGCTGATTTTGGTTTAAATGTGCTATTCACTCATGCTGATTGCCAAGTCTTTCATAGAGATAATCATAATATGGTCTTTACCGGCATTCGTAGAGGTGACATATACATTTTTGACTTCACTAAGAAAGCGCAACCTCGCGCTTGTTTTATTACTAAATCTTCTAAAGGTTGGTTGTGGCATAGAAGGTTAGGTCATGTCGGCATGAGAAATCTTAATAAGCTTATTAAAGGTGATCATATACTTGGTGTTAAAGATGTTATATTTGACAACGATAGACTTTGTAGTGCTTGTCAAGGAGGAAAACAAGTTGGAGGAAGTCATCCCGTGAAGAACATCATGACCACTAGAAGACCACTTGAGCTACTTCATATGGATCTTTTTGGTCCCAATGCTTAAAATAGTCTCGGTGGTAACTCTTTTGTATTGGTCATTATTGATGTTTTTTCAAGATTTACGTGGGTGTTCTTTCTCGATGATAAATTGCAGGTCCAAAAGATCTTCAAGAACTTCGCTAGGAAGGCCCAAAACCAATTTGGAGTGAAGATCAAGAAGGTTTGGAGCGACAATGGAACATAGTTCAAGAACGCCAGTGTGGATACCTTTCTTAACGAAGAAGGGATTTCACATGAGTTCTTGACTACGTACACACCTCAACAAAATGGAGTTGTTGAGAGGAAGAACCGGACACTCGTTGAAATGGCGAGAACGATGCTTGATGAGTACAAGACGCCAAGACACTTTTGGGCAGAAGCGGTTGAGACAACTTGTCATGCTACAAATCGACTATATCTTCACAAACTTCTCGGCAAGACGGCATACGAGCTTCTCACCGGTAACAAACTCCAAGTTGGATACTTTCGAGTATTCGGCTCAAAGTGTTACATTCTTGACAAGCATCGTCGTTCGAAATTTTCTCCTAAATCTCATGAAGGTTTTCTACTCGGTTACGGCTCAGACTCTCACACTTACCGTGTCTACAACAATTTCAACCAAAAGGTTGAAGAGACGGTAGATGTGAAGTTTGATGAATCCAACGGCTCGCAAGTAGAGAAATTGCCCATTGATGTAGAAGACAAAGACCCTTCGGAAGCAATACAAGACTTGTCTATTGGCAAGATTCTCCCAACGGAGGTGAAGGAGAATACTTCATCCATTCGAGTGGAAGCGTCAACTTCACGTCAAGATGAACCACAAGTTGACTTGGAGGCATCCACAAGTGGGATACGCCAAGATGAACGAAACGAGGAAGTGCATCAAGAACAACCTCATCGACCTCCTTTTCCACCTCCACAAGAGGACAACAACGCAAACAACAATGAAGAAGGACAAGATGAAGAAGAAAATGAAGAGGATGTTCCACCCCAACCCAAGAAAAGCTCTCACGAGTTAGAGCAAGAATTGCTAGAGATCACCCCGTAGAACAAATCTATGATGATATCCAAACCAGGAGAATCACTCGCTCTAAATCTCATTTAGCTAACTTTTGTGAACATTACTCTTTCATATCTAACCTGGAACCTATGAAGGTTGAAGATGCTCTTGATGAACTGGATTGGGTGAACGCTATGCACAAAGAAATACATAACTTCAAGAGAAACCAAGTTTGGACATTGGTTGAGAAGCCCGACAACAACTTCAACATCATTGGCACCAAATGGGTGTTACGCAATAAGCAAGATGAAGATGGACAAGTTGTACTCAACAAGGCATGTATTGTTGCCCAAGGCTACACTCAAGTCGAAGGTATGGATTACGGTGAGACATATGCTCTAGTTGCTGATACGTCTCCAACCACTAGTGCAAAAAGGGCCATTTGTCCCGGTTCGTAAGGGCCATTTGTCCCGGTTGAGGAACCGGGACTAAACGGTCGATACAAATGCCCTAGACCATTAGTCCCGGTTCTTATACCAACCGGGACAAATGGCCCTCCACGTGGCAATTGCGGCTTGCGCTGGCAGGGGGGCCTTTTGTCCTGGTTGGTAGCACCAACAGGGATAAATAAGCTTGATTTTTGTTTTTTTTTCATGGGGCTAGGGTT
This sequence comes from Secale cereale, assembly GCA_902687465.1. Lineage (NCBI taxonomy): Eukaryota > Viridiplantae > Streptophyta > Magnoliopsida > Poales > Poaceae > Secale > Secale cereale. The sequence goes on from LR738711.1 coordinate 554,382,776, forward strand.
TTTGTTTTTTCTGAAAGGGGGGGAGGGGGTTTGTGGGTTTTGTAGGGTAAATTTAGGGGTTTTATATATTGTGTTAGATAGCTAATAGACAGAAGTGTCCTCTCTTATCTCCGTGCATGCTCATATAACAATGCATCCTCATAATTAATAATAAATCATCATCGTCGTTGTCATAATAAAAAAGGCGTACTCAGCATCATCTTCATGTCAATACTTCTACTCGTTGTCATATTAACAAGTCCTACTCATCATCATCATCATAGTCATCTAACAAATTCTTAGCACATGATCATAAGTAGCCATACTTAATTAAGTACACCCTCTCTAAGGTGAAATAGCATAAAACAAGATAGGACCTGACTCTCCATTATGGAGAATGCAGATTATCCTGTCTCCAATTCTTGGCTTTCGCACAATGTCGCTTCCATGTAGCTCCCTACGACTGACCATACATTTCTTCCAATCTTTGATTGTCATGTCTTCATTGGAATTAGAAATCCTGTATGGATAGTTATGTGTAGGATGATGACCTGACGAGTATGGTAATAAGCTCATAACATTGAGCTGACCTTTCTGAAATATCAGATGAGGCACACAATCCGAAGGGATTTTCTGTTGAAAAACATAGTAATAACTTCGTAGTAAGTAATGTAGTTTAGTTTTAGAAGAATTTATGCAAAAGATGATTGGCCACAAATTTTACCATGACATCTCCATGGATGTTACCGTAGTTCAACACGTGCACTAGTGGCACGTATTGACCATAATGTGCAGGACTTATAGAATAGCTATCTTAACACTCAAAATAAGAAATAAATGAGACAAGATGATTTTTCTTCTGAGAAGTTAATTCTGCACCATCAGTGTAGTGGGTTCTGTTTACCATCTTTCGTACATTTCTTGAATATTGGAAATAAGGTGTTAATGGAAATAAGATTTTGAAATAAAAAATATAAATTACTTAAGAATTATGTTTGAGAACTAAAATAGAGGTAGAACTGAAAGCGTATCAACAAGGACCCACATGCCATCGTCACCCTCACCAAGGTCAAAGGTGAAATACATACCCTCCTGAAAATCATATGCCTTGCACAATGCTCTCTAGTTCGAGCAACCAAAATGGGTTACGCTCTCCGAATTGTATAGCTTTACAAAAAAATCATAATCATGATAGGTCCTGAGATGAATTTTCTTTGTCTCCATACTTTCATGATCTTCAAAATCTAGATGCTCCAAGACATAGCGTCTTGCATGGCATGGGATAAGCTAGTCGAATTGTAAAAGACAAAAATTACACGTTGAAAAGAAGGCATAAGTCATGCTTAATTACCAAACAAGACTTGTCGTGTTACATACCATCTCAAAATTGAAGGCCTCATCGAGCTTAACACTGAAGCATCGATCGTCTACCAGGTGTGGCCTTTCGCACTGACCCCGGTCGTCGCCACACCAGTCGCACGCCGGGATCCTATCGTCATCATCAGACGACAACATTTTGTACATATTGTAGCACAAGTCATGCCAAAATTCAATGGTTGAAAATATAAACAAAAACATTTCAAAATATCTTAATTATAGGACTCATATTGACATGGATATTTGGTTGGACTGCAGTTTTAGCATTCAATAAGCAAAACTAAATCATCTCGAATATTATCACTAATACATCTCGAATAGTATCATGCATATAGCATCACTAATTAATTAATACAACTAAAACCCTAGCGAATGACAGGTATTGGCGCGGGCGGTGGACACCCAAAGAAAAGGAACCATCACAGGATCATAGCTCCAATGAGATCCCTAAAGAACTTGCCATGTATTGTCGAACCTTCCCTCCAACACAACCATGTAGCAACGGACGAGCTCGTCCTCCTCCCTGACATGGTGACGTACAACCTCCGCGGGGTCCTCAAGCCTCCGCACCATCACTGGCCCGCGCGCCCGCCACAAAAGAAGGTTCGGCTCAACAACGGGTGGGCTCCTCACCAAGTTACGCCCCCCGGAAGGAAGCACCTCCCAAAACCAGCACGGCGGAGCCCAGTCTTGAACATGACCCCTCTGATCATGCAAGCCTCCATTGAGTCGACGACGAGGATGCGGGATAGGCATCGTCGACGTCGATGTGGGAATAATTGCTTGAACTAAAAGAATAAACTAGCTCTATTAATTCAACTATAGTTCAACTAATAAGCACTTACTATAAATAAAAATGAACTAGTTCTTACTAAAAATAAACTAGTTCTATTAATTCAACTAGTTCAACTAATAAACACTTACTATAAATAAAAATGAACTAGGTCTTACTAAAAATAAACTAGTTTTACTAAAAATAAACTATTTCTTAGAAAAAAACTACATTCTATCACTAAAACTATAAAAAAACTATAAAAATAGAAAATTCATCTAACATTTGTATATATAACTAAGTAACATTTTTAAAATTCATCTAACATTTGTATAACTAAAACTAAAATTACATCTATATATACATCATATGACAGGAGAGGAGGGGATCGGGGGCCGGCGACGCTCACAACGAGGACGGTGACGACGAGCAGGGCGACGGCGTCGGGGCAGGGGCGGCGCGGGGATGGCCGCGGGGGTAGATGGCGGCGACGAAGGGCGTGGGGACGTCGGCGGGGGCAGACAACGCGGCGACGATGGGCGCGGGAACGGCGACGACGAGGCAGGGCGACGGCGGCGGGGATGGCGATGACGAGGGAGGGTGACGACGAGGTCCGGTAGAGGCGCGAGGTCGGGGCAGAGGCGGCGACGGCGTCGACGGTGAGCAGCCTGGCGGCGTCGGGGGCAACTGATGATGTAAATCTAAAAATTTCCCAAGTGTTGCTTATATAGCAAAGGATTTGGTCCCGGTTCGTGGCACCAACCGGGACCAATGCCCCCTTTAGTCCCGGTTTGTGCCACCAACCGGGACAAAAGACCAGTTTTCAGCAGCCCAAAGGGCGGGAAACAGAGGCCTTTGGTTCCGATTGGTGGCACCAACCAGGACTAAAGGGTGGCACTGGTCCCGGCTGGTCTCATGAACCGGTACCAATACGCCAATTTAGTCCCGGTTTGTGCGACCAACCGGGACCAATGGCCACGTGCTGCCCGTGGATGGCCAAAAAATTTAGTCCCACCTCGCTAGTTGAGAGGGGCGCATAGTCGTTTATAAGCACCACTGCCGCACCACTCTCGAGCTCCTCTCTATTGCAGGCTTACGGTCCTAATTTGACATTGCTATGCTTTTGGGCCTACTGAGCCTTCTGCGGGCCTGAATCCTGGCCCATTGTTGGGTTTCTAGTCGTATTCACGCCGTGGTGGCCCAGTAGGTGGCGTTTTTTTCCATTTTTTCTTTGCTGTTTATTTTTTTAGTTTTGTTTCTACTTTCAACAAAATACTTATTGTTGTTTATTTATTTATTTTATGAAAATTCCTTTTGCTTTTAATGTTTTGAACAGAAAATACTTTGATAATTTTTTGAGCTATAAGACCCTGAATTTTTTGAGCTATAAGACCCTGAAATTGAAAACCATTTCAAATGAACTCTGAAAAGGTGGAAAGTTGGCATGGTATCATCATTTCACCCGCAAAGCATGTGCACAAAAATAGAGAGGGTTACGGCAAAAACTGGATGCACTTCGTGTACAAAACGGACAATCTCTTTCGAGGTATCAGGGTTTCAGACGACAACTCGTCTGTTACAAAGGCATTTCATTTTTTTGAACTTATTTGAACTATATACTTTTTTGTGTTCAAAATGCACCATTCAAAACCACATCATCAATTTCAACCATTTCTGACTTCATTTGCTATTTTTCATGCATTTACTGAATTTTTTGAGCTATAAGACCCTGAATTTGAAAAGCATTTCATATGAACTCTAAAAAGTTAGAAAGTTGGCATGGTATCATCATTTCTCCCACAAAGCATGTGCACAAAAGTAGAGAGGGTTACGGCAAAAACTGGATGCACTTCGTGTACAAAACGGACAATCTCTTTCGAGGTATCAGAGTTTCAAACGAAAACTCGTCTGTTACAAAGGGATTTCATTTTTTTGAACTTATTTGAACTACATACTTTTTCTGTGTTCAAAATGTACCATTCAAAGCCACATTATCAATTTGCAACCATTTTTGACTTCATTTGCTATTTTTAATGCATTTACTGAATTCTTTGAGCTATAAGACCCTGAATTTGAAAAGCATTTCAAATGAACTCTGAAAAGGTAGAAAGTTGGCATGGTATCATCATTTCACCGACAAAGTATGTGCACAAAAGTAGAGAGGGTTACGACAAAAACTGGATGCACTTCGTGTACAAAACGGACAATCTCTTTTGAGGTATCAGGGTTTCAGACGAAAACTCGTCTGTTACAAAGGGATTTCATTTTTTTTGAACTTATTTGAACTACAGACTTTTTCTGTGTTCAAAATGCACCATTCAAAGCCACATCATCAATTTTCAACCATTTCTGACTTCATTTGCTATTTTTCATGCATTTACTAAATTTTTTGAGCTACAAGACCCTGAATTTTTTGAGCTATAAGACCCTGAATGTCTGTCTTGCCCTCCACTCCCACGATATATAATTAAGCGTGTCAAAAACCATTACAGAACCTCATGGATAGATAGGTGATCAAATTAATATAAGTTCATCATGACATGCCATTCAAAGTACATGCATATCTCTAGAGCATCTAATTGACCATACATTGAAACTATGTAGAACATTTCAATGCAACAACAAATGCGATCATAATCGCAACCAAGGTAACAATTGATCCAACGGCATAATGATACCAAGCCTCGGTATGAATGGCATATTTTCTAAGCTTTCTAATCTTCAAGCGCATGGCATCCATCTTGATCTTGTGATCATCAACGATATCCGCAACATGCAACTCCAATATCATCTTCTCCTCCTCAAATTTTTTTATTTTTTCCTTCAAGTAATTGTTTTCTTCTTCAACTAAATTTAACCTCTTGACAATAGGGTCCATCTTGATCTTGTGATCATCGACGACTTCCGCAACATGCAACTCCAATTCTATCTTCTCCTCCTCTATTTTTTTCCAATTTTTTCTTCAAGGAATTTTTTTCCTTTTCAACTAAATTTAACCTCTCCACAAGAGGGTCGGTTGGAAATTCCGGTTCAACTATCTCCTAGACATATAAAAACATCTATGTCAGGCTGGTCGGCATAATTTTCATAAACACTAAAACAAATAGTTATAAATTAAAGATAATATACCACATCCGAATCGTAGACAGGACGAGGGCCGACGTGGGTGGATATCAAAACCATCACACTATATAAAAACAAGAAATAATAAACGTAAGAAAATTAGACAAATATCTATCTAAAGAAATAATAACAAGCAATAATAAAAGTAAGAAAAGCATAGCCAGAACAAGATTCTCACCACGGTGGTGCCGGTGACGAGATCGGCGGGGGCGATCGATGGCGGTGAAGACGGGGACGGGATGTGACGAACCGCTAAACCTAGACAAATCTCGGAGAAAATGGAGCTTGGAGTTCGAGCTTCGATAGGAGAAAAGCTTAACTAGTGTGGCTCGGGCATTTCATCGAACACCTCATGTGCATAGGAGGTGAGCTAGCTAGAGCACCACACAAAGCTCCCCCCTGGCCGGCCAGAAAAAACAGAGCAGCGAAGTGGTGGGCGAGGGGTTATATATAGGAAACTCATTGGTCCCGGTTCGTGACAGGAACCTGGTCTAAAGGCCACCCATCTGTCCCGGTTCCAGACAAGAACGGGACCAATGGGTGTGGGCCAGGAGCGAGGCCCATTGGTCCCGGTTCGTGCCAGGAACCCGGACAAATGGGTCCAGACCAACCGGGACAGATGCACACGAACCGGGATGTATGCCCCAATGGGTGTGGGTTCGTGAGTAACCAGGACTAATGGGCTTGCCAGGCCTGAACCAAAGCCATGTTTTCTACTAGTGAACGTATCTATAATTTTTTATTGTTCCATGCTATTATATATTCTGTTTTGGATGTTTAATGGCCTTTATTATACACTTTTATATTATTTTTGGGACTAACCTACTAACCCAAGGCCCAGTGCAAATTGTTGTTTTTTTGCCTATTTCAGTGTCCAAAGGGAATAAAACCTTTGGGAGAGTTATTTTTGGAACCGTATCTTCACAGAAGACTTGGAGTACACGCGAGGGAACAAGAGAGGTGGCAACGAGGGTCCAGGGCGCGCCTAGGGGCCAGGCGCACCCCCCACCCTCGTGGGCCCCCTCAGGCTCCCCCGATGCCCTCCTTCCTCCTATATATATCCATGTACCCTGAAAACATCGAGGCAATAGAAAAAACCCTATTCCACCGCCGCAACCTTCAGTTCCCGTGAGATCCCATCTTGGGGCCTGTTCCGGAGCTCCGCCGGAGGGGGCGTCGATCATGGAGTGCTTTTACATCAACACCATAGCCTCACCAATGAGTTGTGAGTAGTTTAACACAGACCTTCGGGTCCATAGTTATTAGCTAGATGGCTTCTTCTCTCTTTTTGGATCTCAATACAAAGTTCTCCTCGATCTTCGAGGAGATCTATTCGATGTCATATTTTTGCGGTGTGTTTGTCGAGATCCAATGAATTGTGGGTTTATGATCAAGATTATCTATGAACAATATTTGATTCTTTTCTGAAATCTTTTATGTATGATTATAATATCCTTGCAAGTGTCTTCAAATTATTGGTTTGGTTTGGCCTACTAGATCTATAGTTCTTGCAACGGTTGAAGTGCTTGGCTTTGGGTTGAATCTTGCGATGTCCTTTCCCGGTGACAGTAGGGGCAGCAAGGCACATATTGTATTGTTGCCATCGAGGATAAAAAGATGGGGTCTATATAATATTGCTTGAGTTTATCCCTCTACATCATGTCATCTTGCTTAAAGCGTTACTCTGTACTTATGAACTTAATACTCTAGATGCATGCTGGATAGCGGTCGATGTGTGGAGTAATAGTAGTAGATGCAGAATCGTTTCGGTCTACTCGTTACAGACGTGATGCCTATATATAATGACCATGCCTAGATATTCTCATAACTATGAGCTTTTCTATCAATTGCTCAACAGTAATTTGTTCACCCACCGTAGAATTCTGCTATCATGAGAGAAGCCACCTGTGAAATCTATGTCCCCCGGGTCTATTCTCATCATATTAATGTTCCATCTACTTTACTTTGCTTTCTTTACTTTTTGTTCTTATACCAAAAATATTATACTATCCTATCCTATCTATCAGATCTCACTTTCGTAAGTGATCATGAAGGGATTGACAACCCCTTATCGCGTTGGCTGCGAAGTTCTTATTTGTTTGTGCAGGTGCAAGGGACTATCCTACTGGATTGATACCTTGGTTCTCAAAAACTGAGGGAAATACTTACGCTACTGTGCTGCATCACCCTTTCCTCTTCGATGGAATACAACGGAAGCTTGAGAAGTAGCAAGAAGAATTTCTGGCGCTGTCGCCAGGGAGATCTACGCAAAAGTCATAAACCAAGTACCTATCACAAACCCTTATCCTTCGCACTACATTATTTGCCTCTCGTTTTCCTGTCCCCCACTTCACCCTTGTCGTTTTATCCGCCCTTCTTTTTACGTGTGTTTACTTCTCACCTTGCCTTGCCGTCATGGCTAGCACGCCTATCATTATCAATACTCCTGAGAGTGAGGTTCTTAATTTTAAACAAAGGGAGGAAGAAAAATTAAAAGATGCCTGGTATAGAATTTGCAATGCTCAAAACAGATCTACTAGGAAGCTTTCCACTTCAGTGCTTCTTTGCAATTTTTATGTTGGCATCAGTCTGTGGAATAGATATATTCTTGATACCATTACCGAAGGGAACTTCTTGGGTAGCCATACTTTTGATTCTTATAGTGCTATGACAGAATTGTTTGGCCCACCACCTCTTCTGGTTAATGGAGGTGTTTTAACTTTGGAACATGTTATGCAAAGGCTTGAAATTATTGAAAACAAAGTTGCTACTATGGAGTTGGTTGAGAGTTTGGATAAAAAGATCCACGACCAAATTACCCAATATGGATCCAAGGTAGGAGTTATTCTGATTTTTTTAAAGAAAAAGAACATATATTTAAAGAGAGAATAGATCAAGATTCCACTAGAATCAATAAACTTGAGGATATTATCACTAATGTAGGGTCTGCTCTTTTTACTATGAAAACTACTTCGAATCCCTCTACCACTAAATTGGCCAAGTTTATGTGTGTTCCTAAAAATAAGGGTGAATCATCTAGTAAGGAAATTGCGGATCTCAAATCCATAAGTGTTCATCCCAATTTTCTGACTTTCGCAAGGGAACCTTTTGCTACAAATGAATTTCTTGATTTCTTGCCTAGAAGTTTGATTATCAACAGGAATAAAGAAGTTCCTATGAATTATAAGTGCTTAATCAAAGAATTGCCTACCAAAGATGGCAATACCTAGATCTATTCTTGTATCGTGCCTAGCTAGGGGCGTTAAACGATAGCGCTTGTTGGGAGGCAACCCAATTTTTTTTCATTCTTTTTGCTTCTGTTTAGGAATAAATATTGCATCTAGCTTATATTTAGATGTGTTTTCGTGTTTTAATTAGTGTTTGTGCCAAGTAGAACCTTTGGGAAGACTTGTGATCATGCTGTAAAAAAAAGAAACTTTAGGGCTCACGAGATTGGCTATAATTTTTTTACTAGAGAGTGCTTTTTAGTTGATTCTTTTTTCAGATGATTAATAGACAAATTCCTCACGTTTAACAATTTATTTCAATTTTTTTAGAGTTACAGAAGTATTCGAAAGTTACAGATTACTACACACTGTTCTGTTTTTGATAGATTCTTCTTTTTGTGTGTTTTTTGCTTATTTTGATGAATCTATGAGTAGTATCGGGGGGTATGAATCATAGAGAAGTTGGAATACAGTAGGTTTAACACCAATAGAAACAAAGAATGAGTTCATTACAGTAACTTTGAGTGGTGGTTTGTTTTCTTATACTAACGGAGCTCACGAGATTTTTGGCTAAGTTTTGTGTTGTGAAGTTTTCAAGTTTTGAGTATGGCTTTGATGGACTATGGAACAAAGAGTGGCCAGAGCCTAAGCTTGGGGATGCCCAAGGCACCCCAACGTAAAATTCAAGGACAACCAAAAGCCTAAGCTTGGGGATGCCCCGGGAAGGCATCCCCTCTTTCGTCTTCGTCTATCGGTAACTATACTTGAGACTATATTTTTATTCACCACATGATATGTGTTTTGCTTGGAGCGTCATGTATGATTTGAGTCTTTGCTTTTTAGTTTGCCACAATTATCCTTGCTGGACACACCTTTTGAGAGAGATAAATATGATTTAGAATTTATTAGAATACTCTATGTGCTTCACTTATATCTTTTGAGCTAGATAGTTTTGCTATAGTGCTTCACTTATATCTTTTAGAGCACGGTGGTGGTTTTATTTTGTAAAAATTATTGATCTCTCATGCTTCACTTATATCTATTTGAGAGTCTTTTAGAACAGCATGGTAATGTGCTTGGGTTATGAAACTAGTCCTAATATGACAGGCATCCAAGATGGGTATAGTAAAAACTTTCATATAAAGTGCATTGAATATTATGAGAAGTTTGATAATTGATGATTGTATTATGATATGAGGAAGATAATATTAGATTTATGCTAGTAGAGTAATTGTGAATTTGAGAAATACTTGTGTTAAGGTTTGCAAGTCCCGTAGCATGCACGTATGGTAACCGTTGTGTGACAAATTTGAAGCATCAGGTATTTCATTGAGTGTCATCCTTTGTGTCGAGGTCGGGATCGCGCGATGGTTAACTCCTACCAACCCTTCCCCTAGGAGCATGCGTGTAGTACTTTGTTTTGATGACTCATAGATTTTTGCAATAAGTATGTGAGTTCTTTATGACTAATGTTGAGTACATGGATTATACACACTCTCACCCTTCCAGCATTGCTAGCCTCTCTTGTACCGCGCAACTTTCGCCGGTACCATACACCCACCATATACCTTCCTCAAAACAACCACCATACCTACCTATCATGGCATTTCCATAGCCATTTTGAGATATATTGCCATGCAACTTTCCACCGTTCCGTTCATGTGACACGCTTCATCATTGTCATATTGCCATGCATGATCATGTAGTTGACATCGTATTTGTGGCTAGGCCACCATGCATAAATTTTCATACATGTCACTCTTGATTCATTGCACATCCCGTTACACCGCCGGAGTCATTCATATAGAGTCATACTTAGTTCTAGTATCGAGTTGTAATATCAAGTTATAAATCAATATAAGTGTGATGATCATCATTATTAGAGCATTGTCCCAAAGAAAAAAAAAGAAGAAAAAAAAAGAAAAAAAGAAGGAAAGGCCAAAGAAAAAAAGAAAGGCCCAAAAAAAGAAAAAAAGAAAAAAAAATAAAAAAATAGAAGAAAAGAAAAAAGGGACAATGCTACTATCTTTTTCCACACTTGTGCTTCAAAGTAGCACCTTGATCTTCATGATAGAGAGTCTCTTGTTTAGTCACTTTCATATGCCAGTGGGAATTTTCATTATAGAACTTGGCTTGTATATTCCATAGATGGGATTCCTCAAATGCCCTCGGTCTTCATGAGCAAGCAAGTTGGATGCACACCCACTTAGTTTCTTTTGTCGAGCTTTCATACATTTATAGCTCTAGTGCATCTGTTGCATGGCAATCCCTACTCACTCACATTGATATCTATTGATGGGCATCTCCATAGCCCATTGATATGCCTAGTTGATGTGAGACCATCTTCCTTTTTGTCTTCTCCACAACGACCACTCTATTCCACATAGTGGTATGTCCATGGCTCACGCTCATATATTGCGTGAAAGTTGAAAGAGTTTGAAAAAAATTAAAGTATGAAACAAGTGCTTGGCTGAAACCGGGGTTGTGCATGATTGGAATATTTTGTGTGACGAAGATGAAGCATAGCCTAACTATATGATTTTGTAGGGATGAACTTTCTTTGGCCATATTATTTTGAGAAGACATAATTGCTTTGTAAGTATGTTTGAAGTATTATTATTCTTATGCCACAATAAAGAAATTACATTGAGAATTATGCTGGTTAGCATTCCACATCAAAAATTCGGTTTTTATCATTTACCTACTCGAGGACGAGCAGGAATTAATCTTGGGGATTCTTGATACGTCTCCAACGTATCTATAATTTTTTATTGTTCCGTGCTATTATATATTCTGTTTTCGATGTTTAATGGGCTTTATTATACACTTTTATATTATTTTTGGGACTAACCTACTAAATCAAGGCCCAATGCAAATTGCAGTTTTTTCCCTATTTCAGTGTTTCGCATAAAAGTGATATCAAACGGAGTCCAAACGAAATGAAACCTTTGGGAGAGTTATTTTTGGCACCGTATCTCCACAGAAAACTTGGAGTACACGCGAGGGAACGAGAGAGGCGGCCACGAGGATCCAGGGCACGCCCAGGGAGGCAGGCACACCCCCCACCCTCGTGGGCCCCCTCTGGCTCCCCCGATGCCCTGCTTCCTCCTATATATATCCATGTACCTTGAAAACATCGAGGCAACAGAGAAAACCCTAATTCCACCGCCTCAACCTTCTGTTCCCGTGAGATCCCATCTTGGGGCCTGTTCCGTAGCTCCGCCGGAGGGGGGATCGATCACGGAGTGCTTCTACATCAACACAATAGCCTCACCAATGAGTTGTGAGTAGTTTACCACAGACCTTCGGGTCCATAGTTATTAGCCAGATGGCTTCTTCTCTCTTTTTGGATCTCAATACAAAGTTCTCCATGATTTTCGAGGAGATCTATTCGATGTAATCATTTTGCGGTGTGTTTGTCGAGATCCGATGAATTGTGGGTTTATGATCAAAATTATCTATGAACAATATTTGATTCTTTTCTGAAATCTTTTATGTATGATTATAATATCCTTGCAAGTCTCTTCGAATTATTGGTTTGGTTTGGCCAACTACATCTATAGTTATTGCAATGGGGGAAGTGCTTGGCTTTGGGTTCAATCTTGCGGTGTCCTTTCCTCGTGATAGTAGGGGCAGCAAGGCATGTATTGTATTGTTGCCATCGAGGGTAAAAAATATGGGGTTTATATCATATTGCTTGAGTATATCCCTCTACATCATGTCATCTTGCTTAAAGCGTTACTCTGTTCTTATGAACTTAATACTCTAGATGCATGCCGGATAGCGGTGGATGTGTGGAGTAATAGTAGTAGATGTAGAATCATTTCTGTCTACTTGTTACTGACATGATGCCTATATATAATGATCATGCCTAGATATTCTCATAACTATGTGCTTTTCTATCAATTGCTCGACAGTAATTTGTTCACCCACCGTAGAATTCTGCTATCATGAGAGAAGCCACTAGTGAAACCTAGGTCCCCCGGGTCTATTCTCATCATATTAATCTTCCATCTACTTTACTTTGCTTTCTTTACTTTCTGTTCTTATACCAAAAATACCAAAAATACCAAAAATATTATACTATCCTATCTATCAGCTCTCACTTTCGTAAGTGACCGTGAAGGGATTGACAACCCCTTATCATTTTGGCTGCGAAGTTCTTATTTGTTTGTGCCGGTGCGAGGGACTCACGCGTGGTCTCCTAGTGGATTGATTCCTTGGTTCTCAAAAACTGAGGGAAATACTTACGCTACTATGCTGCATCACCCTTTCCTCTTCGAGGGAATACAACGCAAGCTCGAGAAGTAGCAGTTGCTAGACTTGAGTCGATACGCATCTTACTTGCTTATGCCAACCATCATGATATCACTTTATATCAAATGGACATTAAAAGTGCTTTTCTCAACAGTGAAATTGAGAAGGAAGTTTATGTTAAACAACATCCTGGCTTTGTTAATCCCAAGAAACCTAATCATGTTTACAAACTGCACAAAGCTCTTTATGGTCTTAAACAAGCTCCTAGAGCATGGTATAAATGCTTGACCAAGTTCCTTACTGAAAAACGCTTTGAAACTGGGAAAATTGATTCAACACTTTTTACTAAAAGAGTTAAGGGTGAATTATTTGTGTGCCAAATTTATGTTGATGATATCATATTTGGCTCGACTAACCCTCATTTTAGTGAAAAGTTTGGAAGACTAATGTTGGAGAAGTTCGAGATGTCAATGATGAGTGAACTCAAGTTATTTCTTGGTTTGCAAATCAAGCAAACTAAGGTGGGTACCTTTGTTTCTCAAACAAAGTATACCACGGACTTATTCAAGAAGTTCAACATGGAAGAATGCAAAGGTATGAATACACCCATGCCTACTAGTGGAGATCTTGACTTGACTAAGGATGGTGAACCGGTTGACCAAAAGATTTTACCGCTATATGATTGGTTCATTGTTATATCTATGTGCCTCCCGTCCCGACATTATGCTAAGTGTGTGCATGTGTGCATGATATCAAGCGCGGCCCAAGGAATGTCATCTTAAGGCTGTGAAAATGATAGTGAGATACTTAACTCACACACCAAACTTTGGCATTTGGTATCCTAAGAGGTCTTCTTTTGATCTTGTTGGCTACTCTGATTCGGATTATGCAAGAGACAAGGTTGATAGAAAGTCCACTTGGGTACTTGTCAATTTCTTGGTAGATCTCTTGTATCTTGGTCCTCCAAGAAACAAAACTCAGTATCCTTATCCACTGCCGAAGTAGAATACAATGCCACCGGTTCATGTTGTGCTCATTTACTTTGGACAACCCAAAATCTTAAGGACTATGGGATCTATGTGAAACATGTGTTCCATTGCTTTGTGACAATGAAAGTGCTATTAAAATTGCTCACAATCCCGTGAAACATTCTCGAACCAAGCATATTGATGTTCGTTATCATTTCATTCAAGATCATGTTGCTAACGGAGACATCGATCTTAAACATGTTCGTACGGATAAGCAATTGGCGGATATATTCACCAAACCACTTGACGAGAAAGTATTTTGCCATTTGAGAGGTGAATTGAACATTATTGATGCCTCAAACTTGGAGTAGTAACTCCTTTGAATGTATGCAAGGCATTATTCTTTGACTAATCCTTGATGTTTCTCTTATGATGATGATCATATGTCTTGGATCTACTTGTACCCTTGCATGCTATCTAACCCTTGTAGGTACTTGGATGAACCCAAATATATGAGATTGCAACTTACTCACATCCTAAGCAATCTTTACATCACCAAGTCTCTACAATATGGTGGTTGAAGTCAAGGAAGCATGAATCATGTCAACATATCCTTTGACAATTTCTACATATCAAAATTTCATGATTGTCATTTGTGATACAAAAGTGCTCTTCCTTGCAAATATAACCCATGTAGGTAGATGATCTCAAATTACAAGTGGTTCTCCCAACTCTTGATGAACTATGTCAATCTTGAGTATCCAACACAAGTTCAACTACATGATCAAGATCAACACCACCACCCAAGGTATGTTATTCCATCTAAGAAAAGCTTTACCCCAAGACATGGGTCAAAGCAGCTCAACAAGATGTGAATACATCAAAATGCTTGAACGAAAAATGGCAACCCCATTTTGAGCTTAAACGATGAGTATGACCTATGATCAGGTGTCCCCACTTGAATCCTAAGTCAATATACTCTAACATAGGTGACTCTGTCGCCGACCAGTTCTAGATGAAGTTCTCTAGTGTTTCTCTATGTTCTTGCATTCTTCTTTCGTGTGCTTGTTCCCCTTTCAAAAAAAAACTTCATCCAGATTTATTTTCTTTTCTTTGTTATTCTTTGCATTGAATTCATTGCAAATTCTTCAGTTAATTCCCTGCAAATCTTTGTGATATCTTATTTGCCTAAGTGAGCTGAGATGAAAAAAATATTTTCTTTGTATTGAACTCGGTCTCACCGATTTCTGCCTCTCGGCTAGACCGAACTGTAATGCTACATTGCAGATTGTTCATCGGTCCAACCAACAAGAACAAACCCGATTTGACCAATATGCATCATCCTTGACACTTTCAAATCGGTGTCACCGATGCAAATAAATCGGCCGCACCGATTTCAATACCGAGAAAAGATTTTGCCATTTGCATCCTGCATATCTATTTCAGCTCCACTCAATGATTCTTTTCCTCTACTAGCATATTAAAATCACATGTTGCTTTGTAATGTGACTCAAGGACCAAACCTACTTCACTCATGCTCCAGAAGATCCCTTCTTGGAAATTGATGTCGAAGGGGGAGAGAGAGCACATTAGAGCTTATCACACAAAGGGGGAGAGAGAGAGAGCACATCAAAGCTTATCCCCAGATGCCTATTATCCAAAGAGGAGAGAAGTCACATGTCTTCAAGAGGAGAAATACATGTTAGTATGTATAATGATTGTTTTGCTCTGTTTTTCTATCTTGCTAGTTTGTTCTGATTTTCTTCTACCCTATCTTCTCCCGTTATCCAATATAGGATTCAGGGGGAGAATGACGCTTAAGGGAAGAAAGTCTTTGGAGACATGTCTATATCCATATAGAGTACTAAGTACTCACTCTCTACATGTCATCCCAATCTTGGTACTTTTGTGGTTACTCATTGTGCTTTGTTTTAGTAGGTGATCTTGTGTTATCTAACCTTGTTTTCTCAAGTTCACCCTCTCCAAAGCCAGCTCAAGACCACAAGGTAAGTATATGCATCACATCCATGTACATGATAATTTCTTGCTGCTGTACATATTGTTTGCAAGGAGGACTCATGAACATGGAGGTACATTTCCTATATTCAACATCATATGCTCTAATGCATATAGCCAAGATACATGTAACTCATTGCTTGCTCTGACATACTTATGCATTCACATGCTCTTATGTTCTATATTCACAAGATTGCATACATATAAGGGAGCATATGCTTGTTACATGTTTTTCCAAAGCTTTACTTGTTGTCCTTCATATCTTTATCTGAAGCTTTAATGTATGATTGTCATCAATTACCGAAAAGTGGGAGATTGAAAGCACAAGTGCTCCCTGGGTGATTTTGGTAATTAATGACAACATATCTTTTGTTGGACTAATATTTTCGTTTAGTATATTTCAGATTAGTTCAAAAGTGGAGTGGCAGGACAAAAGGAGTGGAACCCTTTTCAAAAAGCTAAGGACAAAGGTTGGCAAAAGCTCGAGACTCTACATTTTCATTTTAGTGATCCAAGATCACATTGAGTCCATAGGAAAAGCCAATCCTATTAAAAGGGGATGAGGTGTTGCTTAATGGTCTACTTGCTCAAGTGCTTAGTAATATGCTCCAAATCCCTCAACCACTTTCTCATTTCCACACATGTCCCAAACCTAAAAGTCAAACTCGGACCCACCGATTTGATCTATCCGGCGCCACCAAGTTCACTTTACATAGCCACTGCCACAAACCCTAATCAGTTCGGTCTCACCGAGATGGGATTGCAAACTCTCTGTTGCCTATGGCAATTATTTCGGTCACGCCGAAATAGGCAATTGGTCCCACCAAGTTGGCATTGCAAACTCTCTATTTCCTCTTTGTAATGTTCCGGTCCTACCGAGATGAGCGAATCAGTCCCACTGAGTTTGTGTGACCAACACTCTGTTAGCCTATTACCAGAATCAGTCTCGCCGAGTTTGTGTAATCGGTCAAACCGAGTTGAGGTTTTGCCCTAACCCTAACACATCGGTCTCACCGAGTTGATATTGTCAGTCCCACCAAAATGTCTAACGTTCACATTTTAAACTTCTTTGGTCTGACTGAGTTCGTTTATTCGGTCTGACCGAGTTGGGTCAAATGTGTGTAACGGCTAGATTTTGTGTGGAGGCTATACATACCCCTCCACCCCCTCTCCATTAGAGAGAGATCTCCAGAACGTGCCTACACTTCCACTATTCATTTTGTGAGAGAGAACCACCTACTCATGTGTTAAGATCAAGATGTTCCAATCCTACCATATGAATCTCGATCTCTAGCCTTCCCCAAGTTGCTTTCCACTCAAATCTTCTTTCCACCATATCCAAATCTGTGAGAGAGAGTTGAGTGTTGGGGATACTATCACTTGAAGCACAAGAGCAAGGAGTTCGTCATCAACACACCATTTATTACCTTTTGGAAAGTGGTGTCCCCTAGATTGGTTAGGTGTCACTTGGGAGCCTCCGACAAAATTGTGGAGTTGAACCAAGGAGTTTGTAAGGGCAAGGAGATCGCCTACTTCGTGGAGATCTACCCTAGTGAGGCAAGTCCTGCGTGGGCGGCGGCCATGGTGGGATAGACAAGGTTGCTTCTTCGTGGACCCATCGTGGGTACAGCCGTCCGTGGACTCACGCAACCATTACCCTTCGTGGGTTGAAGTCTCCATCAACGTGGATGTACGATAGCACCACCTATCGGAACCATGCCAAAAACATCTGTGTCTCCAATTGCGTTTGCACACTCCACTCCCATCCCTTTACTTTCTTGCAACTTGCATGCTTTCACTTTCTGCTGCTCACATACTCTTGCCATGCTTGCTTGAAATGTATTGTGAATGTTTCAAATTGTACTAAAAACTCCACCTCAACTTAAAGAACTTAAAAACTGCTACTTTTCTTGTGGAGTGTCTAATCACCCCCCTCTAGACACCTCTTCTTTGATCCTCTCATGTGCCTGTGAGTTAATGAGGAGAGAAGTAGTTTGAGTAACTTAGCTAGTTAATGTAACATCACATGTCCCAATGCAATACGAGTCTATAACCTAATAAATGAAGATTTGCATGACACCACACTTATGTTACTACCCACAATGAAGGTAGTAACATAGTCTAGGGATATGCATATGTTACTAGTGTATGTTACTCTCCATTGCGGCTAGTCTTACATGCCTTATCAACATGCTAAGCACATGGCATTGCAACAAAGTAGATGCACTCCAGGACATCATATGCATGATGTACCCATATCGCGGGCCAAGTTAGAGCAAGGACCTTGTGGGGTGAATAAGCATCTTTCTGCAAGTCTTCTAAAGAACCGCCCTTACATGTTCCATCATATTGGGTATCATTGACGTCAAGTTTTAGGTTCTTGTGGATATATCAGTGTGTGCAATTATATCTGACATGCATGGAAGACAACTAGTAATTAGATTTATGTAATGAGTGCCTGTAGGAGACGACATAAATAGTAGGACTGGGCTTAACTAGCAACAACAGGTCTGAAAACTAAAGGGAGAACATAGATGAAAGCTGAACAATATGTATCGTTTGTACTCAATATTAACTAGATGGCACACAAAAGTATTAAGGAACAACATAGGCAATACTAGAAGTGGTATAATCACCAGCTTGTGGGATAACATTGGCTGATGGACGATAACTATGGAACAGCGTTACCTAAAGAACAAGTCTCTTATCTGAACTATGGAACGACGTTAACTCCTGAACAAGACTCTTAACAGATCAACATGAATATATAGTGAAATGTGATAATCTATTTTCCATGCTTAGATGAATAACAAAGCCATAAATGTTGCACACAAGTAAGATGAGGTTACAACCATCTAGCCGCCGTCCATAGGAGTGAGCATCATGTGCTGAATTGTCGATGGCCCTGTAGTTGTTGTGGGTGTGACAGTAGGGCACACACATACGATGCAAGGAACTATTGAGTGGAGACTATAACTCCCTGCTGGTGTATACTTCCCTTGTTGGAGCAGCTGCGGTGAAAAGGAAAATGGCGTGGTTGAAGATGCAGAAAAGGCAAAATATTAAGAATGACACATATCTCTTATATGAAGAAATACCCTAAGAGATCAACAGTAAGGTACGAGAGTGGTCAGACGTTTGTTGACTGAAAACTAAAATGGGGTCACACAATTTTATTTTATATTGGTACTTTCCGATCTACGCCGAACGGCTTGATGGCCATCTTATGCCTCCCGGCTGAGCCAGCAACCACCGACAGAGCAGCCTGCCTCCGCTGTCCCTGGCTGCGAGAGCTCCAACCAAAACCCTGCTCCCCGCCCGACCGCACTGCCGTGGTTGCGATGCCCTTGGCTAATCCACAAAGACTCGCCGTCTTCCAGATCCGGCGGCGGCAGTACCTTCAACCCACGCAACTCTAAGATAGCCACCTAAGTGCTGCTTCTGTGGCAAACTTGCGCCCCGGCACCCTTACGTTAGACACCAGCCAACCGGCAACCTAGGAACTCCGCCGCCTCAAGGGATGCTGCTTCCCATTGGGAATTGATTGGCCGAGAATAAAAATTCAGACAATTGATGCCTAAATAAAGTGATTTGAGATGAGTACAATCTATCTTGTGCCCGGTGAAGTAGGCAGCTCGAGCTGCCGATTCGGTGAGGCCAGCGCGGTTGTGGTGGCCACTGGCGGCAGGAAACAAGAGATATCGCAAAGGTCGGCGGCTATGGGGAAGCAGCGCCGGGGCCTTAGACACATCCGAAGTTGGAGCCACTCCAGCACCGTGCACAACGGCAGGGGCGAATCAGCTCTTGTACGGTTCATGCGGCCGTCGTCGGGGCAGCTCCGCTAGCACGAAGGAAGAGGCCCACGGGCCGGTGCACGATGATGAACGAACATCATCCCCGGCATTGGGTAGGAGCGCGACTGTGAATTTGGTGTAGTAAAAAAATTTCACACTAAGTGCATTGAATATGATGAGATGTTGGATGCTTGATAATTGTTTTGAGATATGAGGCTAGTGATATTAGAGCCATGCTAGTGGAGTTATTATGAAATAGAGAAATACTTGTGTTAAGGTTAGTGATTCCCGTATCATGCACGTATGGTGAACCGCTATGTGACGAAGTTAGAGCATGAGGTATTTGTAGAGTGCCAACCTTTGTGTGGAGGTCGGGGGCGCGCGATGGTTAACTCCTACCAACCTCCCCCATAGGACCATGCGTTGATTGCTTTGTTTAGATGACTCGTATATTTTTGCAATAAGTATATGAGTTCTTATGACTAATGTTGAGTCCATGGATTATACGCACTCTCACCCTTCCACCATTGCTAGCCTCTCTTGTACCGCACAACTTTCGCCGGTGCCATAAACCCACTATATATCCTTCCTCAAAACAGCCACCATATTATACCTCAAAATAGCCACCATACCTACCTATCATGGCATTTCCATAGCCATTCCGAGATATATTGCCATGCAACTTTCCACCGTTCCGTTCGTATGACACGCATCATATTGTCATATTGCCATGCATGATCATGTAGTTGACATCGTATATGTGGCAAAGCCACCATGCATAATCTTCATATATGTCACTCTTGATTCATTGCACATCCCGGTACACCGCCGGAGGCATTCATATAGAGTCATATTTGTTGTAGTGTCGAGTTGTAATTTCGAGTTGTAATAAAAGTGTGATGATCATCATTATTAGAGCATTGCCCCATGTGAGGAAAGGCCAATAAAAAAATATATGGCCCCAAAAAAGTATAGAGAGGGGCTAATAAAAAAAAAGAAAGCCCCTCCAAAAAAAGAGAGAAAAGAGAGAAGGGACAATTGCTACTATCTTTTTCCACACTTGTGCTTCAAAGTAGCACCGTGTTCTTCATTGTAGAGAGTCTCATGTTTAGTCACTTGCATATATTAGTGGGAATTTTCATTATAGAACTTGGCATGTATATTCCAACGATGGGATTCCTCAAATGCCCTAGGTCTTCGTGAGCAAGCAAGTTGGATGCACACCCACTAGTTTCTTTTGTTGAGCTTTCATACATACTTAGCTCTAGTGCATCTGTTGCATGGCAATCCCTACTCACTCACATTGGTATCTATTAATGGGCATCTCCATAGCCCGTTGATACGCCTAGTCGATGTGAGACTATCTCCCTCCTTTTTGTCTTCTCCACAACCACCTCTATTCCACCCATAGTGGTATATCAATGGCTCACACTCATGTATTGCGTGAAAGTTGAAAGGTTTGAAAAGATAGAGTTGAAAACAAGTGCTTGGCTGAAATTGGGGTTGTGCATGATATGAATATTTTGTGTGATGAAGAGGGAGCATAGCCAGACTATATGATTTTGCAGGGATAACTTTCTTTAGCCATAGTATTTTGAGAAGACATGATTGCTTTGTTAGTATGCTTGAAGTATTGTTATTTCTTATGTCAATATATACTTTTATCTTGAATCTTTCAGATCTGAACATTCATGCCACAATTAAGAGAATTACATTGAAAAACTATATTGGTTAGCATTCCACATCAAAAATTATTGTTTTATCATTTACCTACTCGAGGACGAGCAGGAATTAAGCTAGGGGATGCTTGGTACGTCTCCAACGTATCTATAATTTTTTATTGTTCCATGCTATTATTTATGAAGTATTGGATGTTTAATGGGATTTATCATACACTTTTATATCATTTTTGGGACTAACCTACTAACCCAAAGGCCCAGTCCAGATTGCTGTTTTTTGCCTGTTTCAGGGTTTTGCAGAAAAAGAATATCAAACGGAGTCCAAACGGAATGAAACCTTTGCGAGAGATATTTTTGGAGAAAATCACGCACATGGAACTTGAGAACCACGTTAGGGGAGCATCGAGGCACCCACGAGGGTGGGGGGCGCATCCCCCTACCCAGGGCGCTCCCCCTACCTCGTGGGCCCCTCGAGCATCCGCCGGTGTCCTCCTTCTTCCTATATAAGTCTACATACCCCGAAACCTTTGACAACAGAGAGAAAACCCTAATTCCACCGCCGTAACCTTCTATTCCCGTGAGATCCCATCTTGGAGCCTGTTCCGGAGCTCCACCGGAGGGGGCTACATCATGGAGTTCTTCATCATCATCACCGCCCTCACCATGAGTTGTGAGTAGTTTACCACAGACCTTCGGGTCCATAGCTAGTATCTAGATGTCTTCTTCTCTCTCTCTGGATCTCAATACAAAGTTATCCTCGGTCTTCGAGGAGATCTATTCAATGTAATCTTCTTTTGCGGTGTGTTTGTCGAGATCCGATGAATTGTGAGTTTATAATCAAGATTATCTATGAAAGATATTTGGTTCTTCTCTGAACCTTTTATGTGTGCTCATAATATCCTTCCAAGTCTCTTTGAATTATTGGTTTGGTTTGGCCAACTAGATCTATAGTTCTTGCAGTGGGAGAAGTTATTGGCTTTGGGTTCAATCTTACGGTGTCCTTACTCAGTGACAGTAGGGGCAGCAAGGCACGTATTGTATTGTCGCCATTGAGGATAAAAAGATGGGGTTTATATCATATTGCTTGATTTTATCCGTCTACATCATGTCATCTTGCTTAAGGCGTTACTCTGTTCTTATGAACTCAATACACTAGATGCATGCTGGATAGCGGTCGATGTGTGGAGTAATAGTAGTAGATGCAGGCAGGAGTCGGTCTACTTGTCTCGGACGTGATGCCTATATACAATGATCATGCCTAGATAGTCTCATAATTATTCGCTTTTCTATCAATTGCTCGACAGTAATTTGTTTACCCGCCGTAGAATATCGCTATCATGAGAGAAGCCACTAGAGAACACTATGGCCCCCGGGTCTATTCTCAACATGTCAATCTACATCTACTTTACTTTTATCGCTTTTATTTGTTGTTCTTATAAAATAAAAATACCAAAAATATAAACTATCATCTCTATCAGATCTCACTTTTGTAAGTGACCGTAAAGGGATTGACAACCCCTTATCGCGTTGGCTGTGAAGTTCTTATTTGTTTGTGCAGGTGCGAGGTACTCACGCGTGGTCTCCTACTGGATTCACACCTTGGTTCTCAAATACTGAGGGAAATACTTATGCTACTGTGCTGCATCTCCCTTTCCCCTTCAAGGGAATATAACGCAAGCTCGAGAAGTAGCATCGGCACGCCGGGAGGTCTTGCTACATTAGTTTTACCTTTGTCGAAATATCTTGACCACGGGATTCCGAGAATACTCGGGTCTTCCCACTTTTGAGTTGCGACTCCGCAGACCGTGAGCTTGTGATGGGCTAAGTTGGGACACCCCTCCAGGGTTATGAACTTTCTAAAGTCGTGCCCGTGGTTACGTGGCAGATGGGAAGTTGTTAATATCCGGTTGTAGATAACTTGACACCATACCCTTAAGAATACACTACCTGTGTGAGTAACCGTGATGGTCTCTTTCTGAAGGGCTTCGGGAAGTGAACACGGTGGGGTTATGTTTGCCCGTGAGTAGCTAGGATCACTTCTTGATCAACTTGGCGACCGTTGGCACATATTCTCATCTCGCTCTGAACTCGTGAGCTAGTTGTTAGTGCTTGCTGCAAAAACCTTATTACCCTTCCACACCTAAGGATTTGTTAGTTTTGATACCAGGGAACGGGATTGCTGAGTCCTTTGTGGCTCACGGTTTACACACACACACCAGATGCACGTACCGCTGAGAACAATGCAGGAGATGGATCTGAACTTCAGTGGGAGTTTGATGAAGAGCGTGGTTGTTACTATGTATCGTATCCCGACGATCAGTAGTGGTTCCTACTAGGGGCAATTAGGCCTTGTGATTTGTGTTATCTTTCCTCGTTTGGATTTCGTCCGTAGTCGGACAATGTGTTACTTGGATTAATGTATGTTATTGTATTCATTGTGTGATGTGGAGAATGTAAGTCAACTATCTTTTACACTTTCATCCCTGAATTTTTACATGAGATGTGCAAAGATACCACGCTTGAGATCATTCTAGAATGCGCTTATGTCTCTAAGTCGTGCCTCAACACGTAGGAGATATAGTCGCATCCTGGGCACTACAAATTGGTATCAGAGCCTTCTCCGACCTAGGAGCCCCCTAATTGATCGAACCGCTGACGGTTGAGTCTATGCACACACATAAAATGTTTTGAGTCCCATATATATATCGGTGAGTATGATTTATTTTTACTCCTCATCCCCTTTATCGCTCTGGTGAGGACTCCTGACGTTGTTCTATCTTCACTATTCTCAAAATTTCACCAATTTTTTTTAGGATCACGCGGGTATTGTTTGGATTGTTCCGATATCTTTGTGTCAAGAACATTGTTCTCGATGCCTCCTGTCATTTAGGGGTTGTGGCAGTGTCCCGGGGAGTTGAGCTCCAAGGTGTTGTTGTCACAAATGTATCGTAGCGGTTCTGGAATACCAGAGGCGGCGGACATCGAAAACTCTTCTATGCATGTATGGTGGTGAGATAACCCCGACGTCATCCAGTACAGGGGAGATAGTTCGGGAGTATTGCCACAGCTAGTATAGGGGATGCGTTTCGAAGGTCCGAGGTAAACGGTTTTCGAAGATGACTAGTTATGTGTTGACGGATGGATATAGCTGGATGTAGGTTTAGAGTTGAGTGCGCAGTGCTTCCCCTGTATCCCCAACACCAGATTGCATAACCAGAAAGCTTCGGGAATTAATAGGTGGGTTTCAAGTAGCTCGTAGGCAATCTTCCAACGGTTGCATAATATGAGGTTTGGGGTTCAACATCTAGTGAAGAGGTTTCATGGGCACTGTTCCAATTGGGAGTTGCATCTTAAAGGATCCTTGGCTATGCTAATCCGGGGATTGCAAGACCCTTTGTAACACGTGCCATGGGGCATTCAGCACGAACATGTGGGACAAAACTTCTATTATGTATTTGTTCCATCTGTACCTTGTTGTTTTATTCTATCATTTTGTTCTCCCAAGTGGCTTCTCGACAAGTTGTTGTACCATTAAGCTATAGAATTCATTCGTTCAATTTTGTTCGGATGTTCACTGTGAAGACTATATGTTGCAAATATCTAGCCGTTGACTCAGCTTATCTATTATTTGCATCGATGGGTAACAGTTGTCATCATCTTCAGGATGGCACCTAAGAAAGTTCCCAACCAGAACCCAGAGGGTGAAGAAGAGCGTCCTCCTTCCCCTACTCCTCCGTCTGAGGCATGGAGAGCGATTATGCAGGCAACCAACCAGAACACTCAGATGCTCATGCAAATGATGCAGATTTTCGAAGCAAATCAAGGCAATCAAGGGAACCAAGGCCAAGGAAATCTGCTAAATCAACCTCACTTTGCGACTCTGAACCAATTCCTGGCAAATCAGCCCAAGTCTTTCAGTTACTATGTGGACCCACTAGATGCTGAAGATTGGATCACAGACATCAAGAAGCATTTTGAGTGCAGTAATGTCAGACCTGAGGATTATGTCAAGTTTGCCACTTTTCAACTCAAAGATCAAGCTGCAGATTGGTGGGAACAATACAAAGACTCTAGAGCGGGTCATGAGATCTTGTGGACTGACTTTTGCCGCGATTTTCTTTCTCATCACATTCCAACCAGTGTCATTGCAGGTATGCATGAGCAATTTCGCAATCTGAAGCAAGGCACCAAGTTCGTCTATCAATACAATGTCAAGTTCCAGAATCTTGCCCGTTATGCGAAGCAAGACATCCCTGATGCTAAGAGAAAAATCTACCAGTTCCTAGGTGGTCTAAAAGATGAACTCCAACTTGCACTCACTTTGTTCAAGCCAGATGAATTTGATCAATTCTACAACATGGCTCTGAAGCAAGAGGCAGCTCAGCTCAAGTGTGAAGCTTCCAAAAAGAGGATAAGAGATTCTGTTCACTCCTCCTCTTCCTCTCAAGTGGTTGCCAAGCAGCAAAAGTTCTGGCTACCGCCTCCTCCAGTGCTCCGTCCTCCAAGCAACAACAAGCACTCAGGTGGTCGTGGATTCTCCCACACACCCAACCCAAGCAACCAGTCCAAGTCTCAGTTCCAAGCTCCAAGACCAAGTGGTCCTTATCATCAGGCACTTTTAGAAGTTACTTGCAACAAGTGTGGTCAGAAAGGTCACTATGCAAACAAGTGTACTCAAAGGCGCCTTCCGCCTCCTCCACCCGTCAGCAATGCTATTGTCAAGCACAATCCCAAGGCTGCAAGAGTGAACCTGATGAATGCAGCTCAAGAAGAGGATTCTTCTGATGTGATATTGGGTAATGTTTCAGCTAACTCAATTCCTGCAAAAGTGTTGTTTGATTCTCGTGCATCACTTTCCTTCTTGTCATGTCCATTTGCATCTAAGCATAATGTTAACACCGAAGCATTGCCAAGAGCTTTGAGTGTTGTTTCTCCTGGTAAGAGATTGAGTTCTAGTATGGCGGCTCCGGATATCGCTATTCACATGGGCGACTATAGTTTTCTGGTCTCTCTAGTTGTTCTCGGTAACTCCGACATTAATCTTATTCTTGGGCTGGATTGGCTCTCCAAGCATGATGTAAATATTGATTGTGCAAACAAGCACGTCAAGCTAACTTATCCTGACAAAGACGTGATTATCTTCGCAGCTCGAGATAACACAATCAGGCTAATGACAAGGGCGAGATTAATGCCATTTCCCAGATTTCGGTGCTTTGTGAATATGAGGATGTATTCCCTGAAGATCTTCCAGGCATGCCTCCCAAGCGTCCAGTTGAATTCGTCATTGAACTTGAACCTGGTACCGAGCCAGCCTATCGGCGTCCGTACAAGCTTTCTCTTGATGAGTTGAATGAATTAAAGAAGCAACTCGACGAGCAAGAACGCAAGGGTCTTATCAGACCAAGTACTTCTCCTTGGGGATGTGGTGGTATTTTTGTTAAGAAAAAGGATGGCACGGAACGATTGTGCGTTGATTACCGGCCATTGAACAAGAAGACAATTAAGAATAAGTACCCGCTCCCCAATATCAATGAATTGTTCGAGCAGCTCAAAGGAGCCAAGGTTTTCTCGAAGCTCGATCTCCAGATGGGTTACCATCAAATTCGTATCCGTGAAGAGGATATTCCCAAGACCGCATTCAGAACGAGTTATGGCTCATATGAATACACAGTCATGTCTTTCGGGCTTACAAATGCTCCACCCACTTTCTCTCAGATGATGCACTTCATATTCAACCCCTACAACAATGAATTCGTGCTCGTCTACCTCGATGATATCTTGGTATTCTCCAAGAATAAAGAAGACCATGCCATGCACCTCCGTTTGGTCCTTGACAGGCTCTGTGAGGACCGGTTCTATGCGAAGTTCTCCAAATGTGAATTCTGGCTTGATAAAGTCCTCTATCTTGGCCATATTATCTTTTCCGAGGGCCTTTCTGTTAACCCCGATAAGGTTGAAGCTATTGTTAATCGGGAACCTCCTCAGAATGTCAAACAACTCCGAAGTTTCCTCGGTCTCGCAAGCTATTGCAGAAGGTTCGTTGAGAACTTCTCCAAGATTGTCAAGCCTCTTTCCAACCTGTTGCAGAAGAATGTCAAGTACATGTGGACTCCTGATTGTGATGTGGCATTCAAGACACTCAAAGAGAAGCTCATTTCTGCTCCGGTTCTTACTCCCCCGGATGAGTCCAAGCCTTATGAAGTATTTTGCGATGCTTCATTGCAAGGTCTTGGAGGTGTTCTCATGCAAGACAAGAAGATCGTTGCATACACTTCGCATCATCTTAAACCAATTGAGAAGAATTACCCCACACATGATCTTGAGCTAGCAGCAGTTGTTCAGGCCTTGATTACGTGGAGACACCTTCTGTTGGGCAGAAAAGTGGACATCTTCATCGATCACAAGAGCCTGAAGTACATCTTCACCCAGCTAAACCTTAACCTCCGCCAGACTCGTTGGGTTGAAATGATTCAATAGTACGATCCAAGCATTGAGTCTACTCCCGGCAAGGCCAATTTCATTGCAGATGCCTTGAGCAGAAAGGCTTACTGCAACAGTCTCCTCCTCAAACCATTCCAGCCTAAACTTTGTGAGTCATTCAGGAAGCTCAACCTCCAAGTCGTTCCACAAGGATTTCTTGCCAACCTTCAAGTCGCTCCTACCTTGGTAGATCAAATCCGTGAGGCCCAACTCAGTGATGCTATGGTGCAGAAAGTGAAACATGGTATTGCTAAGGGTACTCCCAAGTACAAGTGCTATTGCATTGATGATAGAGACACTTTGTTCTTTGAGGACAGAATTGTGGTTCCCAAAGGTGATCTCAGGAAGCTCATAATGAATGAAGAATATGACACACTCCTCTCGATACATCCTGGAAGCTCCAAGATGTACCATGACCTCAAGCAATCATATTGGTGGACTCGCATGAAAAGAGAAATTGCTCAATTCGTGAACGAGTGTGATGTCTGCAGAAGAGTGAGGGCAGAGCATCAACGTCCAGCCGGACTCCTTCAACCTCTATCTATTCCCGAGTGGAAATTCGATCACATTGAGATGGATTTCGTCACCGGTTTTCCCAAGTCCAAGCGAGGAAATGATGCTATCTTTGTGGTGATTGACAAGCTCACTAAAGTGGCTCATTTTCTTCCAGTCAAAGAATCCATCACCGCAGCACAACTGGCAGAGCTGTACACCTCCAAGAATTGTCTCTTTGCATGCCATCCCTCAAGTAATCTCCTCAGATCGTGGAAGATTGTTCACTTCCAAGTTCTGGGATTCCCTTCGGTCAGCTATGGGTACCAAGATTCACTTCAGCACAGCTTTTCACCCTCAGACTAGTGGTCAAGTTGAAAGAGTGAACCAAATTCTCGAAGATATGCTCAGAGCTTGTGTAATCTCGTTCGGTATGAAATGGGAAGACTGCCTTCCATTTGCCAAATTCTCCTACAACAACAGCTTCCAAGCAAGTGCAGGCAAAGCTCCGTTTGAAATCCTTTATGGCAGAAAGTCCCGTACCCCTCTTAATTGGTCCGAGACTGGTGAATGTCAACTCCTTGGAAATGATTTGATCTCAGAGGCCGAAGAAATGTGCAAAACATGAGAATCTCAAGGCCGCACAATCGCGCCAAAAGAGTTACTATGACGACAAACACCGAGATTTGGCTTTTGACATTGTAAATCATGTCTATCTCCGTGTTTCTCCTATAAAGGGCACTCAAAGGTTCGGTATCAAGGGCAAGCTTGCTCCAAGATATGTGTGCCCTTTCAAGATTCTTGGCAAGAGAGGCGATCTATCCTACCAAATCGAGCTTCCCTCCAACTTTGCAAATGAGCACGATGTGTTTCACGTGTCACAACTCCGCAAGTGCTTCAAGACGCCTGAACGCAGCATTACTTTCGAAGAGATTGATCTTCAACAAGACTTGTCTTATCGTGAGCACCCTGTTGCTATCCTTGAAGAAACTCAGCGCAAGACCCGCAACAAGTCCATCAAATTCTTGAAAGTGAAGTGGTCACACCATACCAACCGAGAAGCTACATGGGAATGAGAAGATCATCTGCATTCCAAGTATCCCGCTTTCTTTTAGGAGTAGATCTCGAGACGAGATCTTTTTGTAGTGGAGGAGAGTTTGTAACGCCCTGGATGCAACAATCCCATTTATGGCAATATATGCATCGTTGACTTCATCAATTCCATTCTGGGCTCTTCCTTCATTTCAGGTTTCTTCATTTTTGTCTTGTGCGTGTGTTGCATGTCATCATGTCATTTTCATTATGTGCATTGCATTGGCATAGTCTCACATGCATCCGTGTGTAGTTGCATCATCTCCATCGTCTCCGTTGTCCGTTTCAAGTTCCGGCACTCACACACATGCCCGTGGCACCTTCGAGTCCTTCTTTTGCAAGTGGCCGTAGAATATTCTCGGTATGAGGTGAGACTTGTCGTATGTTGTTGTTTTAGTACGTGGACCGCCCGCCAAGTTTCGTCGCGTTTGGAGGTCGTTTGATACTCCAACGGTTAACCTCGTGGACTAAAAGCTCCTCTTTCATTTGGCCCAACACCCCTCCACAACAGCCCACTAGCCCAGCAAAACCACCTCCATCCTCTCGGTCGTCGGATCGTGATCATGTGGGCGAAAACCGCACCTCATTTGGACACTCCTAGCTCCCTCTACCTATCAAAAGGCATCCCCTCCCCGGTTTTTGGGCGAAACCCTAGCCGAGCCACTTTGTCCGCCGCCGGACGAGTCCGCCCGCCGCCCCGAGCCAATCGGCTTGTGACACATCATCGCCTCGGCCTCCCTCTCTCTCCGCCCAGCCGTGGCCTACTCGGCTCGGGGCCGGCCCCCGCGGCCCGATCGCCGTCCGCCACCAGCCCGCCTCTTCGCCCCGCGCCTCGGTCGGCTCAGCCACTGGCCCCCGCGGCCCGACCGCCGTCCGCCACCAGCCCGCCTCTTCGCCCCGCGCCTCGCCGGCTCAGCCGCCGGCCGCCGCCACCACGCCGCAAGCCGCCTCACCGCCGCTCGCTGCCGCCACCACACCACCGCCTGGTCGCCGCCACCTCGCCGGCCGGTGCTCCTCCTCCGAGCTCCGCGCTGCCGCCATCTTCCTCCTCACCGACAAGCCCCTCCAGCCAACTCGGGCGATCCTCCGGTGAGATCCGGCCGGATTTGGTCAAGTGGACCAGATCCACCCGTCCCTCCATCCAAACGGACCCGCTCCGCCTAGATCTATCCACCCTGCACAGATCCATCCCGCGTTGACTTTCGCGGAGGTAAAAATTCCACTAAGTCCCTGGATCCGTTAAATTTTATGCCCTCTTTGACATGTGGTAACTTTGTGCTCGGTGCTCCGTTTTGCGCATATGATATATCAAAATGTTCGTCTCGACATGCTCTACATGTTAGCATTAGTTACCTTCATGTTAGGGGTTCATCTAGATGTCTTAATCTTCGTGGTAAGAGTGCTTCGTGATGTAACTGTTTCAGCACTTGTTTTCTGAGTAATTTTGTTGGCATGTTCGTGAGCTAGTAACTTTGTGCATGTTGGTCCGAATGGAGTGTATGACATGTCAAAATGTTCGTCTTGTGATGCTGTTCATGATAGATGCATTTTCATACAGGTTAGGTTGCATTATGACATGTTAACCTCTGTTCCAAAAGTGTATGTGGCTCATAAGTTTCTGAACTTGTTATGAGATGATGTTTTGTCTTGTTTGTGTATTTTAATCCATGTGTCATATGAGATAGGTGTCAACATGAGTTTTGCTCTTTGGAATGTGCTCTACATGATAGATTTATTTTCATGCCATGATATGTCTTGAGTTGAGTGCAACAAGGTTGTTAACATGCCATCGTGATGTTAAATTTCTGCTAAGTGTGAATCTGTTAATTTTTATGCCATATTTCCATGATGCCACCGTCATTGTTGCGCATGTTTAGAGTTGTACAGTGGGTGTTCCTTGATGTATATGTTATGCTCTAGCTATCCATGCTCTTGTTTGCCATGATACCTTGCTATAGCTTGTTGTTTTCATACTCTGAAGTTGCTATAAAATGTTTTTGTCAGCTTGTTGTCAGCAAGTTCAGTTTTGCCATGTCAATAGCTAGTGTTTTATGCATCCTATGACCATGTTCTTGCCATGAGTAGCTTCACAAACATGTCTTCTTTCTATTGGTTATATTCCCATGCCATGATATGCCTTGAGATGAGTTGCACAAGCTTGCAAACATGCCTACTTGTTGTTGTTATTGCCATGCCCAGATTTTCACTAAATCTGGATAAACTTTTGCACTTTTGCCATGCTGTTTGTGACATGTTCTAATATATTGTAGAAGTAGCCATGTGGTTATTCTGGAAGAGCATGTTATGTATGCTATTTCCATGCCTTTTGCTTGCTTGTTGGAGTGTTGTAGCATACTTAAACTTGGTCACTTAGTGGGCAACTTGCTGTTTTTGGCAGATTGCATCGTGTAGTGTTTTGCTTGTCATTTGCAAATCGTGCATCCGTTTTCCATGATCTTTATATCGTTTTGGACCGAAATCTTCCCCTCTTTCCAGTGGCTTGCTTGGTTACCGAGGATCATGCATACGCACATCATACTTGCATCCCATGACATGTCTTGCATCATGTTGATTGTGCATTGCACTGTGATTGATCTTGTACCGTTGTTGTGCTCTTGTGTTGGGTAGAGCCGGGAGCCGATACCGAGTTCAAGGATCTGGTCGAGACTGAGTTTGAGGAGCCATATTACCATCCCACCGACGACTTACCAGGTAAGATGACCGTTCCCCGATATCACCTCTATCTTTGCTTATGCTAGTTATCTCGCTCTTTAGCTATGCCTTGATTCCTGTTCCTATTTGTCAGCCTCCTATTGTTTCCATGAAACACTTTAACCGCCTTCCTAGAAAACCATTGATTGGCTAAGTACGCTTTTGCTCAGCCCCTCTTATAGCATTGTTAGTTGCAGGTGAAGATTGAAGATTGCTCCATGTTGAACTTGTTTATTGGGATAACACATTATATATCTATGTTAATCAATGCACATATATATTGGCAATGGGTGGAAGGCTTGGCCTTCTGCTTGGTGTTTTTTTCCACTCATGCCACCTTAGGACCCGATAAACCAGTGTTATGTTCCTTGATTTTGCGTTCCTAACATGGTTGGGGTTTATGCCCCCCCCTTGATAGTTTGCACTGCTTAAAGCTTTTCCAGCAAGGCCCAACTTTGGTTTTACCAATTGCCATAACTAAATAACTTGCATAGGGACTTTCTGAACCCCGAGGACTTAATTTTATATCCTGGGCCAGTGCTCCTCATGAGTGTTGGTCCAAACTGGGCAACCTGCGAGGCCGCCTTGGGGAAACCCGTGGTATCTGTTATACACCCGTAGCTTGTCCCATTTGGTCGTGGCCTGAGACGAGATAAGTGCGGCTACTATCAGGGTGTCGGCACGCCGAGAGGTCTTGCTGGATTAGTTTTACCTTTGTCGAAATATCTTGAGCACGGGATTCCGAGAATACTCGGGTCTTCCAACTTTGGAGTTGCGACTCCGCAGATCGTGAGCTTGTGATGGGCTAAGTTGGGACGCCCCTGCAAGGTTATGAACTTTCGAAAGCCGTGCCCACGGTTATGTGGCAGATGGGAATTTGTTAATATCCGGTTGTTGATAACTTGACACCATACCCTTAAGAATACACTACCTGTGTGAGTAACCGTGATGGTCTCTTTCTGAAGGGCTTCGGGAAGTGAACACGGTGGGGTTATGTTTGCCTGTGAGTAGCTAGGATCACTTCTTGATCAACTTGGCGACCGTTGGCACATATTCTCATCTCGCTCTGAACTCGTAAGCTAGTTGCTTAGTGCTTGCTGCAAACACCTTATTACCCTTCCACACCTAAGGCTTTGTTAGTTTTGATAGACGGAAACGGGATTGCTGAGTCCTTTGTGGCTAACAGTTTACACACACACCAGATGCAGGTACCGCTGAGAACAATGCAGGAGATGGATCTGAACTTCAGTGGGAGTTCGATGAAGAGCGTGGTCGTTACTATGTATCATATCCCGACGATAAGTAGTGGTTCCTACTAGGGGCGATCATGCCTTGTGATTTGTGGTATCTTTTCTCGTTTGGATTTCGTCCGTAGTCGGACCCTGTGTTATTTGGATGAATGTATGTTATTGTATTCATTGTGTGATGTGGCGAGTGTAAGCCAACTATCTTTTATACTTTCATCCCTGAATTTCTACATGAGATGTGCAAAGATACCACTCTTGAGATCATTCCAGAATGTGCTTATGTATCTAAGTCGTGCCTCGACACGTAGGAGATATAGTCGCATCCTGGGCATTACACGTAGTCCCCCCTATATGTATATGACTAATTGTTAGTCTCCATCACAGACATGTGCATTGTCTCTTTCCCTCACTTGGTCTATCTGGATTTATCTCGGGGCATCTTTCAATCGCACACACACACACACACACACGTCATCCCTCGCTCTCCCACCCATATAGTCACCTCACGATCTCGAGCGGATCTCTCTATCACAAACACACCCTCTCTCCCTCCCCATGCGTCCATCTTCTCCATGCGTCCCTCTCGTCCTTTGTCCCTTGTGGGACAGACCTCTATTGGACATGTGCTATAGAGGTGTCTCTCTTCGTTGCAAACAATCATGCACTAGCTATCTTCGTGTATCTCCTCACCTCGCTTTTCTATCTCGGAGATGCATGCGTGATATGTTTGCACAAGAAACGAACACACACACACACTCTCTCTCTGTCTCTTTGATTTATCGTTTGTTGTCCCTTTCTCTTTCAGACACACACCCTCTTTGCACACTCACACATTCTCCTTCACACGCACTTGATCTCTCTCGACTTAGGCACTCTCGCCGGTCCATAGCATAAATATTTATTGAAAAGTCAAACATCACAAAGTTTGACCATGTACGTGTAGAAAAACATTTACATCTAGAACGACAAACATATAACATTAGTTTCATCATGAGATGTAGTTTTGTATGATGTATCTTTGGTGTTGTAGATATAAATAATATTTGCCTAAACCTGGTCAAAGTTTCCAATGTTTGACTTCTAAAAAAATTATATGCGCTGCATTATCGAACAAATAGAGTGTCTCTTTCCCACTCTCAACAATATGACGCACCACAAATCTGCCGTATCGGGGATCCTCCATATCTCTCAAAATTTATATCTCCCTGGTTCACACATACACATACCTTGCTCGCGCTACATAGACCCATCTAACACTCCCCGCCCTTGCTCTCTGTATGTGACACCCCCTAAGTATCATAATCCCTCACTCCATCATAGGCACATGCACGCCCCCTCTAAGTATGACATCTCTCACTAGCCATCAGGAACACACATATTGTCTTCTTCCATCCATATGTCTATCTCGAAATCTCTCACGGTATCTTCTACCGTGCACACACCTTGTCACTCGATCTCCCACCCATGTAGTCCCATCACGATCTCAAGTGGATCTCTCTATCACAAACATATACTCTCTGCTCTCATTGTCTGCATTTTCTCCATACGTCTCTCTCGGCCTCTCTCCCTTGTTTGTCCGACCTCTCTTGGCACGTGCTAGGGGTGTTTCTCTCTCGGTTGCAAACAACCACACACTATCTCCTCACCTCGCTTCCGTTGTCGAAGATGCATGTGTGATATGTTTGCATAAGACAAACACATTTTCTCTACTTTATCGTGTGTTGTCCATGTCTCTTTCACACACGCACACACACTTTTCTCACTCACTCTTTTCCATTTCAAACACACACACACACTCTAATTAGGTACTCTCTCACGTCCATAAACATATGGATGTTATGAAAGGCCAAACCTCCGAAAAGTTTGACCAGGTATATGTGGAGAAAAACTTTTACATCTGGAACGATCATTAGATTCATCACAACATGTAGTTACTTCATACTATCATTTATCTTTGGTATCGTAGATATAAGTAATTTCTTTATAAACTTGGTCAAAGATTCAAAAGTTTGACTTCAAAAAAATATGGGCACTACATTATCGAACGGAGGTAGTAGCTCTTTGTCTCTCTACTATCTCTCACGGGCCTCCCCTCTCACTCTATATCTCTATATCGAGGGATTATACGGTCTCTGTGTCAGCGAGAGCAACACATAATAATTTGACCAACGGGTAGTACATTACTACTACATTGGTACTACTACTAGTACTAGCACCACCGTGTGGATTTAGTAGTACTACCATGTCCATCTATTTGACTACTAATATCTAGTAATGCATGTTACAAAAAATATACTACTCCCCCCTATAAATAAATACTACATGGAGTATTGTTTTATTTAGTTTTGAATGTAGTTCCTGATGATATTACACACTATCCCTTCCGGTTGATGGCTCAAATGTGAGATCTCATCAATCAGACTTGTACTATTGTACTCACCAAGCGATAAACTTGGTAAGCTACCAACAAAAAATTGCAATCAAAGACTACTACTCCATCCATACTCCCTCCGTAGTCATGTTACGAAAACCAAATAATCCCAAAACTTTTAGGTGCGGTACATTAACTACCCACCTCGTGCCCTATTTTTTGCCACGAAAAAAGAAATCACCCAATAGGAGACATGGGATGCGTATGCATTCAATCACTTGAGACTACTTTGAGCATGGTTAATAATATAGCCGACCGATGGCTATAACATGTTGCCATGCCATATATAGCAAACATGTAGTAGTACATGGTGCGTATGCATTCAATCACTTGAGACTACTTCGAGCATGGTTAATAATATAGCCGACCGGTGGCTATAGCAAACATGTAGTAGTACATAACAATGGTCATTTCATTGCATGCAATGCTATTAATTAGCAAATACTATCCATTTCATGTATAATAGTGAACATTAAGTTCTCTCGTTTTACACTCCGCCTTGGTTGCGGTGCACAAGATGACTATTCACCTAGACGGGGGGAGTAGTACTTTTTTACAAAATGGCCCATCATTCACTCTCACATATC
Source organism: Secale cereale (assembly GCA_902687465.1). Lineage (NCBI taxonomy): Eukaryota > Viridiplantae > Streptophyta > Magnoliopsida > Poales > Poaceae > Secale > Secale cereale. The sequence goes on from LR738711.1 coordinate 554,419,009, forward strand.
TTCTTGGAGCTCGTGCTACAGCCGGCAGTAAATCTACATCCCGCTTATCTTCTCCCTCATCCGACTGAGCAAAGATATAGTATTGTATTTTAAGCCTTACACCCTCCCTACGTCACCTTATTAAATGACATTAATTACAAAATATGCACCCCATGTAGTGCTCAATTCTCTTTATGCAATGACATTAATATCAAAATATGCTCCCTCTCTCTCAGTTTACAAGGCCTGCACGTACCCCTAAGTCGTCAATTTGACCAACCTAATAGAAGTCATATATTACAAAAAAACATACCATTGTAAACTTTAGATGTTCTATTTTCAAACGATTTCATTTTTCCATCTATAGAAGGCCAAACGAGCTAACCAATGCATCTCCCACTTAATCCCCCCTCGCAGGTCGCGCGTGGTCGGCCTCGTGAAAACGAGATGGCGACAACATTGATTTGCATGCATGCACATACAAGTTATTAGGCGTGCTTCACCTCACCTAATCGTCCTTTTTCTCCGTAGAGGTATTTCTTTGGCCAATCCATGCATGAGTGCAGGAGTTATTTTTGGGCTGCATGCAGAAAAAGGGGGAGAGGAAGTTGCATGCGTGGGAGTAATAGAGAGGGATGAGAGAGGGCTACACGGCCAATTACCATTCCTACTATTTGCTCCGCTTTTTATGCAACAGCCTTGGCACGAGAAATTCAAAACTTATGCCATGTATAGATGGCAGGAGGGAGTAGTTTCCAATGATATCATTTTTTATTACATGCATTAACATTTTATTAGTTAAATCAAAGGTCAAAACTTGGCGCAAAATGCAAAGGGGACCAATAAACCAGTAAACAACAAAGTTCTCTAGTTTGGCCCCAACTTGGTCTCGGTGAGATGACTATACTGCACCAGCATGGAGGGACGGCGGGGATGCCCGAGGAGTAGATGGCTAACACACACGTGAGTGCAACGCAGTCTGCACATATAAAGGCTCCCCGCCAGTCCAATCTACAAAATACTACGCACCTATGCACCCTAACCAAGGGCAAGAGTGATCACTCGCATCGCAAGATCAGTTGACTAGTAGAAGCTAGACCGATGGAGGCGATGAATGCGAACATCAACCGGCTGTGCCAGATGGTCCACGACGCTGGCCTGCGGCCCGACACCGAGGAACGTCTCCAGGTCGTGCTTAAGGCCACCAGGGCGAGAGGCCTCTTGGACAACAGCTTTGTATCCTTGTTTGATGAGGTCCTCTTCTGCTTCCTCGACAAGTTCACCGTCGTCAAGAAGCTCACGGACGACCTTGACGTACGCCTCTAGCCCACGCACCCAGGCTCTGCGATGCCAGCCACCTTCAACGGCCTCTATGGCGACAACCTCTTTGATGCATTGGTGGCCCCGCGACTGCCCGCCTTCGCGTTGAAGATTGTCCACCTCGAGGCGGCGCTCGCCGCACAGCGCCTGGCGCAGCAAGACATCATCTACATAATCACCCACGTCTATGTGCAAATCGTCCATAAGGACAACTACATGTCAGAGGGAGACGATAGGACACTGGCCTTCTTGAACCGTAGGGCAACCTTGGACGACATTGTTCATAAGCACGTTGAGCTCACCGCTGATACGTCTCCAACGTATCTATATTTTTTGATTGTTCCATGCTAGTATATATTCTGTTTAGGATGTTTAATGGGCTTTATTATACACTTTTATATTATTTTTAGGACTAACCTACTAATCCAAGGCCCAGTGCAAATTGTTGTTTTTGCCTATTTCAGTGTTTCGCAGAAAAGGAATATCAAACTGAGTCCAAACGGAATGAAACCTTCGAGAGAGTTATTTTTGGAACAATATCAACACGAGAGACTTGGAGTACACGCCAGGAAGCGAAGCAGGTAGCCACGAGGGTAGGAGGCGCGCCCAGGGGGTAGGCGCGCCCCCCACCCTCATGGGCCACCTGTTGACCCCCCGTAGTGCCTCTTCAGCCTATATGTACTCTCATACCCTGAAAACATCGAGGCAACAGACGAAACCCTAATTCCACCGCCGCAACCTTTTGTTCCCATGAGATCCCATCTTGGGGGCTGTTCAGGAGCTCCGCCAGAGGGGGCATCGATCACGGAGGGCTTCTACATCAACACGATAGCCTCTCCGATGAGTTGCGAGTAGTTTACCACAGACCTTCGGGTCCATAGTTATTAGCTAGATGGCTTCTTCTCTCTCTTTGGATCTCAATACAAAGTTCTCCTCAGTCTTCGAGGAGATCTATTCGATGTAATCTTTTTGCGGTGTGTTTGTCGAGATCCAATGAATTGTGGGTTTATGATCAAGATTATCATTGAAAAATATTGGATTCTTTTCTGAAATCTTTTATGTATGATTATAATATCCTTGCAAGTCTCTTCTAATTATTGGTTTGGTTTGGCCTACTAGATCTATAGTTCTTGCAATGGGAGAAGTGCTTGGCTTTGGGTTCAATCTTGCGGTGTCCTTTCCCAATGACAGCAGGGGCATCGAGGCACGTATAGTATTTTTGCCACTGAGGATAAAAATATGGGGTTTATATCATATTGCTTGAGTTTATCCCTCTACATCATGTCATCTTGCTTAAGGTGTTACTCTGTTCTTATGAACTTAATACTCTAGATGCATGCTGGATAGCGGTCGATGTGTGGAGTAATAGTAGTAGATACAGAATCGTTTCGGTCTACTTGTCACGGACGTGATTCCTATATATAATGATCATGCCTAGATATTCTCATAACTATGCTCTTTTCTATCAATTGCTCGACAATAATTTGTTCACCCACCATAGAATTTTGCTATCATGAGAGAAGCCACTAGTGAAACCTATGGCCCCCGGGTCTATCTTTATCACATTACTTTCTCGTCAACTTGCCAATTTCCTTTACCATTGTTTATTTGCTTTATTTACTTTCAATCTCTATACCAAAAATACCAAAAATATTATCTTATCATATCTATCAGATCTCACTCTCGTAGGTGACCGAGAAGGGATTGATAACCCCTTTTATCGTGTTGGCTGCGAGGTTCTTATTTGTTTGTGTAGGTGCGAGGGACTCGTGTGTGGTCTCCTATTGGATTGATACCTTGGTTCTCAAAAACCGAGGGAAATACTTACGCTACTGTCCTACATCACCCTTTCCTCTTTGAGGGAATACAACGCAGGCTCAAGAAGTAGCAAGAAGAATTTCTGGCGCCGTTGCCGGGGAGACTCACGCCAAGTCAAGTCAAGATTTGATCTCCCGATAACTAGGCAATTTTTGGCGCCGTTGCCGGGGATATCTATGCAAAAGTCATATACCAAGTACCTATCACAAACCCTTATCCCTCGCACTACATTATTTGCCTCTCGTTTTCCTCTCCCCCACTTCACCCTTGTCGTTTTATTCGCCCTTCCTTTTCCGTATGTTTACCGTTCGCTTGCCTCTTGTTTACTTATGTGTTTGATTTCTTGCTTGTCACTATGGCTCAAGATAATACCAAATTGTGTGACTTTTCCAATACCAACAACAATGATTTTATTAGCACTCCGATTGCTCCTATCCTAGATGCTGAATCTTGTGAGATCAATGCTGCTCTATTGAATCTTGTCATGAAAGATCAATTTTCTGGCCTTCCTAGTGAAGAAGCAGCTACCCATCTAAACAACTTTGTTGATTTGTGCGATATGCAAAAGAAGAGAGATACGGATAATGATATTGTTAAATTGAAGCTATTTCCATTTTCACTTAGACATCGTGCTAAAACTTGGTTCTCCTCTTTGCCTAGAAATAGTATTGATTCATGGAATGAGTGCAAATATGCCTTTATCTCTAAGTATTTTCCTCCCACTAAGATTATCTCTCTTAGAAATGATATTATGAATTTTAAGGAGAGAATGAAATTAATGATACGCAATTGCCCTACACATGGTTTGAACTTATGGATGATTATAGAAAACTTTTATGCTGACTTGAATTTTGCTTCTAGAAACCTTTTAGACTCGGCCGTGGGGGGCAATTTTATGGAAATCACTTTAGGAGAAGCTACCATACTTCTAGATAATATTATGGTTAACTACTCTCAATGGCACACTGAAAGATCCACTAGTAAAAAGGTACATGCTATTGAAGAGATTTGTGTTTTGAGAGGAAAGATGGATGAACTTATGAAATTATTTGCTACTAAGAGTGCTTCTTATGATCCTAATGATATGCCTTTGTCCATGTTGATTGGGAATGATAATGAATCTTTGGATGTGAATTTTGTTGGTAGGAATAATTTTGGTAACAATGCTTATAGAGGAAACTTTAATACTAGGCCTTTTCCTAGTAATACCTCTAACAATTATGGTAATTCCTACAATAACTCTTATGGAAATTTTAGTAAGATGCCCTCTAAATTTGAGACTAGTGTTAAAGAGTTTATGAATTCGCAAAAGAATTTCAATGCTTTGCTTGAAGAAAAATTGCTTAAGGTTGACGAATTGGCTCTAAACGTGTATAGAATTTCTCTTGATGTTGATTCTTTGAAACTTAGTTCTATTCCACCTAAGCATGATATCAAAGAGTCTCTCAAAGCCATGATAATTTCCATTGATGAATGCAAAGAAAGAACCACTAGGATGCGTGCTAAAAGAGATTGCTTTTTGAAAGCTTGTTCTTCTAGTCTTCATGATAATAAAGATGAAGAGTTGAAGGTGATTGATGTGTCTCCTACTAAATCCTTGTTTTCTAGTATGAATCTTGATAAAGATGGGACTAGAGATGAGTCTACTTTAGTTAAAAGGCATCCCAATGATTCAGAGTTTTTAGATCTTGATGCTAAACTTGTCAAAAGTGGGACTGAAGAGGTCAAGACTTTATATAGCAATGAACCCACTATCTTGTATTTCACGGGATTTAATCATGATATTTTCTTTTTGATAGATTGTATTTCCTTGTTGCATCCGTGCTAAATTCTCCGCATGCTTATAGTCAAAATAAGGCTTTTACCAAACACATCGTTGATGCTTTAATGCAATCTTATGAAAAAAACTTGAATTAGAAGTTTCTATCCCAAGAAAGCTTTATGATGAGTGGGAACCTACTATTAAAATTAAGATTAAAGATCATGAATATTTTGCTTTGTGTGATTTGGGTGCAAGTGTTTCCACAATTCCAAAAGCTTTGTGTGATATGTTAGGTTTCCATGAACTTGATGATTGTTCTTTAAATTTGCATCTTGCATATTCTACCATTAAGAAACCTATGACAAGGATTAATGATGTTCTTACTGTTGCCAATAGGAATTATGTGCCCGTAGATTTCATCGTTCTTGATATAGATTGCAATCCTACATGTCCTATTATTCTTGTTGGACCTTTCCTTAGAACGATTGGTGCAATTATTGATATGAAGGAAGGAAATATTAGATTCCAATTTCCATTAAGGGAAGGCATGGAATTCTTTCCTAGAAAGAAAATCAAATTACCTTATGAATCTATTATGGGAGGCACTTATGGATTGCCTACCAAAGATGGCAATACCTCGATCTATTCTTGTATCGTGCCTAGCTAGGGGCGTTAAACGATAGCGCTTGTTGGGAGGCGAACCAATTTTATTTTCTTTGCTTTTTCTTCTGTTTAGGAATAAATATTGCATCTAGCTTCTTTTTAGATGTGGTTTTGTGTTTTAATTAGTGTTTGTGCCAAGTAGAACCTTTGGGAAGACTTGTGTGAAGTTTATGCGATCATGCTGTAAAAAAACAGAAACTTCAGGCTCACAAGATTATCTACCATTTTTTTACTGGAGAGTGATTTTTAGTTTATTCTTTTTGCAGATGATTAATATACAAATTCCTCATGTCCACCAATTTATTTCAATTTTTCTAGAGTTACAAAAGTATTCAAAAGTTACAGATTGCTACAGACTGTTCTGTTTTTGACAGATTCCGATAATCGTGTGTTGTTTGCTTATTTTGATGAATCTATGAGTAGTATCGGTGGGTATGAATCATAGAGAAGTTGGAATACATTAGGTTTAACACCAATATAAACAAAGAATGAGTTCATTATAGTACCTTTGAGTGGTGGTTTGTTTTCTTATACTAAGGAACTCACGAAATTTTTGGCTATGTTTTGTGTTGTGAAGTTTTCAAGTATTGGGTAAGGATTTGGTGGACTATGGAACAAACAGTGGCAAGAGCCTAAGATTGGGGATTCCCAAGGCACCCCAAGGTGAAATTCAAGGATAACCAAAAGCCTAAGCTTGGGGATGCCCCAGGAAGGCATCCCCTCTTTCGTCTTCATTTATCGGTAACTTTACTCTAGACTATATTTTTATTCACCACATGATATGTGTTTTGCTTGGAGCGCCATGTATGATTTGAGTCTTTGCTTTTTAGTTTGCCACAATCATCCTTGCTGGACACTGTGACGCCCGAGACCGATGTCCCAGAAGATTCCAGAAGATTCCAGATGTTCCGGGTTGCCCGGGTGTTCTTTGTGCTTTTGTTATTTTATTTTGCATTGCATCATGTCATCATGCCATCATGTCATATTTTATTTTTTGCATCTCAACCTAAATAAATCGTGTGGACCTTCGGTCCGTTTAAATCGAGGGAAGGTGACTTCTCTTTATAACATATAAAAGTCTCTCATTATTTTAGGGAGCTATATTAAAATATTCCATTCTTTGGAATTACTCAAACACACTTGCATAATTTTCCCCATGTCTCTTAATTCTAGTTTCACCTTCAAAACCTTGCCTAATTCTTTTCCCGTTTTTTTCGAGGTCCTTCCAAAAACCCTCCGGCCATTTTACTTAAATTCCTTGCATTTTTGCGAGTCTAGGGAATTTATCCCCATGCACAAATTCCTCCCCTACCTTCTCTTTCTTTTTCTTCTCTTTTCTATTTTTTTGTTTTAAAAAGGGATAAGGAAGAGAGCCTAGCCTTTTTTTTTCCTCCCTCCTAGGCCTAATGGGCTTCAGCCTCCAAACTCCCTTCTCCTCCCTTCTAGGCCCAGCCTCCCTCTGTTCCCTGCGGCCCTTCCCTCTTGGCCCACTTTGGCCCAGCAGCCACCTAACCCTAGCACACTCTTTTCTCCCGCTCCTTCCGCCCGACCGCCGCCACCCTGTTCCCTCGTTCGTTTCCCTCGACCCCGAGCCCCCTCGTTCGCCCGCAGCGTCTCCCCCTCGCTACCTCGCTCACCTCTCTGTCCCTCTCCCCGACCGCATCGCGCCCCGATCTCCTCTCGATCTCCCGCCACGCTCGCCTCCAGAAGCCCAAGGCCAGGCTCCCGCGCCCCAGCAGCCCGCGACCGCGAGCGCCCCAGGCCGGCGCCCTTCCCTTCCCGCGAGCCAGGTCGCCTCGCCAGGAGCACCTCTACCTGCAGCCCCGTCGCCCAGGGCCGGAGTCCGGTCCGTGGCCTCCCTCCCAGCGCCAGGGGCGCCCTTCCTCTGGCCTCGGGCGCCCGCATCCTCCAGGCCTGGCCCCAGCTCCGCGGTGCCGCGAGCCGGCGAGCCCCGCCGCGCCCGGCCTCGCTTCCTTCCTCCAGGCGGCCAACTCCGGCGGCCTCAGTCGCCAGGCTGCTGCCTTGCCTCCGCCAGCCTTCCCTCTGGCCAGGAGCCGCCCCGCCGTCCGCCTTGGCCGTGGACGCCGCTGCCAGCTCGAGCAGCTCCCTGCCACCCCAGGGCCTCGGCCCCGTCCTCCTCATCCAGTTGCACACAGCTCCAGCGATGTGGCCAGTTCCCCGCCATGGCCGCCCCAAGACCTGCTGTTGTTGTCGCTGCGTGGCCTCGCCGCTGTCCCGTGCTGCTGTAGTTTTTGTTTTGTTTTGTGTTGCTTGTGTTGTTGACCTTGTCAGATGACCCGTGTACGAGTAAACCCGGCATTGCGGCAAGAACCTCTACATGACGGCTTGAACCCCTACGGCAAGTACCACGGCCGCGACAAGTACCTCGACGAACCGAACATCTACGGAAAAACGAGCTCGTGAACGGCTACGGAACAAGTACCACTACATACGTGAACAACTACCGTCTTGGAGACGCACCAAGTACCACTACCGTCGCCCGAACGTCTACCGTCGCCCGAACGTCTACCGTCGACATGTACATCTACGAGAACGTCTACTTCCACTACCGCTATGTGAACCACTACTTCCTCTTCGGAAACGAGAACGACTCCTTCCTCTACGATCCCGAACCGTCCCGAAACGAGTGTTTCGAAGGTATAACCAGAGACGATGACCCGTGAGATGTTTGTTGTGTTGTATGAAATGTTTGCCCTTGTGTGCTCCGTGTTCGTTTCGTCCGTTGTCATGTTCCTCGGTTGCCTCGTCACCGACTCGTGGGAACCCGGCAACGGGATCACCCCACCTTCATCTCGTTTGACTCGCTCACGCCACCTTCATCTTTTGCACCGGTCTCTCAACGAGTTACCGGAACCGATATGTTGCCGTGGCATCATTTTCGGAATTGTTGCCGTGGCACCCTTTCTTTCCACCACGATGACAAATGCTTCATATCTCTCTTGTCAACCTTTTAATAAAACTTGCATAAACTTGATCATGTCATCCGCATCATATTAACAACATTAATATGTGTGAATTGTTGTTGCTTTAAGTTACTAAACATGCTCATGGGGATTTTCCGGATATGTTGTTGTTTCTTCCGGCCTCATTTAAAATGTCTAAATAGTGTAGTTTCTTTATGCTTCACCTCTTGCCATGTTAATAACAATTAATCTTGTCTTGTAATTAAATGAGAGTCAACTAAATAATTAAATGTGGTGTTTCGTCAATATGCAACCCGTTGCATATTGATCTCCACTTAACTTGTAGATTTGTTTGTGCACTTTGCCATGCCTTGCATAATTAAACCGGACATGCATCATACTTGGATGTGCATCGTATGCCATGTTTTTGCTTGTGTGTTTACCGTGTTGTTTGCTTCTTTCCGGTTGCTTCTCTTGTTAGCTTCGGTTTCATTCCGGAGTTGTGAGGATCCGCTCGACTGTTGCTCCGTCTACTTCATGGATCCGTTCTTCTCCCTTGTGGAATCTCAGGCAAGATGATCATACCCTTGGATACCTTTACTACCATTGCCATGCTTAGTTGTCTCGATGCTATCGTTACATGTCGCGATACCCATCTTTTATGTCAGCCTCTCCTTGTTGCCATGAAACCTCTAACCTTGACACCTTCCTAGCAAAACCACTGTTTGGCTATGTTACCCGCTTGCTCAGCCTCGCTTGCTCAGTCCCTCTTATAGCGTTGTTAGTTGCATGTGAAGATGAAGTCCGTTCCAGGTGGGAACTTGTTGTTGGATATATCACAATATCTATAACTATTATTAACACACCTATATACTGGGCATGGGTGGAAGGCTTGGCCTTTTGCTCGGTGTTTTGTTCCACTCATGCCACCTTAGGCGCCGATAAACCGGCATTATGTTCCTTGATTTTGCTTTCCTTACACGATGGGTGGATGGGGACCCCTTGACAGTTCGACTTTGAATAAAACTCCTCCAGCAAGGCCCAACATTGGTTTTATTTGCCTCATAATAATAACTTAATTAATTAATTAATTGCATAAGGGGGACGCTCCTTGGAGATTCTTTTCTACATAGCAGGGGGGCCAGTGCTGATGGTGTTGGTCCCAAACTAGAGTCACTTGCGGTACCACCCAGTTATCTGGGGTCTTCGGTACTGTACGTAGCGCTCATCCGGACGTGGCCTGAGACGAGATGCGCGCGGCTACTATCAGGGTGTCGGCACGCCGGGAGGTCTTGCTGGACTTGTTTTACCATTGTCGAAATGTCTTGTGCTACCGGGATGCCGAGCCTGATCGGTTTTCCCTAAGATAAGGAGTGATGATATTATATTTATCACTTCAGCTAATCGTGAGAGCTTGTGATGGGCTAAGTTGGAACACCCCTGCAGGGTTATGATCTTTCGATAGCCGTGCCCGCGGTTATGTGGCAGATTGGAATTTGTTAATGTCCGGTTGTAGAAAACTTGACAGATGATCCGAAGTAAAACACACAACTGTGTGAGTAACCGTGACTGTCTCTTTTCACTTTGAGAAGAGAACACGGTGGGGTTATGTTTGACTCGTATGTAGTTAGGATCTTTAGAGATCACCTCTTTTGCGACCGTTTGCGTAGCTTCTCATCTTATTCTGGTACTCGTAAGCTAGCCACCATATTATGCTTAGTCGCTGCTGCAGCCTCACCACTTTACCTCTTCCTACCCATAAAGCTTTGATAGTCTTGTTACCCATGGTTATGGGATTGCTGAGTCCTCGTGGCTCATAGTTACTACAACACCAGATGCAGGTTCAGCCGAGTTTGAAGCAGAAGCTGGTTCAAGTTCTTCACTAGGAGCTCGATGAAGAGTTTGTCCGTGTGCTTGTGTCGTTTCGACGATCAGTAGTGGTTTCTACTAGGATTCGATCCTGACCAATGGCTTTATGTTGTTTTGGTATCTTTCTTTTGGTTCTTCACCTGTAGTCGGGTTGTGATGTTTTGAATGATGTTTTGCTTATGTAATGTATTGTGTGAAGTGGCGAGTGTAAGCCAACTATCTCCTTTTGCATTTTAATCCCTCTTTTACATGAGTCGTGCAAAGATACCAAACTTGAGATCATTCTAGGATGGGCTTATACCTTTAAGTCGTGCCTCGACACGTAGGAGGTATAGTCCCATCCTGGGCATTACAAGTTGGTATCAGAGCCTTCTCCGACCTAGAAGCCCCCACTGTTTGATCGAATCGTTGACGGTTGAGTCTAGGCACACACTGAAATATTTTGAGTCCTATATTATATCGGAGAGTAGGATTTCTTTTGCTTCTCATCCCCTTTCTCTCTGGTGAGGACTCCTGACGACTACTCTTGTCTCTCCTATCTTCAAAATTGCACAAATTTTTTTTAGGATCTCGCGAGTATTCTGGGATTGTTTCGATGTTCTTGTGACAAGGATATTGTTCTCGATGCCTCCTGTTACCGAGGAGTTGAGCTTCGGGGTATTGTTGTCACAAGCATATCGCGGCAGTACTAAATACTTAAGACGGCCGACATCGAAAATCTCTCCTATACGGCCAGTGGCAAGATAACCCCGACATCACCCAGTACTGGGGAGGTAGTTCGGGAGTATTGCCATAGCTTTTATAGTGGATGCTTTTCGAAGGTCCGAGGTAAACAGTTTTCGAGAAAGACTGGTTATGTGTTGAAGGATGGATACACCTGGATGTAGGTTTAGAGTTGATTGCGCGGTGCTTCCCGTGTATCCCCAACACCTGATTGCATAACTGGAAACTTTCGGAAATCTATAGGTGGGTTCATCAAGTAGTTCTAGGCATTCTTCCAACGGTTGCTCGATATGAAGTTTGGGGTTCTACATTGAGTGAAGTGGTTTATGGACTTGTTCTGATCGGGAGTTGCATCTTAAAGGGTCCTTGGCTATGCTGATCCGGGGATTGCAAAACCCTTTTGTAACACGTTCCATGAGCTTTCAGCACGAATTTGTCGAACGAAACTTCTATCTTGTGTTTGTTTTATCTGTTCCTTGTTCTTTTTCATTTTCATTTTGTTCTCCCAAGTGGCTTCTCGTCTAGTGGATGTACCTGCGGAATTCATTCGTTCAATTCTCTGTTCGGATGATATTATGAAGATTAGGCTGCTACACATCTATCCTTTGTTTTTGTTTTGATTCTGGTATTCGAGTTGCTTCGATGTCAAATGTTGATTCCATACATTTCCTAATCGGTGTTCTCATATTTCTATGGGAGTGCTAATTCTTCTTGACCATAGAGATCTTCATGTTAATCCTTTTCAACCGGTGTGCCTTATCTTCAAGTTATTCCATACGGACGTCGTTGAGAAATCTGACGATTTGTCTGTTTCATTCATCCCAAGTTGTCTTTGTTTTCCCCACCCTCCCACCCTTCTTCTTCTCGGAGCCAGAGATTCTCAGATGAAATATCCATTTTGTTCATGTGATATTTCTTCATTCTTTTCCTTCAATGTTCTTATCCGGTGTTTTATCATGAAGATGCTCAAGTGCTTCAAGATCATCATTCTTTTGTTCTCAAATTCTGTCGGTGGATGTAATTCAAGATTTCGGTGTTGATCTTATCCTTTTCCTCTTTTCACAATGCTTTATTATTCCGGTGCACCAATTAATCATTCTCCTCTTGCTATTCATATCCGGAGTGCAGAAGATTCATAATTCCATTCTTAATCCATTCAAATTATTTTGAGGATTGTTATCTTATTCAAGCCATTTAATTCAACCGGTGCAATATCTCTTAAGCAATCTTTCCCAACGGTGATTTCTTTGAGTGGGCCCTAACCCACAGGTCTTTTCCAGGATCTTACCTGACTCTTCCAATTTTTCTGGAGTTATACTCAAATTCTTTTCATCATTGGTTCAACCTTCTAATTCTTCATTCCGGAGTGCTCAACAATTCTTATGGCATTTCTCGTCTTCATTCTCAACATTTGGAGACCGAAGAAGTGTTTCTCTTAAACCTTGGCCCGTCTTCTTCAAGATTCGTGGTTCTAGCTTCATGCCAGCCGAAGCATTTCATTTATTCTTTTCCTTGTGATCCTCCGAAGGCCATCATCTCAGAAAATTTCTTCGTTCTCAGTTTTCAACTTCGTCCTCCAACTATTCTTCATTGATGTCTCTTCGTTCGTCTCCTTATTATTACGGTGGTTCTTTCAAGATTACCCTTCCGTTGTTACCATTTTAATTCATTTGTTCTTTTCACAATCCTACCGGTGCTTCGTTGAAGATTTACCCAAGTTGTGCGAGATCTCTCTTAATTCTTTGCAACGAGAATAAGTAGTATGCCAAATCCTTTGGTTGTCATCAATTTAAATTGGTGAAGGAGATACATCACATAATTCTTATTCTTATTCCTTCAAGGTGATTTAATTCTTTTGTTTGGAGCTTGTTCATCATATCATATTCTCGGTTCTAAGCTGTTCAACTTGTTTTCTGGAGCTCCAAGTTATTTTCATTTTTATCATTCCAAAGCTCCAACTAATTCATCACAGGCCTTGAATCTTATTCTTTTAATCTTTCACTTCTCATGCTTTCATTACCGGAGTTCTTCATGGTGGTTCATCATGTTTTAATTCATCCTCGTAGTCTTCATCAAGATTATTGTTGGAGCTCAAATATTATTCTTCTTGCGTTTTGAATTGCAATCCTTTCTACCTTATCTTTGAGATGGTGTTACGTCATTATTGACAATTCCTTCATGTTTCATGATTCACGAGTTATCAAGTATGAGATAATTAAAACCATCATTTCTTTCTCTTTAGGAGATCCTTCAACCCCTCATTTTATCTCTTGGAGTTATCTTGGGTTGTATTTCACCTAAAAGCCTTCCCTAAGGATTGTTGTTATTATGGTGCTTATTAATGACCCAAATTCTTCATTTATCATTCCGGTGATATAAGTTTTCATCTCCTTGTTGATCTCAATCCAATCAAATGTTTTGTCAGTGGCTGGTTGTCACCTCTTAATTTTGAGATGTTTTCCATAAGCCAACATCAAGCTTATTCATTTCGTTGTTGATTTTCCATCAACTCCGTTCAACCCTTCTTCGTAAGGTTGCTCTTTCAAATTCATTTGTCGGAGAAGTTGTCTTTTTTCTTCTCCATTCAGTTCTTTCGTTGATTTTTTATGCTATTCTTTCATTTCGGAGGCTTTGTGATATTGCTCTCTCTTAACCCTCATCTCGTTTTTCAAGATCTTGTTCTTTCCCTTGCTTATCATTTAACCGGAGTGTTGTATTCTTCATTCTAGTTCCGTCATCTTATCAAGTTTTGCCTGTCTTTTAACCGGAGTGTTGTCTGAGCCCTTCCTACCCTTGTGCCATTCTTTCAATTGTTTCGAAGGCAATATGCTATTGATTTCATCAAGTATCATTCCATCTTCTCAAGTTCTTGTTAATTCCTTCCATTTTCAGACGGAGTGCTGTCCAAATTACGTCATTCTTTTCCTTGGCTATACCGTTGCGGTTTCTTATTCTTTGATTCGTAAGCTTTTGTTTCATGTCTTTCAACCTACAAGGTTCTCGATATGTTCCTTGTTCCTCTTTTCTAACGGAGTTTGCATATTCGTTTATCTCCGTGGTATTCTTCTTTCAACTTGTTCAACCTCTCAAGGTTCCTGGTTTCACTCGGCTGTCAAAGAAGCAACTTTGTTTTACCTCTTGTTTTTCGTTTTCTGTCCGGTGATATCTCTAGGATCTCGGGTCGAGATCCTCTGTTAGTGTGGGAGAGTTGTGACGCCCGAGACCGACGTCCCAGAAGATTCCAGAAGATTCCAGATGTTCCGGGTTGCCCGGGTGTTCTTTGTGCTTGTGTTATTTTATTTTGCATTGCATCATGTCATCATGCCATCATGTCATATTTTATTTTTTGCATCTCAACCTAAATAAATCGTGTGGACCTTCGGTCCGTTTAAATCGAGGGAAGGTGACTTCTCTTTATAACATATAAAAGTCTCTCATTATTTTAGGGAGCTATATTAAAATATTCCATTCTTTGGAATTACTCAAACACACTTGCATAATTTTCCCCATGTCTCTAATTCTAGTTTCACCTTCAAAACCTTGCCTAATTCTTTTCCCGTTTTTTTTTCGAGGTCCTTCCAAAAACCCTCCGGCCATTTTACTTAAATTCCTTGCATTTTTGCGAGTCTGGGAAATTTATCCCCATGCACAAATTCCTCCCCTACCTTCTCTTTCTTTTTCTTCTCTTTTCTATTTTTTTGTTTTAAAAAGGGATAAGGAAGAGAGCCTAGCCTTTTTTTTCCTCCCTCCTAGGCCTAATGGGCTTCAGCCTCCAAACTCCCTTCTCCTCCATTCTAGGCCCAGCCTCCCTCTATTCCCCGCGGCCCTTCCCTCTTGGCCCACTTTGGCCTAGCAGCCACCTAACCCTAGCGCACTCTTTTCTCCCGCTCCTTCCGCCCGACCGCCGCCACCCCGTTCCCTCGTTCATTTCCCTCGACCCCGACCCCCCTCGTTCGCCCGCAGCGTCTCCCCCTCGCTACCTCGCTCACCTCTCTGTCCCTCTCCCCGACCGCATCGCGCCCCGATCTCCTCTCGATCTCCCGCCGCGCTCGCCTCCAGGAGCCCAAGGCCAGGCTCCCGCGCCCCAGCAGCCCGCGACCGCGAGCGCCCCAGGCCAGCGCCCTTCCCTTCCCGCGAGCCAGGTCGCCTCGCCAGGAGCACCTCTACCTGCAGCCCCGTCGCCCACGGCCGGAGTCCGGTCCGCGGCCTCCCTCCCAGCGCCAGGGGCGCCCTTCCTCTGGCCTCGGGCGCCCGCATCCTCCATGCCTGGCCCCAGCTCCGCGGTGCCGCGAGCCGGCGAGCCCCGCCGCGCCCGGCCTCGCTTCCTTCCTCCAGGCGGCCAACTCCAGCGGCCTCAGTCGCCAGGCTGCTGCCTTGCCTCCGCCAGCCTTCCCTCTGGCCAGGAGCCGCCCCGCCGTCCGCCTTGGCCGTGGACGCCGCTGCCAGCTCGAGCAGCTCCCTGCCGCCCCAGGGCCTCGGCCCCGTCCTCCTCGTCCAGTTGCACACAACTCCAGCGATGTGGCCAGTTCCCCGCCATGGCCGCCCCAAGACCTGCTGTTGTTGTCGCTGCGTGGCCTCACCGCTGTCCCGTGCTGCTGTAGTTTTTGTTTTGTTTTGTGTTGCTTGTGTTGTTGACCTTGTCAGATGACCCGTGTACGAGTAAACCCGGCATTGCGGCAAGAACCTCTACATGACGGCTTGAACCCCTACGGCAAGTACCACGGCCGCGACAAGTACCTCGATGAACCGAACATCTACGGAAAAACGAGCTCGTGAACGGCTACGGAACAAGTACCACTACATACATGAACAACTACCGTCTCGGAGACGCACCAAGTAGCACTACCGTCGCCCGAACGTCTACCGTCGCCCGAACGTCTACCGTCGACATGTACATCTACGAGAACGTCTACTTCCACTACCGCTATGTGAACCACTACTTCCTCTTCGGAAACGAGAACGACTCCTTCCTCTACGATCCCGAACCGTCCCGAAACGAGTGTTTCGAAGGTATAACCCGAGACGATGACCCGTGAGATGTTTGTTGTGTTGTATGAAATGTTTGCCCTTGTGTGCTCCGTGTTCGTTTCGTCCGTTGTCATGTTCCTCGGTTGCCTCGTCACCGACTCGTGGGAACCCGGCAACGGGATCACCCCACCTTCATCTCGTTTGACTCGCTCACGCCACCTTCATCTTTTGCACCGGTCTCTCAACGAGTTACCGGAACCGATATGTTGCCGAGGCATCATTTTCGGAATTGTTGCCGTGGCACCCTTTCTTTCCACCACGATGACAAATGCTTCATATCTCTCTTGTCAACCTTTTAATAAAACTTGCATAAACTTGATCATGTCATCCGCATCATATTAACAACATTAATATGTGTGAATTGTTGTTGCTTTAAGTTACTAAACATGCTCATGGGGATTTTCCGGATATGTTGTTGTTTCTTCCGGCCTCATTTAAAATGTCTAAATAGTGTAGTTTCTTTATGCTTCACCTCTTGCCATGTTAATAACAATTAATCTTGTCTTGTAATTAAATGAGAGTCAACTAAATAATTAAATGTGGTGTTTCGTCAATATGCAACCCGTTGCATATTGATCTCCACTTAACTTGTAGATTTGTTTGTGCACTTTGCCATGCCTTGCATAATTAAACCGGACATGCATCATACTTGGATGTGCATCGTATGCCATGTTTTTGCTTGTGTGTTTACCGTGTTGTTTGCTTCTTTCCGGTTGCTTCTCTTGTTAGCTTCGGTTTCGTTCCGGAGTTGTGAGGATCCGCTCGACTGTTGCTCCGTCTACTTCATGGATCCGTTCTTCTCCCTTGTGGAATCTCAGGCAAGATGATCATACCCTTGGATACCTTTACTACCATTGCCATGCTTAGTTGTCTCGATGCTATCGTTACATGTCGCGATACCCATCTTTTATGTCAGCCTCTCCTTGTTGCCATGAAACCTCTAACCTTGACACCTTCCCAGCAAAACCACTGTTTGGCTATGTTACCCGCTTGCTCAGCCTCGCTTGCTCAGTCCCTCTTATAGCGTTGTTAGTTGCAGGTGAAGATGAAGTCCGTTCCAGGTGGGAACTTGTTGTTGGATATATCACAATATCTATAACTATTATTAACACACCTATATACTGGGCATGGGTGGAAGGCTTGGCCTTTTGCTCGGTGTTTTGTTCCACTCATGCCACCTTAGGCGCCGATAAACCGGCATTATGTTCCTTGATTTTGCGTTCCTTACACGATGGGTGGATGGGGACCCCTTGACAGTTCGACTTTGAATAAAACTCCTCCAGCAAGGCCCAACATTGGTTTTATTTGCCTCATAATAATAACTTAATTAATTAATTAATTTGCATAAGGGGGACGCTCCTTGGAGATTCTTTTCTACATAGCAGGGGGGCCAGTGCTGATGGTGTTGGTCCCAAACTAGAGTCACTTGCGGTACCACCCAGTTATCTGGGGTCTTCGGTACTGTACGTAGCGCTCATCCGGACGTGGCCTGAGACGAGAAGCGCGCGACTACTATCAGGGTGTCGGCACACCGGGAGGTCTTGCTGGACTTGTTTTACCATTGTCGAAATGTCTTGTGCTACCGGGATGCCGAGCCTGATCGGTTTTCCCTAAGATAAGGAGTGATGATATTATATTTATCACTTCAGCTAATCGTGAGAGCTTGTGATGGGCTAAGTTGGAACACCCCTGCACGGTTATGATCTTTCGAAAGCCGTGCCCGCGGTTATGTGGCAGATTGGAATTTGTTAATGTCCGGTTGTAGAAAACTTGACAGATGATCCGAAGTAAAACACACAACTGTGTGAGTAACCGTGAATGTCTCTTTTCACTTTGAGAAGAGAACACGGTGGGGTTATGTTTGACTCGTATGTAGTTAGGATCTTTAGCGATGACCTCTTTTGCGACCGTTTGCGTAGCTTCTCATCTTATTCTGGTACTCGTAAGCTAGCCATCATATTATGCTTAGTCGCTGCTGCAGCCTCACCACTTTACCTCTTCCTACCCATAAAGCTTTGCTAGTCTTCTTACCCATGGTTATGGGATTGCTGAGTCCTCGTGGCTCACAGTTACTACAACACCAGATGCAGGTTCAGCCGAGTTTGAAGCAGAAGCTGGTTCAAGTTCTTCACCAGGAGCTCGATGAAGAGTTTGTCCGTGTGCTTGTGTTGTTTCGACGATCAGTAGTGGTTTCTACTAGGATTCGATCCTGACCTGTGGCTTTATGTTGTTTTGGTATCTTTCTTTTGGTTCTTCACCCGTAGTCGGGTTGTGATGTTTTGAATGATGTTTTGCTTATGTAATGTATTGTGTGAAGTGGCGAGTGTAAGCCAACTATCTCCTTTTGCATTTTAATCCCTCTTTTACATGAGTCGTGCAAAGATACCAAACTTGAGATCATTCTAGGATGGGCTTATACCTTTAAGTCGTGCCTCGACACGTAGGAGGTATAGTCCCATCCTGGGCATTACAGACACACCTTTTGAGAAAAATACACATGAACTGGAATTCATTAGAATACTCTATGTGCTTCACTTATATCTTTTGAGATAGATAGTTTTTCTCTAGTACTTCACTTTTATCTTTTAGAGCTCGGTGGTGGTTTTATTTTGTAGAAATTATTGATCTCTCATGCTTCACTTATATATTTTTGAGAGTCTCTTAGAACAACATCGTAATGTGCTTTGGTTATAGTTCTAGTATGATTGGCATCCAAGATGAGTATAGTAAAAACTTTCACATAAAGTGCATTGAATGATAGGAGAAGTTTGATACTTGATGATTGTTTAGAGATATGGGGATGATGATATTAGAGTTATGCTAGCAGGGTAATTATGAATTCAATAAATACTTATGTTGAAGTTTGTGATTCCTGTAGCATGCACGTATGGTGTCAGGGATATTACTATCAGGTATAAACGGGCCAGGAGGGTCCGGTTTACATTATCAAGATTATATTGCCAGAAGCCCAGCCAAATTTATAGTAGGAGATTATAGCCCAAAGAGGCTCGGGGCCCATATGTTGAGGCCCATGGTTTGTAAACCGTCATACTATGTAAACTTGGGATGTAAGATAGAAAGAGTAGAGACCGAGGAGGACACGTTTATGAGCCGGCCTCGGGACTCTGTAAACCAGACCGGCCGTCGCCTCCTATATAAAGGAACGACCTGGCGACGGTTCAGGACAAGAAACGACAGCTCGAGACACAGGCAAAGCGGATTCGCTCCCTGGTCATCGAAGCACAAGCAATACCACACCAAACTAGACGTAGGCTTTTACCTTCATCGAAGGGGCCGAACTAGTATAAAACCCCTGTGTCCTTCGTCCGCTTTAACCCATTTAAGCTAACCCAACCGATGGCCTCACGACTAAGTCCTTTTGCTAGGACATCTGCCGTGCTAAATCCACGACAGTTGGAGCCCACCGTGGGGCTATCGCACGATGGTTTCGAGTTCTTGAAGGGCAGCTTTGAAGGACTCAAGGGTTACGTAGTGGGCCGGATGACCAAGAGTCGTCGCGGCCGGATCTACATCGACGATGTAGGCTGGGGCCCCAAGGCCGATTCAATCGAATACGGGTACCGGGTCCCCTTCAGCGGCATCCACGTCTTCATCGGCAAGATCGGCGAACCGGGCCCTGAGCCGGACATCTTCCCCAACATCGTCGTGTCGGCTAAGCGTGCGAGACCAACCCGGATTCAGCCCGCCGTGAAGCACGTCTTTGTCGGAGCAGTGCATGGAGTACAAGCCGAGGACGGATCAGAGTCTGGTGGCGACACAGTTGTGTATTCTGGTGACGAATCCTCATCCGAAGAGACTGAATCTTTGTATCTGTTGCAGGATGGCCGATCTGAGGGTTGTTTCGATGGCGATAGTATTCCGGACCCCCTCGATCCGCCAAACAGGGTTGCTGTTTTCATGGCAGGATCACAAGCCATGCAGCAGCCCTCAACGACTGGGGCATTAACCTCAGAGGCAATGGGAGCTAGAGCTGGAGAACTTCCCCCGTCGCCCTCTGACGTCCTATCCACCTTAGTCGACACTTTGACAACACTCGCAACAGCAGAAGTAGACCAGGCCGACAAGGAGTAGCACAATGCAGAGATCGCTCAAGTGACGAGCCTGATTGAGCAAGCTAAGTTGGATCTGGCTGCGGAGAAAGCTAGGATGGCTACAAGACAAGCAAAGCTGGATTCTCAAGCTTTCCGGCTCAGGTTAGATCAGAACGCCTCACAGGAGGTGATGTCGAGAAGACAACGGTCTCGTTTGCCACCGGTTTATGAGGCGAGGAATCTCTTTAGCACGCCAGGCACAGGAACCAGTAACCATCCAGAGGTAAACCGGGGAGGAGCGCCGGGGACGGGCGCGTCGGGTCAGCCACCAACCGCAGAGCCGAATCGCCAAGTCGTGCCGACCCAGCACGTGACAACCCCTCCCGGTCATTATTCTAATCCATTGGACATCATTGTTGTCGCTGCTTCATGGCTGGCCACCCTTCCCATTGAGGGGACGTCCCTCATAGCAGTGGAGGCACGACGGGCCAAGGAGTTGCTGGACACGGCGCTAACCCAGCAGCAAGCTTATTCCTATAGCCGGGAGAGGATTCATTCAACCCCCCGCCCGAGCCGGAGTTATACGAGGCACCTGGATGAACCGGTCGTATCTAGCAGCACACGAAGACTGCATCGGCATAGGCAGGATAATCCGGCAGGAGCAGGGGCGCATGCACAAGAGGTGGTGGATCAGGCCAGGCACACTGCCCAAAACGACACCCATCAGGCAACGCCGATTCATCCCACCGCCACGGTCGAAACAGGAATCATGTCCAGTTCCTTGGGAGTGCAGTGTCTCATCCCCGCTTCACGGAATGTGAAGCTTCCCAAAGATTTCAAAGGACCGCGCAAGGTGCCCAACTACACGGCAGATTTCGCCCCAGAGGCGTGGGTCGAGAGTTATGAGATGGCCATGGAGATGCTCGATGTGGATGAAGCGGCGTGTGCTAAATACTTCACAATGATGCTCGAGGGGACGGCCCGGACATGGCTAAAGGGTTTGCCACCTAACTCCATCGGATCATGGGGTGAATTGCGGCGCCGGTTTATCAATAACTTCAAGGACACGTGAAAGCAACCGATGTCTGTTGTCGACTTAGCTGCCTGTGTTCAAGGAGAGCAAGAGTCCACAAGCAGTTGGGTGCGTCGAGTGTCCGAAATCTTGCACTCCTCCAATAGCATCAATCCAAGTACAGCGATAGTAACATTGGAAGGCAATTGCCGGTTTGAACCTTTGAGGCAGAAGTTGAGACAGCTCAAACGTGATTGCAACGACATGGGAACACTCATGGGTGCTTTGGTAAAATATGGAGACTCTGATAACACCAAGTATCCAGATGCAGGTGGGGACAAGTCCGGGAAGGCAAGAAAGAGTGGTAAAACGCCGCAGGCCAATCCGGCGGGCCAAGGGTACAATGGCAAGCGTAAAGCGGAGGGCAGCTCAGACTTTATGGCCAATACCAACGCTCAGGACAATGGGCAGCGTCGTAAAGGTAGACCGCCCCCACGCAACGGGAGACCACCCATTAATCTAGAGCGCCAGTTGAACATGCCTTTCCCAAGGCATGGTACAGTAGAAAACCCGGCTACACATCTCTAGAAAGACGGTTTCATTATGCAAGAGTTTATGAAACAGACTAAGTATGATCACGGGCCCCCCGACGGATCAGGTCCCGGTTTCTAAGGTTCGGGTTATCAGGGTGGCTGATCCGGTTCAGGGTACCACGACTGTAACAATAACCACAATAGCAACAATCAGCATCAGCATAACTAGCAACATGGTTAGGGTGGATACAATAACCAAAGGAATCAACAGCGTCAGCAGCAGCAATCCGGATATCAGAATAATCCAAAGGAGCTGAGCAGTGGGCAGTATCACATCTTCACCACAAGTTTATGCAAACGGGATCAAAAGGTTCTCAAGAGGGCAGTACACTCTGTTGAACCGGCGATACTACGTTTTTTGCGTTGGTCTGAGCAACCATTGTATGGAGCAGAGAAAATTACCCACCCCGGGTTGAAAATCCGGGTCAGTTGGCTCTGGTGGTGGCACCACAGGTGGGTGGTTATAAGTTCACCAAAGTACTTATGGATGGAGATAGTAGCATCAACATCCTATATTATGAGACTTCTCGACGTATGGGGTTGACAGATAAGAAGCTCCGACAGTCCAACACAGTGTTCCATGGGGTGGTACCCAGCAAATCGGCTTATCCAGTTGGAAAAATCGATCTGGAAGTTACCTTGGTACTCTGCTCAAGATTAAAGGTAAAAGAAAGGATGGTGACGGTTGACAGCTCGATATGCTTGCAGATAATCAAAATGCAAGAGTGAAGCAGAAGATGATGACAAATTCATCAAAGCTCGCTAGAGTTACAGCTTCAGTACAAAAGAAGCAATACATTTCTTCACCTATTTGTTGTCAGTCAATACACCCTCTTCCTACTGCGCACACATCAGAAGTCTCGTGGATGTGAGCTCAGGTAAAAGGAAGTTAGGACACATGAAGTCACATGATTGGCATGTAATGTTGACACAAATCCTCCCGGTGGACATCAGGAATCTGATGGACAAAGATATAAGAAACACACTCATTGACCTGTGTAATTTCTTCAACCAACTATGGTAGAATGTTGCAGATCCTGAAGAGTTGGATCATATGCAAGATGATATTGCAAGAATATTGTCCAACCTAGAGAAGTTTTTCCCACTGTCCTTATTTGATGCCATGGTCCATCTCACTGTGCACCTTGTCGACGAGATAAAGTATTGTGGTTCTATGTTTCTCCGCAACATGTATCCCTTCGAGTGGTTCATGGCAATACTGAAGCGCTTTTGTCGAAATCGAAACTATCCTGAGGCAATCATCCTACAAGGTTATACCGTGGAGGAGGTGGTTGAGTTTTGCACCAAATACATGAAATAAAGACCTATTGGTTTGCCCCTCTCTCGCCACGAGGGAAGGCTGAAAGGTATGCCGGTCCTTGCTAGCACGCAAATGGCTGCACCCGGATAATTGGCAGAGAAAGCCCATTTCACGTTACTGCCTAATGACCTAGTTCCCGGTGCTTATGCCGAAGAACACTTGGCGGAGATACGCCAAAGCTTCTTACCGATGGTGCCTTCATCAGATGTGGAGATGAAGGAGCACACTAAGAAGTACACCGAATGGCCATTTGGCACAAGGATCCATCGATGACATTGCTATGTGGTTGGCACAAAAGCCATCACCTACGGTGTTGATGTACCAAGCATATGACATAAGTGGATACACGTTCTACACTGAGGAACGTGATCAGAAGACCTCATGTCAGAACAACGCAGTTTGAATAGAATGCATGACTGTAGATGAAGCTGATAAAAGGGTATACTATGGAACCATCAAAGAGATTTAGGAGCTAGACTATGAGAAAGTTAACGTTACATTATTGAGGTGCGCATGGATCCCTCTTGGTCATGTAAAGGTTGATCATTATAGGAAGACATGTGTTAGCAGGACAAGGATGGCATATCACGTGGATCCGTTCATTCTTGCCAGCGAAGCTACCAAGATTTTCTTTGTGTGAGACCCCTTGCATAAGAACTGCCATGTAGTGATGCATGAGAAAAGAAGGGTATTGGGTGTCGACGATGTTGCTGATGAGGACGAGTACGATGAATTTGATGAGTTGCAAGCCAATGGATCATGCACCACTGTAGCAGAGAAGCATAAAATCATCAGAAAACCCAAGTTCATTCGGGGTCAACTTAATGATCCCAGTTCCCCCATGTACATGGGAATTAAGCCATAAGACTAGTCTTTATGCCTACCCTGCAACTTAATTTGTTCAATTTAGAAATGTCGTGTGTACTGAATTTGTGAGTTATGCCTGGTTTTCTGTTGATGTAAGAACCGTTAATATGTTGACCTTGATATGCTGTCAGCTCAAGCAATGAATATAAACTGTTTTTTTGTTATTATTATTATTATTATTATTATTATTATTATTATTATTATTATTATTATTATTATTATTATTATTATTATTATTATTATTATTATTATCATCATCATAGAGGTAGCACACTCAATAGATCTCACTACAATATGTGTGAACAAAAATATGCAATCTGGTTTGTGAATAGCACACGGTTCATTGTTGAAAACCGTGTGCTGACCAAACCCCGCCCACGATCTGATGCGTGCTTTCTGATTGGCCAGAATCCAAACCCCACGGATCGTACGTCTGCATCGTTGGATGCTCCCAAATCGAATGGCGATCCTCATCCCTTGCGGCAACACATGCATTTCTAGTTGTAATTTTATTTTTATGCACAAAATGCATGCTAAACTCAAAAAATGTCTTAAAGATAGCTAACGATACCTGGAATGCGCAAGAAAATCAAACCCGTGGTATAATGGTGATTGCGTACCGTGGAATTTTTTATGAGGCCAAACGATGAAGTCACTGGCCACACGAGTTTGAATTCACACGTCTCCTTTTGGAAACCATGATCCTTCATGTGAGATGCTCCGGTTTGGAAGGAGTGGTCATCAAAACTTGTGCCAAACTTTACCAATTTTTTTCCACGGGGTCGTGAGAGCACGCCACGGGCACACATCGAGTTTGATGATGTCCGGACTCCATATGAATTTCTTGTAATTAAAATACCAACTAGGCCGATGCCAGTGGCCGCACCTCACGGCTGAAATGTTTGAAACTTCTCCCAGCTTCTCAAACAAATGGATGAAAACTCACAAATCGACACACAAATGATCTGTACACCTTCTTTGCTAGACTGATAGTAAGGGGGTATCATATCTAATATCATGCATGCGTGCCAACTAGCCAATTTTGATGAGCTGTCAGAGAATTAAATGAAGAAAGCGAGGGTTAAGTATCATATCATGAAACCATATCATAATTAATGCTATGCTACTATGTGTCATGCATGACAATAAATAAAGTACTACATGATAATACTCTATGATACTATGCATTAGACTAGCCACATTGGAAAGTAACATATATAGGTGATAACATCGCACTTATCTAGGAAAAATAGATGATGAAGAAAGAGAGGCATGTGGTAACATAGCTAGTTATTGTAACATCACACATATCAAGAAAATATGAGTCTACAACCTAATAAATAAAGTGATGCATGACACAACACATATGTTACTACCCACGGTGGAGGTAGTAACATAGACTACTAACATATGCATGTTACTACTCTAAGTTACTCCCCACTGTGATTAGTCTTAGAGCAAGTACAGTAGAGTGAGATAAGCAGGCTATAAGGAATAGAATAATATATATGTGCTTAGTTGGATGAAAGAGAAGAGGAGAGAGAAGAGAAGCGGGCTCTTGGTTAGTAGCCAGCTGGAACACGAGACCCAAGACACTCTATGAGGATGTAAGGTGGGCCAGCTATTGATAAACTATAGTACATATTTAAAACTTATTATTGTACATGCCGGCTAAGAGGTTGGCTGTATATGACATGGAAACTTCTTTTATCCGACCGTTGGCTGTATTATTAACCATGCTTTTAGTGAGATAGCTAGTATATACAAGATTAGCTAGTATCATATATATGCATGATACTAGTATATATATGATCGATATATAATACCTCTGTAATGCGCGCATAGTATCATAAGTTAGTATCTTAGGTTGCCTTATTAATTGACATGCATGACACAAAGTAGAACACCATTTAATATGATATAGTAGCATGATATGATACCACACCCTCTCTTTCCACATTTAACTGTGTGCCACATCATCCAAAAGTCTAGTTGGCATGCATGATACCGCTTGATACTTCCATATTACGACCAGCCTTAGGGTGGCCATAGTGGGGGCCGGGTATCATATATAGTCGGTATCACATGCACTTGGGAATAGCAAATATTATGATGTGGCAAAGCAGGAGTAACATAAGTAGATACCATAACATATATAATAAATGCTATAATACTTTGTGTCGTGCATGGCCATAAATACGGTCGTATCTATGATATATACTACTCTATATATGATACTATATATGCACTATGGAGGTACGTACGTAGTATCGTACACTAGTATCATATGCATGATACTATAGTATATGATAGTCCCCACTATATAAGGCTGGCCATAGTGGTGGTATCATAGCCGACGATATCATGCACTCGAAAATAGCAAGTATGCTGATGTGGAAAAGAATTAAATATAGAGAGAGTTAGAGTAACATATAGGTAGATAATGTATCATGTTCAATGCGATGCTAGTTTGTGTTATGCATGGCCATAAATATGATCTATGATACTATAATATATGTATTATACTATGCGCTATAATTAAAGGTAGCTAGTATCATACACTAGTATCATATATATATGCATGATACTAGTATATGACACTCTCCACTATGAGTAGCCTAAGTATAGCCTAACGAAAACACCCACATGTAGTTGTAGTAGGGTTTTTGACTTTAATTATATGCACTAAAATGCAAGGTAAGTGCAAAGAATGACTTAAACATAGCAGACGACTTGAGATGGGCAGGAACGATGTAGCTAGTAACTATCGATTTGTAGTCCGAAGTGCCGCCTCTCCTTTTGGAAATTATGATCCTTCTTTTGAGATGCTCCGGTATGGAAGGTGTGGGCACCAAAACTTGTGTCAAACTTTACCAAAAAAAATCCATGCGACCGTGAGAGCACGCGACAGTGGCACAATGATTTTCATTATTTTCTGGACTCTATGTGCATTTCTTGAAATTAAAATACCAACAAGGCACACTCCTCTGGCCGCACCCTATGGCCAAATTGTTTGAAGTTTTTTCCCGTTTCTCGCACAATGAACGAAAACTCGCAAAGCGACACACAAATGATCTTGCTTACATGCACGTATAGTTGCGACTATATATATACATACAAACGAGATCTCTATTTTTTTTGCATATTCAAAGTTTGAGACTGCTAGCGAGACCTGCCCCCTAGTAAAATGTAGCAGAAAATCCAACCATAGGGTACAATCCGACAATGAAAAAAATTGGAGGCGAAAAGATAAACTCATGTTTTCATTCAAACAAAAATATGCTATTAGTTAATGAAAATGTTTTCAAATAGCACACGGTTCACTCACGAAAGCCGTGTGTCCACTAAACCGTGATTGATGCCCCCCACCCGCTCTGCCACACGCGCGATCTGAGTCGTGTGTTCTGATTGGCCAGAACCCAAACCCCACGGATCGTATGTCTGCACCATTGGATTCTCCTAGATCTAATGGAGATCCTCATCCCTTTCGATAAAACATGCAGTTCCGGTTGTGATTTTATTTGTTTCCACAATTGCACGTTAAATTCAAAAAATACATTAAATATAGAAAAAAATTCTTGAAATGCGTTAGAAAATCAAACCCGTGGTATAATGGTGAATGCATACCGTGGAAATTTTAATGAGTCCAAATGATGAAGTCACCGGCCACTAGAGTTTGAATTGACACGTCTCCTTTTGGAAACCATGGTCCTTCATGTGAGATTCTCCGGTTTGGAAGGGGCAATCATCAAAACCTGTGCCAGACTTTACCAGAAAAATTCCCCGGGTTCGTGAGAGCACGCCATGGGCACACACCGATTTTTATGAAGTCTGGACTCCATCTGAATTCCCAGTAATTAAAATACCAACTAGGCCTACGCCGGTGGCAGCACCTCGCGGCTGAAATATTTGAAATTACTCCCCGTTTCTCAGACAATGGATGAAAACTCGCAAAGCAACACACAAATGATTTGTACACCTTCTTTGCTAACTAACTCCCCAGATGTAGTTGTAGAATGGTTTTGAATTTAATTATACACACTAAATGCAAGGTAAGTGCAAAAAAATGACTTGAATATAGCAACAAGACCTGAAATGTGCCTGCAAATCAAACCTAGGGTATATACGTGATTGTTTACTGTGAAAATAATTCAAAGCAGAACGATGTAGTCACTGACAATTGGAGTCCGAAGTGCCGCATCTCCTTTTGGAAACTATGATCCTTCTTGTCAGATGCTCTGATTTGGAAGGTGTGAGCATCAAAACTCGTGCCATCTTTACTAAACAATTTCCATGTGATCCTGAGAAAACGGCACGGTGACACACCGATTTTCTTTGGACTCTATGCATTTCATGCAATTAGAATACCAACAAGGCATACGCCTCTAGCTGCACCCTACAGCCGGACAGTTTGAATTTTTTCCCGTTTTCTCGAACAATGAATGAAAACTCCCAAAGTGACACACAAATGATCTTGCTAGCTAGCTAGCACCCACGTGTAGTTGCGACTATAGCAAACGATACCTCAAATGCACAAGAAAATTGAACCATAGGGTACAATGGTAATTTCTTACCGTGGAAAATAATTTGGAGGCGAAACGATGAACTCTTGTTTTGATTCAAACAAAAATGTGTTGTTAGTTCTTGTAAATGTTTTCAAATAGCCCCTTGCAAAAAATGTTTTCAAATAGCACACGATTCAGTCAGGAAAGCCGTGTACCTACCAAACCGTGGCGGATGCCCCCCTCGGCTGCACGCAGGATCTGAGTCTTGCGTTCTGATTAGCCAGAACCCAAACCCCAGGGATCGTATGTCTACACCATTGGATGCTCCCAGATCAAACGGCAATCCTCACCCCTTTCGACAGGAAATGCAGTCCGGCTAGGAATTGATTTATATGCCAAAATGCACGGTAAATGCCAAAAAAGGCTTACATATAACACAAGAGGCCTGAAATGCGCCAGCAAATCAAACCCGTTGTATAATGGTGAGTTCTTAACGTGGGGAAAATTTAGAGGCGAAACAATGAACTCATGTCTTCATTTCAAACAAAATGATTCTCTTTGTGCACACGAGCGCTTAGAGGCAACCGTTTGCATAGGCCTTTCCGCACGGGGATATTTTTCACCCTTTTCACTGTCACACCATGCATTTTGTAACATGTTATTTGCATCAATGAAGCATGAAATTTGGACCAGCAAATTATTTTGGCATCATTTGGCTTTTATTTGAATTAAGCTTTTTGCCTCATGTGTTTTTCTTGTGCTCATTAAAGTCAACTATTACCTCTTGTAGAATCCATCTCCATACCTAAAACTTCTGCCCAATGATCATACCAAGTGTTCATAGCAGTATAGTATTTTCTTATAAAAATAATTTGGCCGAAATGTATTTTAAAAATTTAGTATTCCAAAAACCCCTGAATTGAGGTTCGCACTGCAAGTGCTTGATTTAGGGTGAGAAATTATTTCAAAAAGTATATTTGAGACCTAGTAGTCATAGGACTTCCAGAAACCACAAAAGTATAATTTTAAAAGTTATTTTCCTATTTTATTTAAAAGCTATTTCTTAAGGCCAGAAATGGTCTTTAAAAGGGAAAAATTATTTAAGTATTTCAAAAATATTTACCAAAATTTAGGGAGACTCATAGGACATATATTGTCCATATATAAGAGTTTCAACACTTGGTAATGTTCAAAATAATGGGCTAATCCCTCTAAAACCCTTTCTGGATATTTCAAGCTTTTGAAATATTTACAAAGGAAATATTCTCCAAAAATTCCAGGGAAATTCTATAATGTCATATATGACATATTTGATGATCTTGCCAAGTCCCATGCCTTGGGAAGCAAGATAACATCCTCAAAACCCTTCATAACCATTCTGTCCATATCTGACGTTTAGGCAAATTTACATTGCCCAACTTATCCAAATGCTCTCAAACTTGGTGCACATGCTAGAATGGCCTGATAAGGCATCTAGACCAAATGGCACAAGATCTGGAGTAGAGCAACTTGATCTGAATACCCCAAAACCCTTTTTGTTCAAATTCAAATTTGAACAACTTTACATTACCAACTTTTTACCTGGAGCTTCAAACCTTGTGGACATGATCAATACCCCAAATGATGAAACTACACCAAGTGGTGCATCAAGGGGAGATGATTAGCTTGACTTAAACATGATGAAGCCATTTCTGTTGATTTCTAGGGTTCACCAAAGTTACATTGGCTAGTTTCTTCAAATGAGCCC
This sequence comes from Secale cereale, assembly GCA_902687465.1. Classification (NCBI taxonomy): domain Eukaryota; kingdom Viridiplantae; phylum Streptophyta; class Magnoliopsida; order Poales; family Poaceae; genus Secale; species Secale cereale. The sequence continues at coordinate 554,449,192 of LR738711.1, forward strand.
AGATTTGGTGAAACACCCTATTTCCATATGGCATTCAATCCTGTTAAGTGTCATGGCTAGTGGAGATCATTTGCTTGTCCAAAACTTGATCAAACACCTTCTGCCATTTTACCAAAACCATCATCTTGACCTCTTTTACTATTTACTTTTGCTCAACTTTCTACCACAGCTTCATCTAGTTACATTCTACCTCCAGTAACTCCCCCATGTCCACAGCTCCATGATTGAGGGGTGAAAACCCCAATTCACCTTGCTGGACAGCCCAGTTCTACCCATTTACCAGCTTCACTCCTCTCTCACTGATCATCCAGAGCATCCAAAGCCACAGCTGGGTTGATTACTTCGTGCTGGACCCCCCCCCCAGACACGGCGGACACGCCCAGGGAGCCAATGCCAATGCAATTAACACGTTCCAGAGCGCGCTACAGTGCGCACACGCACTGTAGCTTCGCCCAATCGCTCGCCTCCGACCACCTCGTGCTCCCCCCTCGCGCCTACCGATGCGCCTCGACGTCTGCGACCTCCCTCGGCGCAGTCCCCCTCCTCCTTCTCCCTCCAGTGGCCGCTCTCGCACGCGCACTGGCCGCCCGCGAGCTCCAACCTCTGGCCTCACACGCGCGCGCCCTCTGGAGCCTTCCCCGCTCCTTCTCTCCCCTCTACTAGGCGTAGACCTCACCCATGAACCTTCCCGACTCGAACGCGAGCGCCTGCACGGCCTCTGGCCTCGCCCGTGACCTCGCCGGCGCACGAGTCCACGGTGGACCGGGGCTCGGCTATATAAGCACGCCCCAAGCCTCTCCAACGGCACCCATCTCCTCCCCACACTCCCAGTAGCACCCTAGCACCACCCATTCGCCCTCAGAGCGCCTCAGTGCTCGGGATCGACCGGAGCTCTGCCGCGTCGGGCAACCGGAGATCTCGCGATACAGCCCCTCTCAGCCCCAACTCTTGCTCGATCTGGAGCCGCCATACCTCACTGACCCGTTCCCCTCCTTCTCCCACTCCTATTGCAGCCCGGAGCGAGCCAGCCAGCAACCTCCCGACGCTCCTCCGCCGTCCCACCTCGCCGCCGACGAACCTGGCCCCTCCGGCGACCAACTCCAGCACCACTGCATCCGCGACTCACTGCTGAACCCATTCCTGCCCTCAGATTGCCCCGCCATGCCCGGAATCGCCGCGGGTGAGCTCGCCGCCCCTCTGGCCATGAGGTTGAAGATGACAGGCGGGCCCTGCCTGTCATCCTCACCCCCCTCTCGCTTCTCTCTCTGCCACTGACCGCCGGCCCCGCCCGTCAGGTTTAAAAACCCTGACGTGCGCGCGCTGGCGCCCGAGCGGTGGGCTATTCGCCCTGGGCCGTGCACTGTGGCCGTTCTGGCCCAGTGGCACAGTGCCATTTCTCTTTTTCTTTTCTGTGAATATTTCAAATAATTTCACAGAAATAAATATTTGTCCAAATGAATTAATTCCAACTCCTAAAATCTTGTAAAATTCCAACCTATTTAATGGTGTCACTTTCACACATATCCATGAACCTTTTTTGTTCTGTTCAAATTTAAATTCATATTTGAACATTAAAACTTCTGTTCAAAAATCCTTAGATCCCATTCTGCCACTCCAAAACTCCAACTAAGAATTTTTGCCATCTTAGTTTTCCCTCTAGTATTTAACAAAAATAAGTTGACATTTTTGTGAGCACTTTGATTTTTCTGTTTTTATTGTGGTCTTATTTTCCCGTTGTTATTTTGCACCGTTTAGAGACCGTATTTGACGAGGTTGCTGAAGAAGGAGAAGGGGAAGGATTTGAAGACTTTGAAGACCAAGCCAATCCAGGCAAGCAGCCCTTTGACCATGATACACTTGTGTTCTTCGGAACCCGTTTGTTTCCGAATGCATGATGATAAGAGTTACGGTGGTGACCTAGTTAAGAACCACCACGTGATGCATGTTTCACTCATGATCTTGCTATGTGCAAGATGAAATGCTAATGGTTAGTAGTGATGCTTAGTAATGCATGTTGTGCCATGAAACCTTCGTGGTTGCATTCTTTTCAAAAAACCCATCGGGTGCCCCTAATGCCCGAGGGTGATATTGAGTTGGGTCATCACTTGAGGAAGAAGTGATGTGCCGGGTAAAGATCTTGTGCATGGGTGAAATGATGGATTAGATTTATGTGTGACTATCGTCCCGACCAAATATGTGCAACCACTCTACCCCTTATGGGACGGGGCTTTATTGATTACTTAGGCCGATACTAGCAAGGTGCCCGCATTACTAGTGACGGGAAGACTTGAGGTCTTTCCCGGGACGGGGTCGTGCTTGGATAGACGACCATGACTATTTTTACAGGGCACCGGACACACCGTTGGTCCCTTCGGGTACGCGTGACATTGAAATTAGGCCAAGTCCCATGATCTATTGTTTGTACTCGAGGGCCGTGTACCAACGAGTGGACTCTATGTTAGTGTCGTCTAAGGAAAGATAATGACCGGGTGCTTCCCCCGAGTACTTGAGGTACTACGGGATCGTGGGTGACACGAAAGCTTCCCGGATCTTGTGGGTAAAGTGCGCAACCTCTGCAGAGTGTAAAACTATTCGAATAGCCGTGTCCACGGTCATGGACAGTTGGGTGGTGCTACTTAAACTATGTCCAGAATTTTACTACATCGGTGAAAGTATGTGTGTGTGATGAGTCAAGGTGGTGACTTGACTCGTTGAGCTGAATCCTATTCATGTTGATATCGGTAACCTGTTCTCGAGGTTACGTGAAGTCATTGATGCATATACTTGATGGTAGAATATTTATTCTAGCTTGTTGCTAGATTGCTCATTATTGTTCAATTGCATTTGTTACTTTGAACCAAATCATGGGTTGCTTGCGAGTACATTCAAAGTATTCATTGGCTTGCCACTGGTTATTTAATTGGCCAGGCATGGAGGAACAGGAATATGAAGAAGAGTTCTATGGAGACGAACATGCGAACTAGGACGCTATCCCAGTCAGAATGCCTGTAGGGTTAAGGCAGATGGCATGGGTTCTACTTATCATCGAAGACTTCCGCTATTTGAGTTATTTGCTATTCAACCCTTGAGGTTTTATCTATGTAAGACTTGGCCATAATGGCCTTAATTTGTGTAATACGGTATGTATGGATGTAAGACTCTTGTTATTCAGCTTCTGTGTGTTCAGTGAGCATTGATCTCTGGGATCACTGTACACGTGCATTCGTTGATCTCGACTTCTAAGTCGGGGTCCCCACAGAGCTGGTATCAGAGCCATCCTGACTGTAGGAAGCCTTAGTTAGCATGGGTGTTAGTTAGATGAGACCCCCACTTTCAAAAACCTTCTGAACCTCTCTTCTTTGCTAAACCTTACCAACCTGAGATTTCATCAGCTTATTTACCTCTCCTATTCCACCTTTGTAGATGGCCGTTGTACCTGAAGAGCACCTGAGCACTAGGTTTGCCTTGCTTCTCGAGGATAGCCTCCAGGAGTGCCAGTTCCACCGAGCGCCCATCCTCACCTACCTTGAGCATTGGGTTAGCGACACGGAGGTGGAGTACCATGTGGAAGTGATCATGAAGGCAAACGATCCTCCCACAAGTTGGTTCTTCGAGGGACCCCAGATGGCAACATTACCTCTCGCTGTCGAGGCTGCTGCACTCAAGGCACTAACCCATCTCCGCGAGCTTCTTCTGGAGATGGCAGCCAAGATGACAACCCACTTCTTGCCTTACCGGAAGGAAGGTGAAGATGAAAGCAGCGCACTAGCCCCTCCATTGAAGGAAGGACTCCCGCTTCGATTCCAGACCTACTTCAGTCTATGTGCCGACAGCTTGGCACAAGACTTGGCCTCGGAATCGATGAAGCTCCGAGAAGAACTTCACAAGACCAAGGCACTTCTTCGTCGAGCACAAGAGAAGACAGATAGGATCAAGAAAGAAGGTGCGCCTCCAGGACAATCCGCTATCGTGTACCGAGGCGGAAGGCCCTGCGGAGATGTATCTTCCAAGAATGAAGAACCACCTCGGCGACGCCGGATGACGGCAAGGGAATATCGCAAGCTTTTCCCTGCACCACCGACAAAGCACCGTCGTATCCTACTCCTCCACTCCCCCACACCCTCAAGCGACAAGGGGACCCAGACAGATGAAGACAAGGAGGAAGACCCAGAAGAGCCAGAATACGCGACCGAGCATTCCGCTGCTTAGGCATCATTCGCAACTCGGATATGCCAGTTCGTGACCTCTACGGTAGGATAGGTCGTGTAACCCCTATGCGCAATCGAGTCCTTGTATGGTTCATATGAAACCATCCAGTGTTTGCTTTTGTTGTGTTTGGATGTATGTCGTATTCTTCCTTCGGGAATGTGTAAACGACTGCATCACCCGTTTGGATTTTAATGGATGTGTTTGGCCCTTTCGGCCCGTGCATGATTTGATTAGTGTCACACCCACCCCCTCACTAGGCACCCATCTATATTGCTTTCCCTCTTCCAAGTCATGAGACCTTTTACCGCTCCAACAGGATGCCTGTTGTAACTCGTACTGGTACCTCTACCCAGCAGCCTGAAGCCGGAGCATCCGCTCAGTCAGATGCAGGCCACGACCAAACCAACGACCAAGCTCCACCACCACCACCTCCGCCGAACATGGACATGGCTCAGCTTCTCCAAGCTTTCCGAGAGGAACGCCAAGCCAACACTGCAGCCCTTCAGTTGATTGCTCAAGCTGTCACACAACCGCCAGCCGGCGGGGAATGGCAATGAACGTTCCACGTTGGCAGAGTTCAAGAAGCATGCACCGCCAACTTTCATCGAGACTGCTGAACCCCTGGATGCAGACGACTGGGTTTGCACCATTGAGGACTTGCTGGAACTAGTCGGATGCACCGAAGACCGCGAGAAGGTGGCTTATGCAGCCCACTGCCTCGGGGGGACTGCTAGAGCTTGGTGGGATGGATTCAAGGTCATGCATGCTGGACAAGACATCACTTGGGGCAACTTCAAGGCAGAATTCCGCAAAGCCCCCATTCCTTCCGGAATCATGGCTATCAAAAAGCGCGAATTGTGAGCCCTGAAGCAAGGAAGTGGCACTGTCAAGGAGTACATGCAGAAGTTCAGTGTTCTGTCAAGGTATGCCCCTAAAGATGTCAGCACTGATGCTGCAAAAAGGGAGCGCTTCATGGAAGGCCTCAATCAAACTCTGCAGTATTCACTTGTCGTGTGAGACTGCCCAACCTTCCCTGACCTGGTGAACAAAGCACTCATGCTTGAAGACAAGCGGCGTGCTCTGGAAGACACTCGCAAGCGCAAGATGGTCAGCAAGGGAAGTTCTAGCAACCAGAAGCCTCGCCCGTGGCAGTCAGCCCCGGCCAAGCCAACCTATCAGCAACCAAGAGCTCCTGGACCTCGCACCAACTTTCAGCCTCAGCAGTATGCCAACCCAAGGCCAGCTTTTAACCCCAATAACAGTGGTGGCAACAAGATCAACAATCCAAACCAAGTCACTTGCTTTGGATGTGGTCAGTCAGGACACATCTCAAGGGTGTGCCCCAACAAGAAGCCTGAGGCCCCACGCCCCAATGCGCAGAACCCAGGACAAGGCCGCGGGATGCCACCAAGGAACCCAGCTCCTCGCAACCTGCCTAACCATGGGAAGGGGCGTGTGAATCACGTCACTGCTGAAGAAGCCCAGGAAGACCCGGACGTCGTGCTGGGTACGTTCCTTGTCAACTCAGCACCTGCAACTGTCTTGTTGGATTATGGAGCCACGCATTCATTTGTCAGTCAAAGATTTGCATTAAAAAGTGGCATGACCCCTACACCCCTGAATAACCCCATGGTGGTACAAACCCCCGGAGGAGAGATGAGAGCCAAGATAGGCTGTAAGGGAGTCAGTATTACCATTAACGGTGTAGATTTCCTAGCGGACCTCATCATCCTGAGATCACAAGGCTTGGATGTGATCCTAGGCATGAATTGGCTCAGCAAGCACCAAGGCTTGTTAGACTGTGCCAATCGGACTGTCACTGTGACCAATGACCAAGGAGTCGAAGTCAAGTTTGCTTCCAACTCCTCTTCCGCTCAAGCCGCTCAAGTCAACTGTCTGTCTGAAGTTGGGCTAGAGCATGTACCGGTGGTATGCGAGTATCATGATGTCTTTCCGGATGAGCTACCGGGAATGCCCCCTGACCGTGACATTGAGTTCATCATCGAGCTCGTGCCCGGGGCAGGACCCATCTATAAGAAGCCTTATAGAATGGGGACAGAAGAATTAGCTGAGTTAAAGAAGCAACTGGAAGAGCAGCTGAGGAAGGGATTTATCCGCCCAAGTGCCTCCCCTTGGGGATCACCTGTTCTGTTTGTGGCAAAGAGGGATGGTACCATCCGCTTATGCATTGACTACCATTCCCTTAATGAGGTTACAATCAAGAACATGTATCCACTTCCCAAGATTGAGACATGTTTGATCAGCTCAGCGGAGCCAAGGTATTCTCCAAGATCGACCTTAGATCTGGGTACTACTAGCTGAAGATCAGACCCCAAGATATTCCGAAGACGACATTCGTAACCAGATATGGCATGTACGGTGCACGGTCATGTCCTTTGGGTTAACCAATGCCCCAGCTTACTTCATGTATCTCATGAATAAAGTCTTCATGGAATACTTGGACAAGTTTGTTGTTGTCTTCATCGATGACATTCTTGTCTTCTCGAAGACGGAGGAAGAACACGAGCAACATTTGAGGATGGTCCTAGACAAGCTTCGGGAGCACCAACTATACGCCAAATTCAGCAAGTGTGAGTTCTGGCTGCATAAAGTTGGATTCTTAGGTCATGTCTTGACCGAAGAAGGATTATCAGTTGATCCTGCGAAGATCGAAGCTGTGACCCAATGGAAATCTCCAACGACCGTCAAGGAAGTCAGAAGCTTCCTCGGACTTGCGGGCTATTACCGCAAATTCGTGGAAGGATTCTCTAACATTGCCCGGCCGATGACTCACCTCCTCAAGAAGGACAAGAAGTTCGAGTGGACGCTAAAATGCGAAGAGAGCTTCCAAGAGCTCAAGAAGAGGTTGACCACCGCCCCAGTTCTGGCAACACCTAATATTCACAAGGAGTTCGTGATATATTGTGATGCCTCTCGAACCGGATTGGGAAGCGTTTTGATGCAAGAAGGCCGAGTCATAGCATACCTTTCGAGGCAGCTACGACCTCATGAAGAGAACTACGCTACTCACGATCTTGAGTTAGCGGCAGTGGTTCATGCCTTGAAGACATGGCGGCATTACCTCCTAGGGAAACGGTGTGAGATATACACAGACCACAAAAGTCTGAAGTACATTTTCACCCAAAAGGAATTGAACATGAGGCAGCGGAGATGGTTGGAACTCATCAAAGACTATGACCTCAGTGTTCAATATCACCCTGGGAAGGCTAACGTGGTGGCCGATGCATTAAGCAGGAAGGCTTGCTCCTTGAATGCCATTATTCAAGAGAGGCAGCCAGCCTTGTTTAAGGAACTCGAACAATTCAGTTTGGAATTGGTCACCCCTGGATTTCTGGATCATTTGGAAGTCAGACCAACCCTGATGGATGAAGTCAAGAAGGCACAAGATGGGAACGCAAGCATCGAAGGCATCAAGAAGAAGATGAAGCTAGGCAAGGCCCCAGGATTCTCTGAAGACGAGCACGGGATTGTTTGGTACAAAGGCCGCATCTGCGTACCAAACAAGATGGAGTTGAAGAACCTGATCCTGCAAGAAGCCCACGACACCCCGTATTCCATCCACCATGGAGGAACCAAGATGTATCAAGACTTGAAGGAAAGATTCTGGTGGCACGGGATGAAAAGAGAGATTGCAACCTATGTTGCAAAGTGTGATGTGTGCCAAAGGGTCAAGGCTGAATATCAGCGACCCGCTGGATTGCTTCAACCACTCAAGGTTCCTGAGTGGAAGTGGGATAAAGTCGGAATGGACTTCATCACTGGATTACCAAGGTCAAATAGAGGACATGACTCTATCTGGGTCATAGTCGACCATTTGACCAAGGTGGCCCACTTCATTCCTATGAAAACTACTTATGATGGCAACCGGCTGGCAGCTCTCTACATCGACATAATCGTAAGCCTACACGACGTTCCCAAGGAGATTGTGTCAGATCGAGGAACCCGGTTCACCTCAAGGTTCTGGAAGAAGTTCCAAGAAGCCTTGGGAACCAAATTGTCTTTCAGCACGGCTTTTCACCCACAGACCGGAGGTCAGACAGAACGAGTAAATCAAATTCTCGAAGACATGCTCCGAGCCTGTGTCTTGGCATATGGAGCCAAGTGGGAAGATTGTCTCCCTTTTGCCGAGTTCTCCTATAACAACAGTTATCAGTCGAGCCTTTAGATGGCACCATTTGAGGTGTTGTACGGACGTAGATGTCGCACTCCCCTCAACTGGTCAAAGACGGGAGAAGGGCTAGTCTTTGGACCGGATATTCTCCGCGAAGCAGAAGAGCAAGTCCAACTGGTCAGAGAACGTTTGAAGGCAGCCAAGTCAAGGCAGAAGAGTTATGCTGACACTCACCGTCGGGACATGAGTTTCCATGTCAGGGATGTGTACCTGCGGGTAACTCCTCTAAGGGGAACGAAACGTTTCCACGTCAAGGGGAAGCTCGCACCAAGGTTCATTGGACCCTTTGAGATCACTGCACGACGAGGAGAAGTGGCTTACCAGTTGGAACTACCACCTGAGCTATCCGATGTGCACAATGTGTTCCACGTGTCACAACTCTGGAAATGTCTCCAAGTTCCGGACAAGCCTGATTTCTACAAGGATGTTGATCACCAAGCCATTGATCTGCAGCCTGATTTGACCTACCGCGAGAAGCCCATTCGCTTTCTGGATGAAGCAGAACGACGGACGCGAAGCCGCACCATCAAGTACTTCAAGGTCCAGTGGAGCAACCACACGGAAGCAGAAGCAACCTGGGAACATGAAGACTATCTTAGATCCGAGTATCCCCATCTCTTTTAAGACCTAGTTTAGGAATCTCGGGTCCGAGATTCTTGTAAGGGGGGTAGGTCTGTCACACCCTGCATTTTGTAACATGTTATTTGAATCAATGAAGCATGAAATTTGGACAAGCAATTTTTTTTGGCATCATTTGGATTTTATTTGAATTAAGCTTTTTGCCTCATGTGTTTTTCTTGTGCTCATTAAAGTCAACTATTACCTCCTGTAGAATTCATCTCCATACCTAAAACTTCTGCCCAATGATCATACCAAGTGTTTATAGCAGTATAGTATTTTCTTATAAAAATAATTTGGCCAAAATGTATTTTAAAAATTTAGTATTCCAAAAACCCCTGAATTGAGGTTTCCACTGCAAGTGCTTGATTTAGGGTGAGAAATTATTTCAAAAAGTATATTTGAGACCTAGTAGTCATAGGACTCCCAGAAACCACAAAAGTATAATTTTAAAAGTTATTTTCCTATTTTATTTAAAAGCTATTTCTTCAAGCCAGAAATGGTCTTTAATAGGGAAAAATTATTTAAGTATTTCAAAAATATTTGCCAAAATTCAGGGAGACTCATAGGACATATATTGTCCATATATAAGAGTTTCAACACTTGGTAATGTTCAAACTAATGGGCTAATCCCTCTAAAACCCTTTCTGGATATTTCAAGCTTTTGAAATATTTACAAAGGAAATATTCTCCAAAAATTCTAGGGAAATTCTATAATGTCATATATGACATATTTGATGATCTTGCCAAGCCCCATGCCTTGGGAAGCAAGATAACATCCTCAAAACCCTTCATAACCAATATGTCCATATCTGAAGTTTGAGCAACTTTACATTGCCAAACTTATCCAAATGCTCTCAAACTTGGCGCACATGCTAGAATGTCCTAACAAGGCATATAGACCAAATGGCACAAGATCTGGAGTAGAGCAACTTGATCTGAATACCCCAAAACCCTTTTTGTTCATATTCAAATTTGAACAACTTTACATTACCAACTTTTTACCTGGAGCTTCAAACCTTGTGGGCATAATCAATACCCCAAATGATGAAACTACAACAAGTGGTGCATCAAGGGGAGATGATTAGCTTGACTTAAACATGATGAAGCCATTTCTGTTGATTTCTAGGGTTCACCAAAGTTACATTGGCTAGTTCCTTCAAATGAGCCCAAATTTGGTGGAACACCCTATTTCCATATGGCATTCAATCCTGTTAAGTGTCATGGCTAGTGGACATCATTTTCTTGTCCAAAACTTGATCAAACACCTTCTGCCATTTTACCAAAACCATCATCTTGACCTCTTTTACTATTTACTTTTGCCTCAACTTTCTACCACAGCTTCATCTAGTTACATTCTACCTCCAGTAACTCCCCCATGTCCACAACTCCATGATTGAGGGGTGAAAACCCCAATTCACCTTGCTGGACAGCCCATTTCTACCCATTTACCAGCTTCACTCCTCTCTCACTGATCATCCAGAGCATCCAAAGCCACAGCTGGGTTGATTACTTCATGCTGGACCCCCCCAGACACGGCGGACACGCCCAGGGAGCCAATAGCATGCCATGGCATGCAATTAGCACGCTCCAGAGCGCGCTACAGTGCGCACCCGCACTGTAGCTTCGCCCAATCACTCGCCTCCGACCACCTCGTGCTCCCCACTCGCGCCTACCGATGCGCCTCGACGTTTGCGACCTCCCCCGGTGTTGTCCTCCTCCTCCTTCTCCCTCCAGTGGCCGCCCTCGCACGCGCGCTGGCCGCCCGCGAGCTCCAACCTCTGGCCTCACACGCGCGCGCCCTCTGGAGCCTTCCCCGCTCCTCCTCTCCCGTCTACTAGGCGTAGACCTCACCCAGGAACCTTCCCGACTCGAACGCGAGCGCCTGCACGGCCTCTGGCCTCGCCCGTGACCTCGCCGGCACACGAGTCCACGGTGGACCTGGGCTCGGCTATATAAGCACGCCCCGAGCCTCTCCAACGGCACCCATCTCCTCCCCACACTCCCAGTAGCACCCTAGCACCACCCATTCGCCCTCAGAGTGCCTCAGTGCTCGGGATCGACCGGAGCTCCGCCGCGTCGGGCAACCGGAGATCTCGCGGTACAGCCCCTCTCAGCCCCAACTCTTGCTCGATCTGGAGCCGCCATACCTCACTGACCCCTTCCCCTCCTTCTCCCACTCCTATTGCAGCCCAGAGCGAGCCAGCCAGCAACCTCCCGACGCTCCTCCGCCGTCCCACCTCGCCGCCGACGAACCTGGCCCCTCCGGCGACCAACTCCAGCACCACTGCATCCGCGACTCACTGCTGAACCCATTCCTGCCCGCAGATTGCCCCACCGTGCCCGGAATCGCCGCCGGTGAGCTCGCCGCCCCTCTGGCCGTGAGGTTGTAGATGACAGGCGGGCCCCGCCTGTCATCCTCACCCCCCCTCTCGCTCCTCTCTCTGCCACTGACCGCCGGGCCCCGCCCGTCAGGTTTAAAAACCCTGATGTGCACGCGTTGGCGCCCGAGCGGTGGGCTATTCGCCCTGGGCCGTGCACTGTGGACGTTCTGGCCCAGTGGCACAGTGCCTTTTCTCTTTTTCTTTTCTGTGAATATTTCAAATAATTTCACAGAAATAAATATTTTTCCAAATGAATTAATTTCAACTCCTAAAATCTTGTAAAATTCCAACCTATTTAATGGTGTCACTTTCACACATATCCATGAACCTTTTCTGTTCTGTTCAAATTTAAATTCATATTTGAACATTAAAACTTTTGTTCAAAAATCCTTAGATCCCATTCTGCCACTCCAAAACTCCAACTAAGAATTTTTGCCATCTTAGTTTTCCCACTAGTATTTAACAAAAATAAGTTGACATTTTTGTGAGCACTTTGATTTTTCTATTTTTATTGTGGTCTTATTTTCCCGTTGTTATTTTGCACCTTTTAGAGACCGTATTTGACGAGGTTGCTGAAGAAGGAGAAGGGGAAGGATTTGAAGACTTTGAAGACCAAGCCAATCCAGGCAAGCAACCCTTTGACCATGATACACTTGTGTTCTTCGAAACCCGTTTGTTTCCGAATGCATGATGATAAGAGTTACGGTGGTGACCTAGTTAAGAACCACCACGTGATGCATGTTTCACTCATGATCTTGCTATGTGCTAGATGAAATGCTAATGGCTAGTAGTGATGCTTAGTAATGCATGTTGTGCCATGAAACCTTCATGGTTGCATTCTTTTAAAAAAACCCCATCGGGTGCCCCTAATGCCCGAGGGTGATATTGAGTTGGGTCATCACTTGAGGAAGAAGTGATGTGCCGGGTAAAGATCTTGTGCATGGGTGAAATGATGGATTAGATTTATGTGTGACTACCGTCCCGACCAAATATGTGCAACCACTCTACCCCTTATGGGACGGGGCTTTATTCATTACTTAGGCTGATACTAGCATGGTGCCCGCATTACTAGTGACGGGAAGACTTGAGGTCTTTCCCGGGACGGGGTCGTGCTTGGATAGACGACCATGACTGTTTTTACAGGGCACCGGACACACCGTTGGTCCCTTCGGGTACGGGTGACATTGAAATTAGGGCAAGTCCCATGATCTATTGTTTGTACTCGAGGGCCGTGTACCAACGAGTGGCCTCTATGTTAGTGTCGTCTAAGGAAAGATAATGACTGGGTGCTTCCCCCGAGTACTTGAGGTACTGCGGGATCGTGGGTGACATGAAAGCTTCCCGGATCTTGTGGGTAAAGTGCGCAACCTCTGCAGAGTGTAAAACTATTCCAATAGCCGTGTCCACGGTCATGGACAGTTGGGTGGTGCTACTTAAACTATGTCCAGAATTTTACTACATCGGTGAAATATGTGTGTGTGATGAGTCAAGGTGGTGACTTGACTCGTTGAGCTGAATCATATTCATGTTGATATCGGTAACCTGTTCTCGAGGTTACGTGAAGTCATTGATGCAAATACTTGATGGTAGAATATTTATTCTAGCTTGTTGCTAGATTGCTCATTATTGTTCAATTGCATTAGTTACTTTGAACCAAATCATGGGTTGCTTGCGAGTACATTCAAAGTACTCATTGGCTTGCCACTGGTTATTTAATTGGCCAGGCATGGAGGAACAAGAATATGAAGAAGAGTTCTATGGTGACGAACATGCGAACTAGGACGCTATCCCAGTCAGAATGCCTGTAGGGTTAAGGCAGATGGCATGGGCTCTACTTATCATCGAAGACTTCCGCTATTTGAGTTATTTGCTATTCAGCCCTTTAGGCTTTATCTATGTAAGACTTGGCCATAATGGCCTTAATTTGTGTAAGACAGTATGTATGGATGTAAGACTCTTGTTATTCAGCTTCTGTGTGTTCAGTGAGCATTGATCTTTGGGATCACTGTACATGTGTATTCGGTGATCTCGACTTCTAAGTCGGGGTCCCCACATTCACCTAGGCCGCCAACACCCCCCACCGCCCGCCCGTGTTTCACTCAATTAGTCCACCCAATCTCCATCGCCAGCTCTCCCTCCCCCAGATCCACATCAGAACCCTCTCCGGCGCCGCCGTGCTCACCTCGGCCGTGTGCCCGCTCTTCGGCGTCAATCCTACCTCCACTGTCATTCCCAACACACGGCTGCCCGCGCCTCGCCGTCTTCGTTTGCTCGCCAACCACCCTCGAGCATATCGATGCTGTAACCCTTGCCTCTCCTGTGGTCCGATCGGGTTTGCATTAAGAAGCATGTTAGTTACTGCTCTCCATCGCGGTGAGGCATATATCCTCGCATTCCCTCTTCCTATTTCATTTTGTATGTTCCCAAAGTGGCTATAAAATAACGGAGAGCTTATATATGTTCATTATCTACCATCCTAACTATATATAAGGTGTATTTGTTCCAATAAGTTACTGCCTATTTACAGATCGCGGGCACCCGAGTCACACAATCTTAACAAATTAGCCGTACATTTTCTAAAGTATTGCATGACATGTTTAGAAAGCTTGATACCAAGTTGTTAGTTTGATGCTTATACTCCTTTCCTGAGTTTTGCATGTGTTCTCTGTAGATGCCGAGTAGCAGCGACAACACTCATTCTTCAAGCAATGTATCTTCATCTGATTATGACAACCCTAGGTATTTAGCAGATTGTGAGGGATAAAGTAATCTTGAACGTGATAGAGTTGCAGGAATTACCCTTCCGGTCAGGACACGGAGGCACGCTCCAACTAAGCCCACACACCAGCCTAAAGGTGTATATGAAGTAATAGAGATTGTTTTAAAGTCTTGGGATCCAACTAAACCAGGTAAAGCACCCACGAGGTTCAGGAGTGTGTGTGGATTTGTTGGCAGGGCAAGGCTCAACATTAGTCTGTCGGGGTTTCGGAAGGCTGACACAGAAACACGGCGAAGGATAGTCTGGGAGATCATGGATCACTTCAACGTTCCAGAGAAGTGGAGAATGCAGGTGGAACACGCTACAATGAAGAAGGCTAGGGATGCTAGGAGAAACTGGAAACACGTGCTCTACAAGAAGCACTTGAGTGAAGGAAAGGACCCAATCCCCGCATACCCCCAAATTAGAAAGGCAGACTGGGCAGAATTCAAAAGTGTCAGGGCAACCAAAGAGTTTGCTGAGAAGAGTTTCAAGCAATCAGAACTTCAGAAGAAGAACATACACCCCCACCGTATGGTTGTGGCAGGATACCATGGCATGAAAATGATATGGGACCAGGAGGACAAAGAAGCAGTAGCAGCAGGTGGGAATCCGGACTTTAGTGAAATCAGGGGCAACACGCAAGAGACTACTTGCAGCCACATGCAAGGAGGCATGATGATAGAACTTATTACTTTAAAAACTCACATGAAGAAGACCTGTATTGAGTGATGTTAGAGGCTTCCAAGATCCCTAAAAGGTTCTACAGGAACTCAGGGCCATGTGACATTATGTTCGTTGCTCTGGAAACAAAAGAGCCCACTTATAACCCACAAGTATAGGGGATCGCAACAATTTTCGAGGGTAGAGTATTCAACCCAAATTTATATATTCGACCCAAGGGGAGCCAAAGAATATTTGCAAGTATTAGCAGCTGAGTTGTCAATTCAACCACACCTGGAGATTAATTATCTGCAGCAAAGTGATCAGTAGCAGAGTAATATGATAGTTTTTATAGTAGTGGCAGCAGCAGAAGTAACGGTAACAGTGGTAGCAGTAGTTTTGTAGCAAGTGTAGCAAGTGTAGCAGTAAAGATAGCAGTAGTAACTTACCAAGATCAATATAGGATAAATTCATAGGCATTGGATCACTAATTTGTTGGATGATATTCATCATGGGACAGTCACAACCTAGGGCGATACGACACAAGCTCCAGTTCGTAAATATAATGTAGGCATGTATTCCATAAATAGTCATACGTGCTTATGGAAAGAACTTGCATGCCATCTTTTATCCTACCCTCCCGTGGCAGCGGGGTCCATATTGGAAACTAAGGGATATTAAGGCCTCCTTTTAATAGAGAACCGGACAAAGCATTAACACACGGTAAATACATGAACTCCTCAAACTACGATCATCATCGGGAGTGGTTCGGTTATTGTCACTCCAGGGTTGCCGTGTCATAACACGTAGTAGGTGACTATAACTTGCAAGATCGGATCTAAAACATGAATATAATGATAGTATCATAAACGGTTCAGATCTAAAATCATGGCACCCGGGCCCAAAGTGACAAGCATGGCAAAGTCATAGCAACATCAATCTCAGAACATAATGGATACTAGGGATCGACCCTCACAAAACTAACTAGATTACATGATGAATCTCATCCAAGTACTCACCGACCAGCGAGCCTACGAAGGAATTACTCACTCCCGGTGGGGAGCATCATGGAATTGGCGATGGAGAAGGGTTGGTGATGATGAAGGACGAAGATCCCCCTCTCCGCAGCCCCAAACGGACTCCAGATCTGGCCTCCCAAGGAAGAACAGGAGGTGGCGGCGGCTCTGTCTCGTAGATCGCAATAGTTCTTTCTCCCTGATTTTTTTCTGGACAAATGTGAACTTATAGTATCAGGGTTGGCGTCTGCGGGGCCACCAGATGGGGACAACCCACCTGAGCGCGCCAGGAGGGGGGCGCACCCTGGTGGGTTGTGCCCACCCAGGTGCCCCCCTCCGGTGGTTCTTGGCTCCAGTATTTTTCTTTTATTGTATAAAAAATCCTCGCAAAGTTTCGTTCCATCCCGAGAACTTTAATTTCTCCACAAAAACAACACCATGGTAGTTCTGCTGAAAACAGGGTCAGTCCGGGGTTAGTTTCATTCAAATCATGCAAATTAGAGTCCAAAACAAGAGTTAACGCGTTAGGAAAAGTACATATGTTGGAGACGTATCAACTCCCCCAAGCTTAAACCTTTGCTTGTCCTCAAGCAATTCAGTTGATAAACTGAAAGTGAGAAAGTTAACTTTAACGAACTCTTTTACTCTTGTTTGCATAAATAAGTTTTAACAACACCCAGGTTTCACTACTAGGAAAAGGGCTATAGCTAATATGGACATTAATGGCGCACCATGTATGTGGTGCGCGAGTGCTATATAGTAGTGGCGCACCAGATATAGGTGCGCCATTATTGACATATTACTAGTGGCGCACCTGATGTGTGGTGCGCCATTACTAGTTTAGAAAAAAATAAAAAAAAATTTGTTAGCAGTGGCGCACCAGGGGAGAGTGCGCCATTACTAGTTGACATAGTAATGGCGCACCTTCACAAAGTGCGCCATTACTATGTGAATGACTTGGTTGAACCTTGGTCAAACTTAGTAATGGCGCACTTTGCATAAGTGCACCATTACTATGTCAAAGTTAGTAATGGCGCACCTACACAAAGTGCGCCATTACTAACTTTGACCAATGTTTAACCAAGTCATACACATAGTAATGACGCACTTTGTGAAGGTGCGCCATTACTAACTTTCTTTGCACACCCCCCACCCCCGTGGACCGCCTTTTCAGTTAAAAAAAGAAAACGATGGAAATGTGAAAAAAATATAAGAAAATAAGTTTCCCATGTGATATGTGGTCTAGTTGTTGGGAAAATTTACAAATAAGAATTTTGACTTTATTTGCAAAATCTCTCTGGAATTTAGTAAAATGGGCGTAACTTTTGCATACGAACTCGGATTAAAAAGTTTTTTATGTGAAAAATCATTTACTCAAAAAGTTACATTCGAATTCAAATGGGGGAACCCAGTTGAACATTTTTAAAATCCCCAAAAACCTAACAGAACGAAAGTTATGAGGCTTTTAAGATCTAGAGGGGGGAAAATGAAAGAAAATTCAAACTTACTAGTGGCGCACCATTTGCTAGGTGCACCACTAGTAACAGAAAAAAATTGGTTTCAAAAAAAAATTGGAATTTTTTTTCAAAATATGATACGTAATATGACCGGGAAGTTGAAATATTTTTTCAAAATTTCGTCACACTCATGAACATTAACAAAGTCCTAGACATTAACAAGGTTTAATAGGATTAATATGATAGATATATCAACAAGTTCGCGTGAAGTGAGCTGGTGTTGTGGTTGGATAGAACTACGAAGTTAAGCATGCTTGGGCTGGAGTAGTGTGAGGATCAGCGACCTTCCGGGAAGTTTGACCTCGGAGTGTGATTTGACTTGAGATTAAGCATATTGACCCGAGATTAAGCCATAGTGACCTGAGATTAAGAAAAAAATGAAAAAAAGTATTTTAATTCTTTTTAAAAAAAAATCTGAAAAAATTTGTTAGTAATGGCGCACTTCTATGTGGTGCGTCATTACTAAGTCAAATAGTGGCGCACCAGATAGGCATAGTAATAGCGCACTAATGGCGCACCAGAGGTGTGCCATTACTATTTGTTACTAATGGCGTGATAATAGTGGCGTACCTGTAGTGCGCCATTAATGGCCAAAATAGGTGCGCCACTAATTAGCCTTTTCCTAGTAGTGTTTTCAGCTAGCATTATAACTAACCATGTCGACAATAACTCTTAAAGATTATAATGACTCATATCAATGACATAATCACATAGCGAGCAATAATAAGATATCTCAAACAGCAACACGTTATCAAAATAACCATGATATAATATGACAATAGTGGTATCACGCTAGCCCTTTCTGAGACCGCAAAACATAAATGCAGAGCACCTCCAAAGTCCGAGCAGCGACTAAACATTGCAATTCATGGTAGAAAACATCCAGTCATGATAACACCCAACATTCACTACACACAAGGCATAGGCATGACAACAGTGCTCTTAGATCTGGCGCTTATTAGAGAAGGTGATGACACAACATAAAATTAAATAGATAGTCCCGTCGCAGAGGAAGCAGTGATTTGCAAAGGTGCCAGAGCTCAAGTTTTTAAAACAGAGGTAAATGAAATTTTGAGAGGTGCACCCTTCTCATTCACTTCATGACTATCAGCTATCGATATCTCCCATGCTAAACGATCTAGTGGCGGTTCCCAAGCAGAAAAGTACATGTCTGAACTCCATTGGGAGTTTTTGTTTGTTCATTTGTAAGATTTTTCTTTTTGCAATTTGGAACTGGGAATCCCTATTACCGCCATTTTCTCGTGCAGTGGCAAGTGAATAAACACTCAACCTGAGAATAACCCACTTAGCATGGAAAATACCAACCACCTCCTGTCATTCCATGAATGATCCAGACACACAAAAGGGATATTTATTTGAAATTTTTAGAGGTGGCACATGCAAATTTACTTAGAACGGCACGGTAATACCGCATATAGGTAGATATAGTTGACTCATCTGGAATAGCTTTGAATTTTAGAATTTGATGCACAAGCAGTATTCCCGCTTAGTATAGGCGAAGTCTAGCAAATAGGCTAGGAAGCGGCCAGCTAGAGGGCAACAATGGTCATGAACATGCATCATGCATAATAAACATTGGACACCCGCATGAGTAGGATATGGACACCATGAACATAAATATCATAGAGGCTATGTTGGTTTTGATTCAACTACATGCATAAACATGTGCCAAGTCGAGCCACTCAAACATTCAGAGGAGGATACCATATCATCATACTACATCACAATCATTTTAACGCAATGTTGATATCCAAGATAAATCATTATTAACTGTTAGATACTTATGCATGGCATGTGAAACTATAATCTCTAAATTATCATTGCAAACATGTTACATCATAATGGGCTGAATCATGGATACTAGGTTAAACCTATTTACAAAAACAGAGCAAGTCGAGTTCATACCAGTTTCTCTCTGTCACGGCCAGTTCAACGAATATCGTCATTATTGCCTTTCACTTGCACGACCAAATGATGTGAAATAGTAATATAGGTGCAAGAGTGCGGTGGACTAAGCTAGAATCTGCAAACATTTTATTTAATAGGAGAAGACAAGGTAAAATGGGCTCTTGTTAGATTAACAATTATGAATATGAGAGACACTCAACATTTTCATCGTGGTCTTCTCCTTGGTATGACTCAATAAACAGAAAAGAAATTCAGAGGAACACACTGAAATATTTTTGGAGTTTTTGGTTTTCTAGAACAAGCAAATAAAGAGGCAAAGCAAAAACGAGAAAAACTATTTACACAGGAAAGTTCCCAACAAGCAAAACAAAAATAGGAAAATATTTTGGGGTTTTCTTTTTAGTGCTTCTACAAACTATTCTAGAAGGAAAGAGAAAATGAAGAAGGAAATATTTTTGTATTTTCTCATGTTTTGTAAAACACACAAGAAGAAAGCGAGAAAATAAAATTTAAGCATGGATAATACAATGAAAAAGTGTGAACACAGACGATTAAGATGTGTGAACATGAATGTAAAGTCGGCGAGAAAAACGTACTCCCCAAGATTAGGATTTTCGCCTAACTTGGTACGCAGTCAGTAACTTAGATAGTCGTTGGGATACTGAGGAGCAGGCATCCACTCATCCCAGTGTTGAGGCTCCTCCTCTCCTGCAGCCTGGGCGTTCCGATAGGCGATGATATATGCAGGCATAATCCTGTATCCACCCCTAGCAATAGGATTAAACAAAGAAGGTGCAGGTAGGGGAATGATATCACGGGTAGTTACGCTAAAAACTAGGTTGTAAGGAATATGAATGTTAGTATAACCGGCAGCAGTAATCTGATGGTGATCCATGGCAACATGATCTAGGTCGACCTTGGGTAAAGGAAAATCATGGAGGCGCATCTGAATGTTAAAGTGAGTCGCCAACCGAGTGGCATAGATACCTCCGTGTATTTTACCCTTAGATTTATTAATGTGGAGGCGGCGTGCCACAATAGTTCCCAAGCTATAAGTGTTGTCGCCCTCTAGTGCACGACACAAAATGGCAAGGTCTTGTGAACTGAGTGCACCCACCTTTTCTCTAGCTAGCAAGCATTTTGTAATGAAAAGAGAAAAATAACGGACAACATGAAAATGCAAGCCAGCAGCAGTAATACTCGATACCCCTCTCTCATCACCCACCGTCAGAGTATGGTAAAAGCTTGCAAACTCTGCGGGTCTAGGCTCCAACAAACTATCATCAGCATGAAGCAAGCATATTTTACAAAATTCTGTGAGCGATATCTGCTGGATATCAACATATAATTTAAACTGCACTTCAGGAGTACTATTCCTAGTAAGAAAGGTAAAAATTTGCACAAAGGAATTTGTGAGGAGATGATACTGTTTGCATTCAGCCATAATAAAGTTGGTGAGGCCGGCATTAGCAGCGTATTGTGCAAACTATTGAACGGGGTATGCGGCCATTCACACGGCCGTTGTTCAGCCCTTCTCTGGAAGTGGAGATCACTATCAGATGACTCCCCAATCACACCATTGGAGTTCTTCTTGGAAGCAAACTTCCTAAAGAAAGTCATGGTTTTTCTATGAACAAAATTCTAAAAATTTTACTCCATGAAATATTTCTCAACAAAACTTTATAAAACTGATAGCAACTACTCATAGGGATACATAGATGCCATAGCACGCATTCAAACTGCTTAGAACTCTAAGAATTCAACATGCAAGCTTATCTACAGCAGCACCAAGAGTAGCTAATTATTCAAAATATAAACCACTACAACAAAACCTAATTGGACAAGTGGTGGAGTCACATACCAAGCAACAATCCCCCAAAACAGTTTCAGAAATGGAGCTTTGAGCAAAGATATCGAAATCCGCGGGTTTGAGAGCAAGAACACGAGAGATAGATAGAGTAATGGTGATTTTTTTCTGGAGCTAGATGATGAGGTGGTGTAAAAAGATAAGGGATAGGGCCCACGTGGGGACAACAACCCACTAGGGCACTCTTGGGGGTCTTGGCGCGCCCAGGTGGGTTGTGCCCACCTGGTGCAGCCCCTCTGGTATTATTTGCACCAGAAATTCTTAAATATTCGGAAAAAAATCGTGTTAATTTTTTAGGACATTGTGAGAACTTTTATTTTTGGGACATTTTTTGCTGCACAAGAAATTCTAAAAACTGACAAAACATGGCATTTTATTTTATTTAACAATAAAGACAGAAAACAAAAGGTAGGGTCAGAAGGTAGTGCTTACTATATTCATCAATTTCATATCGTTCAAACATGATTCATTAATAAGGTTGATCAAGTCTTATTAACAACCACTTTTGGTTGGCATGAAACCGAAGAACTTTCGTAAATCACAAAGTTACCTTAACGGGGATATAAAAATCCCCAACAATAAGCATTTCATATTTCTTTTCAACAGCAGATAGAGGTATTTGAAAACTTCCAATAGTGATTGTCGAAGATTTTTCAATAACATGAACACTATTCAGTTGGAATTGTTTCTTCAGAAAATGCACCGTATGCTCATTACCATTGATATGAAAGGTGACCTTGCTTTTATTACAATCAATATTAGCCCCTGCAGTATTCAAGAAGGGTCTACCAATAATAATAGACATATTGTCGTCCTCGGGCATCTCAAGTATAACAAAGTCAGTCAAAATAGTAACATTAGCAACAACAATGGGCACGTCCTCACAAATACCGATAGGTATGGCAGTTGATTTGTCAGCCATTTGCAAAGATATTTCGGTAGGTGTAAGTTTATTCAAATCAAGTCTTTTATATAAAGAGAAAGGCATAACACTAACACCAGCTCGTAAATCACATAAAGCAGTTTTCACATAGTTCTTTTTGACGGAGCAAGGTATAGTTGGTATTCCTGGGTCTCCGAGTTTTTTTAGGTACTCCACACTTAAAAGTATAATTAGCAAGCATGCTGGAGATTTTAGCTTCTAGTATTTTTCTCTTATTAGTGACGATGTCTTTCATGTACTTTGCATAAGGAGGCATTTTTAAGATATCAGTTAAATGCGTACGCAAAAAGACTGGCCTCAGCATTTCAGCAAAGCGTTCAAATTCTTCATCACCCTCTTTTTAGTTGACTTGGGTGGAAAATGCATAGGTTTTTGAATCCATATTTCTCTTTCTTTACCGTGTTTCCTAGCCACAAAGTCTCTTTAATCATATCTTTTATTCTTAGGTTGTGGGTTATCAAGATCAACTGCTAGTTCTATTTCAACATCATTATCTGGTTCCTTTTCATCATTAGGTGGAATGTCTACATGAACATCAGCATTATCTTTTTCATTATCACTAGGTGAATGTTCATTACCAGATTGAGTTTCAGCATCAGAGATAGAAACATCATTATCACTATCAGGAGGTTTTTCTACTTCAGGTTCACTAGTAGCATGCAAAGTCCTATCAGTTTTCTTTTTCTTTTTTTAGAAGGACTAGGTGCAGTGGTGTTGTTTCTTTATGAATCATGTTTAATTCTTTTTGGGTGTCCCTTAGAATAAAGTGGTTCCTGAGTTATTTTTCCTCCTCTAGTTGCAACTCTAACAGCAAAGTCATGTATATTGCTATTCATTTCATCAAGTAATTCTCTTTGAGATTTAGCAACTTATTCTAGATGGGTTTATACCATAGAGGCAAGTTTTCCAACACCTCTAACATCATTTTAAATTCTAAATAACAAGTCACTCAAGCGGGCAATCATATCCGAATTATATTTCAATTGTTTCATAACATTTGCATTGAAGTGATCTTGTTTATTAACATAATTTTCAAACTCATGAAGGCATTGGCTAGGGTGCATATTGTGAGGATTATCATTGTCATTGAATTTCATTAGAGAATTTACCTCTACCACCTTACGCAGTGGTGGTGCATCAAACCCATGTATTTCATCAATAGGAGGTAAATTTTTAACATCCTCAGCTTTAATACATTTTTCCTTCATGGATTTCTTTGCCTCTTGCATATCTTCTGGACTGAGATATAATATACCCCTGTTCTTCAGAGTAGGCCTAGGTGGTGGTTCAGGAATGGTCCAATCATCATAATTATTCAAATTCAATAGTTCTTCAGCGTGTCCAATAGTTTGTTCCTTGAAAACACAACTAGCACAACTATCTAGGAAGTCCCTAGAAGCATCGATTAGTCCATTATAGAAGATACCAAGTATTTAATTTTTCTTAAGAGGATGATCAGGCAAATCATTAAGTAACAGGCAAAGCCTCGCCCAAGCTTGTGGGAGACTCTCTTCTTTAGTTTGCACAAAGTTAAATATATTCTGTAAGGCGGCTTATTTCTTATGAGCAGGAAAATATTTTTCAAAGAAGTAATAAATCATATCCTGGGGACTACGCACACAACCAGGAGTAAGAGTATTGTACCAAGCTTTAGAATCACCCTTTAATGAGAACGGAAATAATTTGAGAATATAGTAGTAACGGGTTTTCTCATCATGAGTAAAAAGTGTGGCTATGTCATTTAACTTAGTGAGATGTGCCACAACAGTTTAAGTTTCAAAACCATGGAAAGGATCAGATTCAACCAAAGTGATTAACTCTGGGTCGACAGAGAATTCATAATCCTTGTCATCCATAAAGATAGGTGAGGTAGCAATTAGGATCATATATCATTCTAGCATTCAGAGACTTTTCTTTATACTTGCGTAATAATTTCTCTAGATCATGCCTATCATTGCAAGCAAGAATATCTCTAGTTGTTTCATCACTCATCACATAATCTTCAAGTACCTTAGGCAATTCATATCTAAGAAGGCTAGTTTTAGCAGGTGTTTCAATTTTTTTAGTTTCGAGCTCATCATCAGATTTAACAACATCACGTTGTCTTACTCTAGTAATTTGTTCATCAAGAAAGTCACCTAGTGGTACTTCAGCATCATGCAAGGTACTAGCATCATCATAAGTATCATTCATATAAGAAGTAGAATCATCAATAACTTGCGATATATCAGGAGTAATAGCATGTTGTGGTGTTGCAAGTTTACTTATAACAGAAGGTGAATCTAAAGCAGAACCGGATGGCGGTTCCTTACCCCCCCCCCCCCCCCCCCCC
>LR738711.1:554473693-554495146 GCA_902687465.1 Secale cereale
CCCCCCCCCTCGTCTTAGAGGGATAAATCTTAGTCTTAGCATCCTTTATTAGCATCCTTTAGATTCTTCAAAGTGATAGATTGATAATAATCCCAAGTGACTCAACACATATAGCTATGCTCCCCGGCAATGGCGCCACAAAAAGGTCTTGATAACCCACAAGTATAGGAGATC
Organism: Secale cereale; assembly: GCA_902687465.1. NCBI lineage: Eukaryota > Viridiplantae > Streptophyta > Magnoliopsida > Poales > Poaceae > Secale > Secale cereale. The sequence goes on from LR738711.1 coordinate 554,473,868, forward strand.
GCAACAGTTCTCAAGGGTAGAGTATTCAACCCAAATTTATAGATTCAACACAAGGGGAGCCAAAGAATATTTGCAAGTATTAGGAGTTGAGTTGTCAATTCAACCACACCTGGAGATTTATTATCTACAGCAAAGTGATCAGTAGCACAGTAATATGATAGTTTTGATAGTAGTGGCAGCAGCAGAAGTGACGGAAACAGTGGTAGCAGTAGTTTTGTAGCAAGTGTAGAAGTAATGATAGCAGTAGTAACTTAGCAAGATCAATGTAGGATGAATTCGTAGGCATTGGATCACTGATTTTTTGGATGATATTCATCATGTGTCAGTCATAACCTAGGGCGATACGGCACTAGCTCTAGTTCGTAAATATAATGTAGGCATGTATTCCGTAAATAGTCATACGTGCTTATTGAATGAACTTGCATAACATCTTTTATCCAACCCTCCCGTGGCAGTGGGGTCCATATTGGAAAGGGATATTAAGGCCTCCTTTTAATAGAGAACCAGAACAAAGCATTAACACACAGTAAATGCATGAACTCCTGAAACTACGGTCATCATCGGGAGTGGTTCCGGTTATTGTCACTCCGGGGTTGCCGGGTCATAACACGTAGTAAGTGACAGTAACTTGCAAGATCAGATCTAAACCATGAATATAATGATAATATCATAAATGGTTCAGATCTGAAATCATGGCACCCGGGCCGAAAGTGACAAGCATTAAGCATGCCAAAGTCATCGCAACACCAATCTCAGAACATAATGGATACTAGGGATCGGCCCTAACAAAACTAACTAGATTACATGATAAATCTCATCCAAGTCCTCACCGACCAGCGAGCCAACGAATGAATTACTCACTCCCAGTGGGGAGCATCATGGAATTGGCGATGGAGAAGGGTTGGTGATGACGAAGGACGAAGATCTGATACGTCCCCAATGTATCTACTTTTCCAAACACTTTTGCCCTTATTTTGGACTCTAACTTGCATGATTCGAATGGAACTAATGCGGACTGACGCTGTTTTCAGCAAAATTGCCATGGTGTTATTTTTGTGCAAAAATAAAAGTTCTCGGAATGACCTGAAGCTTTATTGAGAATATTTTTGGAATTTATAAAAAATACTGGCGAAAGAATCAACACCAGGGGGGCCACACCCTGTCCACGAAGGTAGGGGGTGCGCTTGCCGCCCCTGGGTAAGCCCCTGCCTCGTGGGCCCCCTGGAGCTCCACCGACCTCAACTCCAACTCCATATATTCACGTTCAGGGAGAAAAAAATCAGAGAGAAGGATTCATCGCGTTTTACGATATGGAGACGCTGCCTAACCGTAATCTTCTTCAGGAGGGCTGATCTGGAATCCGTTCGGGGATTCGGAGAGAGGAATCCGTCGCCATCATCATCATCAACCTTCCTCCATCGCCAATTTCATGATGCTCACCGTCGTGCGTGAGTAATTCCATTGTAGGCTTGCTGGACGGTGATGGGTTGGATGAGATTTACCATGTAATCGAGTTAGTTTTGTTAGGGTTTGATCCCTAGTATCCATTATGTTCTAAGATTGATGTTGCTATGAATTTGCTATGCTTAATGCTTGTCACTAGGGCCCGAGTGCCATGATTTCAGATCTAAACCTATTATGTTTTCATGAATCTATGAGTTCTTGATCCTATCTTGCAAGTCAATAGTCACCTACTATGTGTTATGATCTGGCAACCCCGAAGTGACAATAATCGGGACTACTCCCGGTGATGACCATAGTATGAGGAGTTCATGTATTCACTAAGTGTTAATGCTTTGGTCCGGTACTCTATTAAAAGGAGGCCTTAATATCCCTTAGTTTCCAACAGGACCCCGCTGCCACGGGAGGGTAGGACAAAAGATGTCATGCAAGTTCTTTTCCATAAGCATGTATGACTATATTCGGAATACATGCCTAGATTACATTGATGATCTGGAGCTAGTTGTGTGTCATCCTATGTTATAACTGTTGCATGGTGAATCGCATCTGACATAATTATCCATCACTCATCCATTGCCTATGAGCTTTTCACATATTGATCTTTGCTTAGTTACTTTTCCGTTGCCACTATTTCGATTACTACAAAACTGCTACTATTACTTTTGCCACCATTACCGTTATTTACATACTACTTTGCTACTAAATACTTTGCTGTAGATATTAAGTCTTCTAGATGTGGTTGAATTGACAACTCAACTGCTAATACTTGAGAATATTCTTTGGCTCCCCTTATGTCGAATCAATAAATTTGGTTGAATACTCTACCCTCGAAAACTGTTGCGATTCCCTATACTTGTGGGTTATCAAGACTATTTTCTAGTGCCGTTGCGAGGGAGCATGGCTCTATTCTTTGAGTCACTTGGGATTTATATCTGTTGATCACTATGAAAAACTTCATAGATGAAAAAACCAAGATTTTTCCATCAACTACGAGGGGATGTAAGGAACTACCATCTAGCTCTGCACTTGATTCACCTTCTATTATAAGTAAACTTGAGACACCTACACCTGCTATTGAATCTGATATGTCGCATGTTAATACTGTGCCACTAGGTGAATTTCTTGATGAACAACTTGCTAGGGTCAGAGAGAATGAAATTGTTGAACCTGCTAATATTTATGAAAGTGATGATGAAGATTCTCCCACTAGATATGAATTGTCTGTTGTGCCTCAGGGTTATGTTATGGATGAAGAAACTGCTAGAGATCTTTTAGCTTGCAAAGATAGAAATGATCTTAAGAAACTGATAGCTAAGCTGAAAGAAAAGTCTTTGAATGCTAGAATGAAATATAACCCTGCTTTTGCTACTTCACCTATCTGTATTTCTGATAGGGATTATGATTTCTCTGTCGATCGTGAGATAATCACTTTGGTTGAATCTGATCCTTTTTATGGCTATGAATCTGAATCTGTTGTGGCACATCTTACTAAATTAAATGATATAGCCACCCTATTCACCAATGAGGAAATAATTCGTTACTACTATATCCTTAAGTTATTTATGTTCTCATTAAAGGGTGATGCTAAAACATGGTTTAGTTCTCTTGATCTTGGTTGTGTGCGTAGTCTCCAGGATATGATTTATTACTTCTCTGCTAAATGTTTTCCCGCTCATAAGAAACAAGCTGCCTTAAGGGAAATATATAATTTTGTGCAAATTTAAGAAGAGAGTCTCCCACAAGCTTGGGGGAGGCTTCTCCGATTACTTCATGCTTTTCCTGATCATCCTCTCAAGAAAAATGAAATACTTGATATCTTTTGTAATGGACTAACCGATGCTTCTAGAGACCACCTAGATAGTTGTGTTGGTTGTGTTTTCAGGGAAAGAACAATTGATTGAGATGAATTGCTATTGAATAATATGTTGAGTAATGATAATGATTGGACACTTCCTGAACCAACTCCTAAGCCAACCTCGAAGAAAAGGGGTATTCTATTTCTCAGTCTTGAAGATATGCAAGAGGTAAATAAATCTATGAAGGAAAAGGGTATTAAAGCTGAAGATGTTAAGAATTTACCACCTATTGAAGAAATACATGGTCTTGATAACCCGACACAGGTAGTAAAGGTAAATTCTCTCTATAGATTTGATGAAGGTGATATTCCTCGTAATAAGTCTGCTAGCCAATGCTTAGATGAGTTTGATAATTTTATTGTTAAACAAGAAAACTTCAATGCTTATGTTGGTAGACAATTGAAACGTAACGCTTATATGATTGAACACTTGAGTGATTATATGTCTAGAGTTAAAGGTGAAATTAAACTCATTAGTAAACATGCTTCTATGGTTACCACTCAGGTAGAACAAGTTCTTAAAGCACAAAATGATTTGCGCAATGAATTAAATAATAAGAAAAAGGATAATGCTATTAGAGTTATGACTAGAGGGGGTAGAATGACTCAGGAACCTTTGTATCCTGAGGGCCACCCTAAGAGAATTGAGCAATATTCTCAGAGAACTAATGTTGATACACCTAGTCCTTCTAAGAAGAAGAAAAAGAAAAATGATAGGACTTCACATGCTTCTAGTGAACCTGTTGTTGACACACCTGAGAATCCCAATGATATTTCTGTTTCTGATGTTGAAACACAATCTGGTAATGAACATGAACCTGGTGAAAATGATAATGATGATGTTCATGTTGATGGTCAATCTAGCAATAACAATGATGTAGAGATTGAAACTGTTGTTGATCTTGATAACCCACAATCAAAGAATCAATGTTGTGATAAAAGAGACTTAGTTGCTAGGAAGCACAGTAAAGAAAGAGAACCATGGGTTTAGAAACCCATGACTTTTCCTCCTAAACCATCCAAGAAAAGGATAATGAGGATTTTGAGCGCTTTGCTGAAATGATTAGACCTATCTTTTTGCGTATGCGTTTGACTGATATGCTTAAACCGAATCCTTATGCTAAGTATATGAAAGATATTGTTACAAATAAAAGAAAGATACCGGAAGTTGAAATTTCCACCATGCTTGCCAATTATACTTTTAAAGGTGGAATACCAAAGAAATTAGGAGATCCAAGAGTACCAACTATACCTTGCTCCATTAAAAGGAACTATGTTAAAACTGCTTTATGTGATCTTGGAGCCGGTGTTAGTGTTATGTCTCTTTATATCGTAGAATTTATATGAATAAGTTGATGCCTACTGAAATATCTTTGCAAATGGTCGATAAATCAACTGCTATACATGTCGGTATTTGTGAGGATGCACCTATTGTGGTTGCAAACGTTACTATTTTAACGGACTTTGTTATTCTTGATATTCCCGAGGACGATAGTATGTCGATTATCCTTGGTAGACCCTTTTTGAATACTGCAGGGGCTGTTATTGATAGCAACAAAAGCAATGTCACTTTTCATGTTAATGGTAATGAGCATATGGTACACTTTCCGAGGAAACAACCTCAAGTCCAAAGTATTAATTCTATTGGAAAAATTTCAACGATTACCATTGGAGGTTTTGAATTCCCTCTTCCTACTGTCAAGAAGAAATATGATATTCTTATTGTTGGGGACATTCATATCCCCATTGAGGTAACCTAGTGTTATTCGAAAATTCTCCGGTTTCATGTTATTCGGAAAGAGTTTGTTAACAAGACTTGATCAACCTTGTTAGTGGATTCCTTTTGATGAGCATGAGATGGATCAAGTTAGCAAGCACAACTCTCGATACCCTCCTTTTACTTTCAGTTATTTAGATTAAATAAAGCAAAAAGAGTATTTTCTATCTGTTTTCTGAATTATCCTTGCAATAAAAATACCCCGAAAATAATAGTTCTCCAAATGTCCTGAAAATGAAATATGATTTTTTGTAGAATATTTAAGAATTATTGGAACTGAGAACACACCAGGGGGCTACACCACCTGGCCACGAGGGTCCAGGGCGCGCCCCTGCCTCGTGGACCCCCTCCACTTATTCCAGCACCAACTCACTTCATCTTCCTCCAAAAAAAATCCTTCCATAGGTCAAACCCGTGTTCTAGCTCGTTTTGCTACCATTTTTGATATCCTTGCTCAAACCTTCATTCACAAAACTATTTTGGGGGGATTGTTTTTCGGTATGTAACTCCTCCAATGGTCCAATTAGTTTTCGTTCTAGTGCTTTATTTATTGCAAATTTTTGCTGCTAAGTTGACCCTGTTCTTGAGCTTGCATGTCAAATTTATGTGGTCAAAAGTAGTTTTAATGCATGATAGATCCTCTAGGCACTTGTGGGAGTAGTTGTTATCAATTTAGCTGAGTTTGGTTCACTTTTATTTTGAGTCAATAAAAATTTCAGAAATTTTTCAGATGAAGAAAATGTTGAGGAAATTGTTGAGAAGCTCTTCGAGCCAAATCTTGGAGGATAAGCGGAATGAGGAGAATAAAAGGCCCAAATACAATCTTCCTCGCACTGCGGAGGTTCGGCGTGCGAATGGCTTTGTGATGCGTTCTTAAAAGCCGCCGGAATTTATGGAGACTTTTATTACTTGGCTGAGAATGCAGGCCTCTCCGATTTCCTCCACGACCAGCGTGAACAGTATCTCCTACTCACTAATATTTTCGTGCAAAATTTATATTTTCATGCTAAGAAATCACCACCTTCAGTGGAGTTTCACTTATATGTTGAGGTTAAGGAGATGTCACTCCATGATTTTTGTCGGGTCTGCAAGATACCCTTTGTGGGCAACATAGAGGAACCACATCATAGTGATGTTGATGGATTTATTGATAGAATTGTTGTAGGGGAAACGATGAAAGTTTTCGATGCAAGAATTACTAGTATACATTTTCCTGTTCTACGTTACTTTGCGATATTTGCTAGTAGATGCTTAATTGGTCGCGGGAATAGTGGAAATCTTAGTGCCCTTGATATTATCATTTTTCGCCATGCTTTGTTTTGTGATACCACTTTTAGCTTAGGCGCTATTATTGCTAAACGATTAAGTCTGAATCATACAAAGGGCCCCATCTTTGGAGGCATCTTTGCTTCACGCCTTGGTGAACACTTTAAGATACCTATTAGGCATTATGAGAAGGAGGAGAAGTTGTTGCCCCCTGTTTTTCTAGATTATAAGAGTATGGTAGCACATGATTTTATAGTTAAAGATAAGAAGAAGTTGCTTAAGTATAAATCGATATTTGATAAAACTTACTATGAGATTATTTCCTTGCCTGCACCCTCCTTGTTTGACATACTTTCAGGCACATACCTCATCTTGCCCGAGGTGATTTATGCGTACTGGAGCCTGACACAAGTCCCAGAGCCTGAGCCGGAGCCACCAGTTGACCCTTATCGGCAGTCTGTTTATCAGTGGGATATGGAGGAGATCGCCAACCAGTGGCACCCAGAGGACACTCCTCCATAAACCGGAGAGAGTAGCTTTGATCTGTGGGCATATACCAACTTAGGCCAAAAGCCTAAGCTTGGGGGGGTACGTATTTCTCACCGACATTACACTCATGTTCAAACACTCATTCTAGTTGTCGGTGCTCATACTTTTTCATTGTACTATCCATGCTAGTTTATTTTCCTTTCTAAGTCTTCTTCTCGTATGCCAGGAACCAAAAAAAAGTTGTAGTTTTTAGCTAGTTTACTTTCCATGCCTGTAGCAGTAGTAATTAAAAGAAAACCCAAAAATATTTCTCATTCTTCTTTTGCTAGTTGGGAGCTTTTTTGTGTAAATAGTTTTATTTCTTTTCTTTTCTTTGGGGGTCAAGAGGAGAAGACCATGATGAAAATGTTGAAGTGGCTCTCATATGCATTATTGATGATTTAACTAAGAGCCATATTACCTTTTCTTCTCCCTTGTATTAGATGCTTGCAGGTTCCAGCTTAATCCAATGCACGTGCACTATTATTATTATCCACACAGTTCGGTCATGCGAGTGAAAGGCAATAATGACGATATATGATGGACTGAATGAGATGAGAAAAGCTGGCATGAACTCGACCTATCTTGTTTTTGTAAATATGATTAGTTCATCGTCCCTGATTCAGCCAATTATGAATGAAACATGTTTGCAATGACAATTAGAGGTTGTAGTTGCTAATGCCATGCTTAATTAGCTAGGAGTTTATAATAGTTTACCTTGCGTGCCAACATGCTATTAAAATGGTTGTGATGTGGTATGATAGGGCGGTATCCTCCTTTGAATGATTCAAGTGGTTTGACTTGGCACATGTTCACGCATGTAGTTGAAACAAAATCAACATAGCCTCCATGATATTTATATTCATGGTGATTTATATCCTACTCATGCTTGCACTCATTGCTGATTAATCTTAATGCATGTTCATGACTGTTGTCGCTCTCTAGTTAGTCGCTTCCTAGTCTCTTTGTAGCCTTCACTTGTACTAAGAGGGAATACTGCTTGTGCATCCACTTCCATAAACCCCAAAGTTATTCCATATGAGTCCACCATGCCTTCCTATATGCGGTATTTACTTGCCGTTCCAAGTAAATTTGTATGTGCCAAACTCTAAACCTTCAAATGAAATTTTGTTTTGTATGCTCGAATAGCTCATGTATCAACTAGGGATGTCTATATCTTCCATGCTTGGTGGGTTATTCTCACGATGAGTCGACTCCGCTCATCATTCACGAGAAAATGGCTGGTCATCGGGATGCCCAGTCCCATGCTTAAATCAAAATAACTGCAAACAAAACTCCCCCAGGACAGTTGTTGGTATGGACGGTACCCGTTGTTCGGGCCAGCCATGGAGTGTGCTTGTTGGTGGTGGTCAACTATAAACTTTACCATTCAGTTTGTGAACCGCCTATAATGTGCGTAGCATGGAAGATATCTAGATCTCTTGGTTGTTATGTTGACAATGAAAGTATGCCATCCAAAATATTATTTATCTCTGTTTCAAAACTGGAGCTCTGGCACCTCTACAAATCCCTGCTTCCCTCTACGAAGGGCCTATCTATTTACTTTTATGTTCAGTCATCATCCACTTATTAAAAAGCACGAGTTGGAGAGCACCACTATCATTTGCATGCATTGCTATTAATTTACATTGAGTATGATTGTGACTGGATCTCTTTTACCATGAATTACAATGTCTAGTAAGTCCTAGATCTTCAGAGGTGCTCTGCATTTATGTTTTGTGGTCTCAGAAAGGGCTAGCGAGATACCATCTTGTTATATCATATTATGATTGTTTTGAGAAAGTGTTGTCACCCGAGATTTATTATTATTGCTCGCTAGTTGATTATGCCATTGATATGAGTAAACAGGAGACCTGAATGTTATTGTGAATGTGGTTAGTTCATAACCTTTGCTGAAAACTTGAATGCTGGCTTTACATATTTGCTACAACCAGAGAAAACAAAGTTTTTAAAAGTTTTTGTTTATCACTTTTAGTTTGTCAACTGAATTGCTTGAGGACAAGCAAATGTTTAAGTTTGGGGGAGTTGATACGTCTCCAACGTATCTACTTTTCCAAAGACTATTGCCCTTGTTTTGGACTCTAACTTGCATGATTTGAATGGAACTAACCCGGACGGACGTTGTTTTCAACAGAATTTGCATGGTGTTATTTTTGGGTAGAAATGAAAGTCCTCGGAATGACCTGAACCTTCACAGAGAATATTTTTGGAATTTATAAAAAATACCGGCGAAAGAATCAACACCAGAGGGCCCACACCCTGTCCACGAGGGTGGGGGCGCGCCCCCTGCCTAGTGGCCCCCCTAGAGCTCCACTGACCTCAACTCCAACTCCATATATTCACGTTCGGGGAGAAAAAATCAGAGAGAGGGATTCATCGTGTTTTACGATACCAAGCCGCTGCCTAACCCTAATCTTCTTCGGGAGGGCTGATCTGGAGTCCGTTAGGGGCTCCAGAGAGGGGAATCCATTGCCATTGTCATCATCAACCTTCCTCCATCACCAATTTCATGATGCTCACCACCGTGCCTGAGTAATTCCATCGTAGGCTTGCTGGACGGTGATGGGTTGGATGAGATTTACCATTTAATTGAGTTAGTTTTGTTAGGGTTTGATACCTAGTATCCATTATGTTCTAAGACTGATGTTGTTATGACTTTGCTATGATTAATGCTTGTCACTAGGGCCGGACTGCCATGGTTTCATATCTGAACGTATTATGTTTTCATTAATATATGTGAGTTCTTGATCCTATCTTGCAAGTCAATAGTCACCTACTATGTGTTATGATTTGGCAACCCCGAAGTAACAATAATCGGGACCACTACCGGTGATAACCGTACTTTGAGGAGTTCATGTATTCACTAAGTGTTAATGCTTTGGTCCGGTATTCTATTAAAAGGAGACCTTAATATCCCTTAGTTTCCAAAAGGACCCCGTTGCCACGGGAGGGTAGGACAAACGTATGACTATATTCAGTATACATGCCTACATTATATTGATGAACGGGGGAGTTACTTTTTCGTTGCCACTGTTACGATTACTACAAAACTGCTACTATTACTTTTGCCACCGTTACCGTTATTTCCATACTACTTTGCTACTAAATACTTTGCTATAGATATTAAGTCTTCAAGGTGTGGTTGAATTGACAACTCAACTACTAATACTTGAGAATATTCTTTGGCTCCCCTTGTGTCGAATTAATAAATTTGGGTTGAATACTCTACCCTCGAAAACTGTTGTGATCCCCTATACTTGTGGGTTATCAAGATCCCCCTCTCTGGAGCCCCAAACGGACTCCAGATCATGCCTCCCTAGGAAGAACAGGAGGTAGCGGCAGCTCCATCTCGTAGATCGCGATAATTCTTCCTCCCTGACTTTTTTCTAGACGAATGTGAACTTATATTATCAGGGTTGGCGTCTGCGGGGCCACCGGGTGGGGACAACCCACCTGGGCACGCCAGGAGGGGCCGCACCCTGGTGGTTTGTGCCCACCCAGGTGCCCCCATCCGGTTGTTCTTGGCTCCAGTATTTTTCTTTTATTATATAAAAAATTCTTGCAAAGTTTTGTTCCATTCCGAGAATTTTATTTCTGCACAAAAAACAACACCATGGTAGTTCTGCTGAAAACAGGGTCAGTCTGGGGTTAGTTTCATTCAAATCATGCAAATTAGAGTCCAAAACAAGAGGAAAAGCATTAGGTAAAGTAGATACATTGGATACGTATCAACTCACCCAAGCTTAAACCTTTGCTTGTCCTAAGGCAATTCAGTTGATAAACTGAAAGTGAGAAAGAAAAACTTTAACGAACTCTTTTAATCTAGTTTGCATAAATATGTTTAAACAACACTCAGGTTTTCAGCCAGCATTATGACCCCAGCGACACTTAGACCGCAGCTGCTCATGATGATGCTATATCTGATCTATCTTGAAAGAAAGAAAGACTGAAGGGCGTGCTTACATATTATGAAGGTACATTGGAATGTAAAACAACCTGTGTTTGTCCACCCTTCTTGGAAGATGGCCTCTTGTTGTACAATGTGCAACTAAAGCCGGGCTGTGTGAAGTGCTACTGACTGAAATAAAGCCTGGATTCAATGAATTTGCCCTGAAGAATGTCCTAGGAGACTTCGTTGAGCAAAGGACCTTGGGAGAAACACTGTTACATCACATCCAGTGGCCACGAAAGGAAATAGAGTTCATCGATGAGATCCCTGAAGCCCCGCCAAGAGCAACCAATGTCGCCCCTCAACCGGTGACGCTCTCCTTGCCACAGCAGCTCTCACGTGCTTCCCCCAAAGAACCTAATACTCCTAATCTGATGGCTGATGCCTCAACCTGTGATCAGCTGGCCCGACTTTGTGGCGTACAGGCCATGTCATCCTCTGCCGCAAAGCATCTAGTGGCAAGTCCTACAACTGCTGAAGACGCACCATCGATTCAGATGCCGGCCGCTGAAGCAGTGGGGGGAGACCCAGCTTCGGAACCACCTGCTAAGCAGTCTGTAGGTCCAGAACCAACTGCTCATCAGTCAGTCGGTCCGCAGTCGCGTGATCAGCATACCAATGCATGAGCACTTCCTGCTCAGCAAACCACGGCGTTGGTACGACCTCCTCAGCACACCGACAAGTTGGCACCACCTGCGTAGAAAACCGGCATAGCTTCAATGCATGGTCCGCAGTCTGATGCCTCTGCTCTTACAGCCCAGCAGTCCGTCACAGCAGCACCGCTAGCTCAGCGGTCCGGCATAGATAAATCGTCTGCTAAGCAGTCCGTCGAAGCTTCACCATCTGCTCGGCAGTCTACCTTGCAGCCAACCAGACATTCTACCAGAAATGCTGCAAGTACTAAGAAGAAAGTGGCCAAAAAGGCTACAACCACGAGGAAGCACATCGAGAGAGTGAACAGGAAAGAGAACAATTTCCTCTTACTTAAAGAACTCATCGCCCAGAACCAAATTAACAGCAGCTTGTTCGAATCGGGGAGTAATATCATTTCTGACGGCATGGATGATGAAGAAATAGATTTGTGGCTTGCTAAAAGTAAAGCAGACGTACTTGATGCATGCAATTGCGTCCATGGCCAGCCATTTCTTGTTGGCGAATACTTTGATGAGTGCAGCTCCAGTAGCCGTGAGTTACATGAATATTGCATGGATCAAATATTAGTAGGTCATCATGGTTTGCTAGTCCACTTCAACAGAGGTCATTTCCGACATGATGCTGGTTCCATCAATGTGAGTTTCGAGGACTTACATCTCTTCTTCAACTTCAACGTGCTCGATGCCACTCTTGTTAGATGCCTGATATTGTAAGTATTTAACAAACTCTGCTCAACATCTCCATACAAGGCTGTAAATGATAAAGTGCTAATGCATTTTTATTCCTCTAAGGGGATTGAACGCGTAGAGAAGAAAAAGATAGATTGTGTATTTCATAGATCCTATATTAGCAAATGGCACAACAATACATGGTAAGGATCTTCGAAAACATGTCCCATGCAGGATCATTTCTCGGGCCATATCATGAACGGTAAGTCAAATGGACAACCATGCATACACTGATTCTCTTTCAGATTTTGACATGACTATTGGATCCACCCACGCATTTGCGTGGCTAGATCTTTATTGTTGCTATTTGCGTATTTGAGACAATCATTTCTTGGCATTTGAGTATTTTTTCTGTGTGGTAAAACCAACATAGTATACAACTAAACATTGATTTGTTAGGTGCCAATCAAAATTGGTGTGGAAATAATGTGCCTTAGATTATGTTGTGATAAATTTAAATATTATTTTGGAAGCAAAAACACATTTCATAGCTAATGATTCCAATGATTTAGCATATATCCATTTTATTAACATAAGTGCATATATGCATTGAGAGCTGCCTCGATGTAGTTCTATACTCCCTCCGTCCCAAAATAAGTGTCTCAAGCTTAGTACAACTTTGTACTAAAGTTAGTACAAAGTTGAGACACTTATTTTGGGACGGAGGGAGTATTATTTAAATATATGTAAATTTCTTTGCTCTCCAGGCCTATTATTTAGCCTTGCATCTATGATATTCTCCTAGAATGTCATGTTTCATCGGTAATCTTCAATGTGAAACAAATATGATACTTTTGTCTAACGTCCTTCCCTCCCTAATCCCCAAGTCCTTCGTTCTATTTCCTAAATGGTTGCTCTCCCTCCTACCCTCATGTATAATTGATCTAATTTGTCGCAAACATATACCTTTACGGGATAAAGAGTGTACACTTAGAAGTTATTAAGGAAGGAAAATGTTCTTCTGTAAATTCACTAAACGGTTGATAGTACAAAATGATTTGCTCCCAACTGTACTTATTCTTGTTTCACGCACTTCTAAATATAAAAAATAGAAGGAATGTTTCTATGCCTAGAAAAAGGAATGCTCTAGGAATGAGTCTTGTAATCATGAAATTTGTTTTTTAAAACAGCACAAACATGTGGTCAAATTTTTCTTCGAAATTTATACACACAAAACAGACAAATGTTGATGATTATTAAAAATTAAAATTGTTGACATTTGAAGGGATATTGTTTTTAAGTGGGAGCTCATCCAATTGTTTTACATTTTTCATTATGAAGGCCGAGAAAAAAGAACATTTCCGATGCGCTGCACGTGGAACATGCAGCAATACTATGCAATCGCAACTCCTTGTGATGCCGTGACATAGCTCCGGTTCCAATAAGCGTGCCCGCAATGCATCAGAGGAGGTGATTCTATCTGCGTCTGCGACGCTGTAGATGCTTTCCGTATAAGCACTCTCAGCCTTCCATGTCAGCGCGCACTACTTGTTGCCTCTGAAGTCAAAACCACTCCATATTTTGGATGCAGCCACTACAGCTGGTACTCATGGTACTTGTACAATCGTACGCTAGCTTCTCCTCCTTCAGCTACACACACATACGTGCGGGCGCATCCACTGCCACAACAGTTACGGATCAGTGTCAGCTGTTGCCCATCGCTGCCGCATCCATCTCGTTCTGCAGCTGCTACATGGCGGATGGCCCCTTCTTGATCACCCCGACCCTCGCGCTTGCTGCAGAGTGATTGTTCGAATCCTACTCTTTTGCATCCCTTGTCGTCATTGCTCAGCTCTCACCCCAATGATGCCTGAGTACTCGTTGTTGTCTCTGTGGAAATAATTGTTGTGATGTTGTCTAAGCCGATGGTGCCCACAATCCCATCCAGTGGTGCTGGGAAAAAACCACAATAGCTTCTCATCTTCCTGCTCCATGGCCGGAGTCTGGCCAGAGTTGAGCAGGACGTGAGACTGGTTCTTGCAGTCGTTGAGGCAAAAGGGGTCTACAGGGAGGTCGACGGCAAGCTACCAAGTTGTAGCACCCATGCATGTCAGCCTTGGACAGTGTATTCTGATGTTGTTGCCAAGAGCGAGATGCGCTTCTTCCAAAGAGATTTTGCCGTCGCGGTCGTTGGCCTTGCCGACCTTCTCCCAGAAGATTTGGCACAGTGAGGATGACTGCCTTCTTCCAAAGAGTTTCGTTGGGTGATTCATTGTTCTTTCCTTGCTCCCGCCGGCTTGCAGCAGCGGAAAGCTATATGGCCTCTTATTGGATCGCGGGTGTGCGTCCGGAAGTTGGAGTTGAGCCAAGGTGTTTTATGGGTCACATCAATTTGATGGGGACTCTTAACTCTATAAGCTTTCCTTCCGTGCTGCATGTATGTGTCATGGGCAGTTACCACTAAGAAATAGCATAATATTTTTTTTGCATGTAAAAAGTGCGTAATATGGCTGGCTCGAAATCGTGTGAGATGTGGAGGCTTGTGTACGTGTACTTCTTTCTAGCAAATCTCGGCCATTCTTTTAAGCTCATTTTTTACTATTAGATCTGAGTCGTTCGTTTTCTATCATTTTAATAATACAATAGATAACGTCCGAAAAAAATTAGAGAATGGATCATGTGGAATCCGTATGAGGCTTCAGTTTAAAGGCATATTTCTTTTGCCCACGATAGCATGGCAGTTGTAGCAATAATTATTTTTTCGTGTGAGCATCCCATATTCTTTCGTACATGCTATAGTTGCCTCAAAAAAATCAGTACATGAAATTTTAATATATATTTTTGAAATCACCCATATGTGCTAGTTACTTGCTGACTCAAAACTCAGTCTGGATGAGGCTTTAGGTGGCAAACGGGATTGTTTTTTCTCACGGGAGTTGTAGCTGTTTTTTTTTTGCATGTGAAGAATCCCATATTCATCCGTACAGGTTAGTTGCCTAAAAGATATCCGTGTGTGGCAATTTTTTTTTAAATCATCCACACGTGCTAGTTACTTGCCGATGTAGAACTCAATCCGGGTGAGACTTCGGTTGGAATATGTGATATGTTTACTCACGATAGCACGGCAGTTGTAGCAGTTTTTTTATTTTCCATGTGAGCATCGCATATTTATCTATACGTGCTAGTTGCCTAATAAAAACCGTCCGAGCAAAATCTGATTCAGAACTAATTATTCTTTCCAACTTTTTATGAACACACCTTGTATGTGTCGGTTCGATAAACGTTTTAGATATGTAACGTACTATCTTTAAATCTCAGCCGTAGTTTTTACTGATCAAGGATGTATATTATTCTAACGTATGTGGAAGAACGTGATGTCTCGTTTGACTTCTATTTTAATTATATAATAGATTTGTAAGTTCATGGCTTTCTTAATATGTAGCGATCACTGGATATTGGTATTCATTGTTCCAAACAAGAACACGGTTTACTACATCGATTCTCTAAGAGAGTCAATAAACACTAAGGATTTGATGCATCTTCAGCAATTAATTGATAAGTATTGAATTCTATGATGTTGAAATTAATTTGAATTCATATCTGGTTCAATAATTGATGTTGTCAAAATTCATCCTCATTCGCAGTGTGCTCGCATTGTGAAAAACTAAACCACGGAACCTGTTCAAGAGGGAACTACCTCTGCAGCACGAGATCGTTTCTCCGGTAACACACCAAAATCTGTTATTTTTGGAAAATTATCCAACTGTCGGTGTAGAAAAGTAGGGGCCCTTTTACACCCCATTACGTGTGAACGGGCAGTTGTAGCCTCGCCCACAACCACGCTTAGCGGGGCAAGGGATGGTGTCGGATCTTGAGTTCCGGCAAACGCTTGAGGTTCGAACACTGGGGTGCGCATGAAGATCTCTCCGTTCGCTCTCGCACCGAATCCTAGGCCTAGCTCGTCAAACCTGAAGAACAAGAGACACAAGGGTTTATACTGGTTCGGGCCACTATTGTGGTGTAATACCCTAATCCAGTGTGGTGTGGTGGATTGCCTTGTAGGCTGAGGATGAACAAGTACACGGGAAGAACAACCTCCTGAGGAGAGGTGTTCTTAGGCTCGGTGAGCTAGTGGGTGTAAGGGTGGTCTGAATGATCCTCTCCTCGGGTTGTCCCCCTTCTATGGTGGTGGCTAGTCCTATTTATAGGGGCCCTGATCCTCTTCCCAAATATTTAGCGGGAAGGGATCCCACAACGGCCATGTTTGAAGGGGGACAACTAGTACAAGCTATCCTGACAAGAGGTGGTCTTCACCTGCCAAAGGCTTTGGCGGTGACGTCGTCGTGGGCACCGTGGTAACCTTCGCCCTGCCGTCCTTCTGGTCTTGGTCTCGTTGCACCGATATGGAAACCTTTGTCTGACGCCTTAGGACTCCTTGCCTGCGCTTGCCCCTTTAGCACCAAAGAGGAAACTGGCTCCCTGCACCCACTGGCGCCCGCCTGGCCTTGGTCGTCATGGCTCACGTCACGCAAACCTCGCGAGGTGCCCCTTGCCTTGATATCTCCGCTCCTCGGGAGCCAACCTAGTGAGGCCACCCCAGGGGAGGTCTTGTGCTGTTCGCCTCGCGAGGCTTGGCCACTCGCCAGGGTCTTGAGTGGTTTGCTGATGAAGATGGGCCATACCAGGCCGCTGGATGAGCCACGCTCTAGGCCGCAGGTAGGCAAGTCTTGGTACCCCCATTCCCAGAACGCCGACAGTAGCCCCTGGGCCCAAGGTGCGCTCGGACTTGGCTTCATGGGGAAGCCAAGGGTCAAGTGTGGAGCGCCGCAGGCCCCAAAAGCCCGCGGCCTTGATTGATGCGTGGCAATTGACAAGACGTTGGCGTCTCCACTTCCCCACGATGCCTCGGCAACTGCACGACTTGATGAGTCCCTGCATGGACAAGGACCATCATTACCTGCGATTATGGAGGCCAGCAGTTGACCTCCTCTCGGCTATAAATGGGGAGACGGGTGGAGCCCCCGTTGCCCATCTCTTCCTCAATTCCGCCTGCTTCTTCTTCTCCCTCCTTGCTTCTCACTTCACATCGCCACCGATGGCGCCGGCGAGGAGGTTCTCGTCCGCAGAGAAAGGGAAGACCCGCCAGGAGAGGCCCGGCTCACCACCGCCTAACAGGGGATGAGGCCACCCTCGCAAGTATGTCGCGACCCCCGCCACGGCCCTTCGCGGGCACGGGTGGACCTCTTCGGGGCTCGGCGCCGTCCTTGGCGACCGCGGCGGTGCCTCTTGGCGCGGTGGGGATCGCCCAGGTCGTGGCAGCCCCATTGATGAAGGGAGGCACGCTAGGGTTGCCCGGCCTTCCCGACCACGCTTCCACTTGGCGGAGGTGCTGCCGGAGTTCGTCGTGTGGTCGGAGAACCCGGCTGGCTGCCGGCTTTAGCTCCCGAGCTCCTTCATCGGCGAACTGCCGGCCACGGGTCCCGGCGGTTGTAACACCCAAAAAAAATTAGCAATGTTTTATGAACTAAAATTTTGCCAGTTAATTAAAATTGAGCCTTTTGCTGGATAATTCTTTAGACTCCAGAATCATTCTTGTCCTGATATGTTGGAGTTTTTACCCCTGGTGAAAACTTTCAAATTAATGTTAAACTCTATTGTGCACCCATTAAAAACTTTGCTTATATCAGCAGGTTTAATTATATAATTGTCTCCCTAAATTTTTCTTCCCTATATAAATGATTGCCCCTAGTTTTAAGACCTCTTTTGAACTGCAACCACTTGGTAAATTTATTTAAAATTTCAACCAAATATTGGAGATGTCAGGTAATGCCATTAGATCACTTTTATGCAAGAGTATATTTATTTCATTTAATATTTTGAGCTCCACAACTTGTTTCCCAATCTGGTACAGTAGGCCAGATTGCACTACAACCCCTTCAAATTTTCCTGTAATGCTTCCACCAAAATTAGGGGATGTTCATAGCAGTATGTTATCCAACTTTATGCAAAACCCATCTTGGTCCTTTGGAAAATTTGAGTGAACCAACCTCTTTTCCTTTCTGGTCCAGTTTGGTGTCTTGTACTGCAACCCTAGTATATTTTGCTCTAGTGCCATTGAGCTTCCTCATGCTTATAGCCTTTCTTGCAAAACCCTTAAGTTCAGGAGAGTGGGCCTATTGGGATAGTTTTGGTTCATGAAACAATGCTCTGCATTTTCTGTCCAGAACTAAAGTTTTGCAAAACTTGCACTAACGAGTTTCTGGTTTTGCCCAACTAGCCTTGCCACCATCTCTTTCACCTAAGGAGGCTATGATCTGGAGAGTTTGACCACCAGCGGAGATGCCCCTATGCCCATAGCATTCTGTCGAGCACCTTGTGCGCATGACCAGTGCTGGCATAGTTCTTGGTTCACATGGTGAACTTAAACCCCTGACCTAGCAGCCATGTCAACTAACCTTCAAGCTCCCTCTAGTCTGAGGCTGCTGAGTTGCTTTGGCATCCACGCAGGTTTGGCCGCCCTGGCATTTCATCAAGCACCTGCCGTGCATGCACAGAGCGCGGCGAGAGCGCGCGTTTTGCACGTGCTGTGCCCGAGCCGCCGCGTCCCTGGCATGTCTCCCCCGTGCTTATCCAGACAACTGGAGCATGCCGCGTCGAGCCAAGCTGCTGCCCGCATCTCCTCACAAGCGACACAAACCCTTGCCACGTCTCCGGGAAGCCAGGAACTAGCCGCCACCGCCGCCTACTGTGGTCGGCGCCGTACGGGCCACCTAGCGCGCCCCCGAGTGTCCCAGGCCGCCGTGCTCATCCACAAACGTGTCATCTACCTCTGCAAGTTCTGCTGGCCAGCCCCCACCTCTCCAGCTCCGCAATAGCGCCGCCGCCGTCGTCCTTATCCACGGCCACCGTCGAACCGACCTTGAGCGCCTATTTAAGAGTGCCCCGAACCCCTCCGCAGCAACATTCGACCACTAGGCACCCCGCAGAGCAACCCCGTGGCAGCCATTCGTCCCGAGCAAGCGTTATTCTGCATCTCCGGTGAATACGGCCGCCACCGAACCTCTGTTCAATTCGTCGCAACCGTCGCCCCTCCCGTCCAGCCAGCACCACCATCCGACTCCATGTGATCCTGCGGAGCCGCCAATCACTTCAGACGAGCTCGGGAGCCACCGTATAGCAAAGCCCCAAACCCACCGAGGCCGCCGTCCGCCGCGAAGCTCGTCGCCGTCTCTTTCCTCCACCTCCGTCGACCACACGACCACTGGGAGGACCGCACCAACCCCATGGATCCATCCCTGCACTCGAACGCCCTCGAGGAGCCGTCATTCGCCGGCGTTAATCGCCGGAGCCGCGCCTCTGTTCCGCCAAAGAAGAAGAAGGCGGGGCGACTGGTCAAACCTGACCAGTGGGCCCCCTGGGTCCTCTGTTAGCGAGACAGCGCCAGCCCACGCGTGCTATAGTGAAGGCGCAAACCCCCGAGTACGTCTCCCCACTTCGAAAGCGTATTCATATCGAAACGTTTTCCTGTTTCTGTTTTATTTTAAAACCAGAGTTGACTGAACTTTGACTGGCAATATCTTTTAATCCATTAATTCAAATGATTTGATTCCTTTTCTGTTGTTTCCCAAATACTGTCTATTTTATTTTCATATTTATATGAGAAATTTCCAGACAACTTTTTAGGGGTGTTCTAAGTCTATGTATTGATTTCCTTTTATTTCTTTTAGGATTTTTGAAGAGGGAGAAATCTTCCAAAATTCTTGGAATGCTTTTCTCCTCCCCTCTACTTGAAGGCAAGCATCTTGAACCCCGTGATAATACGCGTTGTGTGTTGTTTGCTATAACTCAAAAATTCCATTGATATGCCAAAATGGAGCATCATTATTTCATGTAAAAGTCTTACTCTTGCATATTAACTTGTGGCGAAAAATCCTTTCTGTTGTGGTTGTGATATTGGTTGCAGAAATCACTTCTCATGCTTCATATGCCTGATGATAGTTCGGACGGAGTCCGAAGGAAAGTTGTGTTCCGGTAAGCACAGCTATGTGACTGACATCTCGTGGTGACGAACGATGTGCAGTTAGGCAGGATGAAGCATGAGGGGTGGTGACCCTGTCAGAGAGCGGTGTCAAGCAGTACGACACTAACCATATTGTAAAGCTGAAACCTCCTGAGTCGACCATAGATCGAGTCTTGTTCCAGTAACCCCCATACTTGTCTCGTGCTACCACGTGTCCCTGCTACAGGTAGGGTGCGGTTCAGTAAATTTGTCGACCCCTGTTCTATCACACACCGTACAGAGAGGCCACGGTGGAAGATACCGGCTGCATCCGATAGGCAGGCCACCTGGTCCGGGGGCATGGGTGTTTCGGTTGGAGCCGAAGGGGATAGCTTCCCCGGTCTTCGCGCGCGTTATAAATTGTTGTGATCCCATGCTAGTCGAGGTTGTAGCCTCCCCACTTAAAGTTTGACTTAACTAGTGTCGTGGGTGATTCCAGACACCGGTAAGTTAGGCTGGTGTGTGCAGTCAGGTGTGTCTTCAAATTAAAAGACCGTAGGCGGAATTAGTCCAGAGGGACTACAGAAAATCCGTTATTCGCGGGTAAAAAGTACACCCTCTGCAGAGATATAAAACCTATTCGAATAGCCGTGTCCATGGTTAAAGACTACAGTGTGGGATGGGTCGAGTCTCGGTGTTAGTGTCGGTCTTCGGAGGAGAAACTTTTAAGCCAGAACTTTTTGACCTGTGACAGGTGGTGATTGTGGTTTATCATTATTATGGACTAACCATTCGTATTCTTTGGAACGATGAGTATCCTTGGGACGGTTCTACCTCCCGGATATTTATCGTTATTTTACTTTCCATTATAAGCCCTTTATGTGATGTCGCTCAGACGTCCGACTATGGCATTTTTTTATCTATAAGCCCTTTATGTGATGTCGCTCAGACGTCCGACTGTGGCATTCTTTTATTTATAAGCCCTTTACGTGATGTCACTCAGACGTCCGACTGTGGCATTCTTTTATTTATAAGCCCTTTATGTGATGTCGCTCAGACGTCCGACTGTGGCATTCTTTTATTTATAAGCCCTTTATGTGA
>LR738711.1:554495246-554624224 GCA_902687465.1 Secale cereale
TTATGTGATGTCGCTCAGACGTCAGACTGTGGCATACTTTTATTTATAAGCCCTTTATGTGATGTCGCTCAGACGTCCGACTGTGGCATTCTTTTATTTATAAACCCTTTATGTGATCTCGCTCAGACGTCCGACTGTGGCATTCTTTTTATTTATAAGCCCTGTCCGTGGTGTCGCTCAGACGCCCGACTGTGGCGAGCCTGTTATTTATTTTATTACTACTCTCCGATTGCATATGTCTCTTACGCGGATGCCCTGCTTGAAATTATATTCCGTTATATTATTAATATCGTAGTGATCATGAAACATCCTCGGGCATGTTTTTGTCTCACCCATATTCATAATGTTTGGGAGTACATTCAAAGTACTCACTGGCTTATCCCTGGCTATTGTCTTGGCCAGATTCCTTGTGTGGGAAGGAACGACGTGATGACAGCCCCGGAGCCTACACTATTGCAGTTAGCAGCCTCGCGAAGATAGGAGTTATCCCAGTCAGCCGTTCCTGTGAGAAATGGAGTCCCATAGCCACCGATGATCCACAAACCGCTTCCGCCATCAATCACTAAAAGCTTGTGTTGTACTCACAGGCCAGAATGGTCTTGTAGTACATATTTTGCACTTTGCTTGGAGTTTCTGTAACAAGTTGGTGCCCATCAGCTAACAGTAATCCTGGGGCTGGTGAGCACAAGGTCCGCTTTTGGGAATTTAATGTCCCAAAAATCCGGTCCTGACAACCTTGGTATCAGAGCCAGGCTGACCGTTGGCTAATCCTATCTTAGCCAGGTCCAAAAACCTAGGTTAACCACCACACCAGACCATATCTCAACCCCAGCCAAGCTTCCCGCGTAAGATACCCACACAGTGGACCGACACCTTTGGCAGTCGGTGCCCAACCTATCAGCCTAGCCTATCGATCACGCGCCAGTGACCGACACCTAAACAGTTCCTTCCGCAAGCATGTGAAGGAAGACTCCGTCCTTTCCTATATATGGGGCACACTAGCCCCCAAACCCAACACCACACAACCTCTACCCCCATATCGAGCTAAAATGCCAGGACCCATTGTCCACAATGAAACCACAGCAACCAACCTTGGAGGTTTTGTGACCATGCTCGCAAACCTCACCCGTCGTGCCTTTGCGATGGAAGAGCCCCCAGAATATGTTGTGTACCAGGACTCCATGGGCGGTGAAAGCCGTCAATTTTGGGCCATTGTGCACATCTACTGTAAGGTCTGTCACCAGAGAGCCCCTACAGGTTCACCGGAAGGACAACTTCCTTTGAGCCGCAAGCTATGCAACTAGCTGCTCGGGAGGCTATTGATACGTCCAAAACGTATCTATAATTTCTGCTTGCTCCATGCCACTTTTGGGTGATATTGCTATGATATTCATACACTTCCATACACTTTTGATCATATTTGGACTAACTTACTAATCCAGTGCACCCCAGTGCCAGTTTCTGTTTTCGGCTGTTTTTGTATTTCAGGTTTTCACGTTTCGAGAACTGCCCAGAAAAATCCAGAAAAATTATATAAAAAATCAGCGATCCGGAAACAACACTGCGTCTGAAGGGCAGCCTGGGGGGGGGGCACAGGGGCTCCAGGCGCCCTGTGGGCGCGCCCCCCCTGGGCCGCGCCGGGGGGGCGCCTGGGCCCCCTGAGGCTCCCCCGGTGCCCTACTTTGGCATATATTTAAAGGGTCCTCCGTAACCCTCAGAACAGGAACTCTTTTCGCGATCCCATCTCTGTTCCGCCGCCGCCGCCGCTTCCAAGATCGGGAGCACCACGAGAACTCTTCCCGGCACCCTGCCGGAGGGGAGGATCACCACCGGGAGCTTCTCCACCACCATGGACGCCTCCCGGATGACTCATGAGTAGTCTCCCTTGGACCATGAGTCCATGACCAGTAGCTATGTGATGTTCTACTCCCGTTCTTGTGCTTCACTAATTAGTCCTCGTGAGCTGCCCTACATGATCGAGGCACCTATGTAATCCTTATGCTGTTGCTATGTTGAGTTTGCTGGGATCCGATGGATTATGAGATTATGTTCAGATTGATCTTGAGTAATATATTTGATTCACCTCTTTTATATTTTAGTTCATATGTAATTCTTGCATGTTCTCCGTTGTTATTTATTGCTTTGGCCGAGTAATAGGTAGTGACTCCAAGAGGGAACGTTATGCTCGATTGTGGGTTCATGCCCCTCGATGACTAGCTTGAGTGACAGAAAAATGAGTCTAGGGTATGTGCTGTTGCCACAAGGGGGAAAACAACGGTGCTTGTGCCCGCGGGTGCAAGGATTGTTTACTTTACGCAAAGTTCTGTTAATGTAGTTGTCTGTTGCATTGAGTTTACACTATGGGTGGGACTCGCAACTTAATACCAGCGAGATGTTCTGGATAGATATCTCAAGGTGGATGATTAGTAGTAGATATTGATGGATTTCGGTCTACTTACTTTGGCGTACCGCCCATGCTTTGAACCTCAACCTTTCTTGCAATGTATTCAACATTGGTTTGCGTTCGTGGTCCTGTCAATTGCCCAGTTGTAATTTGTTTACCTCACATAGCTGTTTTATCGTCTTTTGGGAGAGAGACATCACTAGTGAACATCATGAGACTCCGGTCCATATTACCATCATTGATCACATCCACTATTTACTTTTCGTTATTTACCTACTATTGCAAAAACTATCTATCACTACTATCATTGCTTTTAACCCTTTGTGAACTACAAGGCCGGAGAGATTGACAACCTCTTTGTACTCGTTGGGAGCAAAGTTATTTGTATCTGTGTGCAGGTCCACGTTGGTTGCTACTAATCTGGCGCTGTAGCAATTGACACCTACTTGTTGAACCTAGGAGTGTCTGGGGATTCGATCCTTGGCATCTTTGCTAGGGGAAAACACTTCTACTTACTGCATCTTACACCTTCCACTTGGGGTAACCAACGAGGGGTTCGAGGCCCATCAAGGAGTATTTTCTGGCCCCGTCGCCGGGGACTCCACTCTTCAGGATAGGGGAGTTGCATGCTATCTTTTACCTTTGCTTTTTAGTCTTGTTAGTTTACCTTTCATTTTTGCTTTAGTACCTTTTTATCGAAAATCACAAAAATAGTTATCTTGTTCTTTAGTTATCATTATGTCGGGTCCTTTTGTCTTTGACGAGGCAGAAGTTCTCACCTTTAAACAAAGAGGTGGGGAAAGTTTGAAAGATGCTTGGTATAGAATTAATGATTCACAAAAAAGAGCCACCAAGAAGCATCCTACTACTATCTTGCTTAGAAATTTTTATGTTGGAATTACTTCTTGGAATAGGTTTATTCTAGATACTGCTATCAATGGAAATTTCCTAGAGGCCCCAGTTTGGGAGTCTCTTAGTATTATTGAAAATCTTGTTGGGAGTCCCCCAGTTGTTAGCATTCGAGAGGACATCACCCTAGCTCACATTATGAAAAAACTTGAAAAAATAGAGCTAGAGATGCCAAGCACTAATAAGATGAATGAGTTGGATCGAAAGATCCAAGGGAATTTGAATAGACTTGATAGCTCCATGCATAAAATTTTCAAAATTTTGGAGAGCGTCAAATTCCATGATTCTGACTCTTCTAGGATGGACAAGATTGAGGAAATATTTGGTACCTTAGGAACTACTTTCTCCTCGATCAAAACCGAAAAGGTAGAAACTCCGGCAAAGAGGGAGCCTAAGTTCGTTCACGTTCCAAAGGCTCCCCGTTCTAAAAGCAATCCACCTATTGCCAAAGGGGTTGAAACTGTAAAGACTTTGGAAGAAACACCTATCGTTGATGAATTTACAAATGAATCTTCCCTTGACTTTTATCCTTTTGGTCTTCTACCTAGAAGTATCTCTATGAGGCCTCTATTTGAGAGTCCTCTTAAGACTAGTTGTATTATTGAAGAGCTTTTTGATGATCTTGATGATGGTTCAATTGATACAACTTGATCTATGCATTCTGCCTAGCTTAAAGGCATAAAAGAAAGCGCTTTTGGGAGGCAGCCCACATGAATAAATTTTTTGCTTTTGTTGTGTCTTGATGTTGTTTACTGCTGTAGCATCATCATTGTATCTTTGCTTTTCATATTTGTGCCAAGTATAGCCTCTGATAGCTAGAAAGTTCAAAAGTTGTGAGGTGCTATCCAGGAAACAGATTCTGTCCTTGGATAGAAAAATTCGTATAAAATCACCAGATCATCTTTTTGGTCTGAATTTTTTCGACAGCGTTCTCTATATAATTGTTTTCGTGCGTCAGTTCTGAGTTTTTTGATTTGAGTTGCAGAAGTATCCCGAACAGGTCAATTACTGCCTGCTGTTCTGTTTTTCACAGATTCTGTCCTGTTTTGCCTTACCTTCACTTTGCAAATTAAGAACTTTCTTTTTCTTTGCAAAAACCTTTTGGCAATCTTGATAAACAGTAGAACTTCAAGAATATCCTTATTTCCAGCAAGGTATAATTATTTTATTAGGGTACTAACCTCGCTAATCAGATTATGATGAGTTGTGTATGAAGGGAGTTTTCAAGTGTGCGAGGGAAGATGATAAAAAGATTCAGGAGTGTCAAGCGCTCAAGCTTGGGGATGCCCCCGTGCACCCCCAAGAAATATTCAAGGAGACTCAAGCGTCTAAGCTTGGGGATGCCCCCCATGCATCCCCTTCTCCATCAACACTATCAGTTCGTCTTTCGTTTCGCTATATTTTTATCACTTCATGTGTTATGTGCTATGTTTGGAGCGTCTTGCTTTTAGTTTTCTTTTTAGTTTTTCATGACGAGTCGGAACCCAGCATTCCTTTATGTGGGAGATAAACACGCTCCACCTCTACCTAGAACATTACATAGAATTTTCATGTCTATCTATGTTGTGTGTGTTCTTTGTCTTTTAATAGCTACTATCGTGCTCTGCTCTTAGTATTCATGCTTATCTTTCCAAGAGCTTTTATTTAGTTGGTTTCTTGAACTCTCTTTGATTACCATGCTCACCTTATTAAGAGAGTTTGCTTCCGTTGCATTGGTTAATGTGTCTATGATAAAGATGCTACTTTCATGATGGTGCTTAGTAGTTCAGGTTTTCTTTTGGTTAATCTTAAATAGCTGGGGGGTTCCCAATGTGTTATTGGAGTACCAACTTGGTTTGTTTGCCTATGATGTGGTATGGTTTAGTAATATCTTCTTCCGAGAATTTATTTTGATTAACTTGGGGTATGCTCACGCATATTTAAGACTGTAAAGAAAGTCTGTCAAGCCTTGATGATCTTTTATTTCTAAGTAGCGATATAACTACCATGCCTGATTCAATATTGCTTTATCGCTCTGCATGATTATGATCGTCATTGCTCTCTTAGTTGGTCGCTCCCAGTCTTTTGCTAACCTCCACCTGCAATAAGCAAATTAACCATGCAATACATAGATCATGGGAAAGTAGCCTAAAAACTATTGTGGTAAAGAATATGTTGCATATGTATCTTATTTCTTATAAGTTGCTTGCTGAGCGGTAACCATGTTTCTGGGGACGCCATCAACTGTCACACTTTTGTTGAATATCATGTGAGTTGCTATGCATGTTCGTCTTGTCTGAAGTAAGGGTGATTTACCGTGGGTTGAATTAATATGCATATTGTTAGAGAAGAACATTGGGCCGCCAACCAAAGCCATGCATCATGGTGGAAGTTTTAGCTTGGACCTTAATCCTCAATCTCTCATGAGAATATGCTTATGCATTAAAGAGGAGTCCATCATCTATTTTCTATGTTGTCCCGGTATGGATGTCCTCAAGTTGAGATTTATCAAAAACGAGAAATCAAATGTGATCTATCTCCTTGGACCTTTGTACAGGTGGCATAGAGGTACCCCGTTGTGACACTTGGTTAAAACATATGCAATGCAATGATAACCCATGGGAATCCGAGCTAATTAGGACAAGGAGCGAGCACTATTAGTATTCGATGCATGAGGCTTGAAACTTATAGGATGTTTTATGCATGACACATATGAAGTACTACTACCGTTGACACAATTGCTTCCATGTTTTCAAAATAAAAAGCTTTAGCACTTAACCTTTCTTTTACCTTTATGTTGAAGCACCAAATACTGAGAGCATGATTGTCATTCTGAGTGTAATGTGCATTGTCCCAAAGTGGCATTGTCTTTTGCATGATTGTGACATCGTTTATTCTGAAATGATTGTATCTAGTCATCACTTAAACCTTGAAGGTGCCCTTGCATTTATGTTTTGCATCACTAAAGGGGGCAAGCTAGATATCACTTTATCATATTTGCACATCATGTTCATTGCAAATCTTTTTGATGTTTCAGTTTCATGTTGCGAAACTTTCAGTCATTTGTGATTTTCTCTTGAGGCAACTTAATTACTTTAGAATCATTGTCTCAGTAAGATTTTGTCATATGACTATGAGAAAGTCCTATATGGTTAATAGCATGTCACCTCAAAAATTATTCTTGTTATCATTTACCTACTCGAGGACGAGCAGGAATTAAGCTTGGGGATGTTAATACGTCCAAAACGTATCTATAATTTCTGCTTGCTCCATGCCACTTTTGGGTGATATTGCTATGATATTCATACACTTCCATACACTTTTGATCATATTTGGACTAACTTACTAATCCAGTGCACCCCAGTGCCAGTTTCTGTTTTCGGCTGTTTTTGTATTTCAGGTTTTCACGTTTCGAGAACTGCCCAGAAAAATCCAGAAAAATTATATAAAAAATCAGCGATCCGGAAACAACACTGCGTCCGAAGGGCAGCCTGGGGGGGGGGCACAGGGGCTCTAGGCGCCCTGTGGGCGCGCCCCCCCTGGGCCGCGCCGGGGGGGGGGGGCACCTGGGCCCCCCGAGGCTCCCCCGGTGCCCTACTTTGGCATATATTTAAAGGGTCCTCCGTAACCCTCACAACAGGAACTCTTTTCGCGATCCCATCTCTGTTCCGCCGCCGCCGCCGCTTCCAAGATCGGGAGCACCAGGAGAACTCTTCCCGGCACCCTGCCGGAGGGGAGGATCACCACCGGGAGCTTCTCCACCACCATGGACGCCTCCCGGATGACTCGTGAGTAGTCTCCCTTGGACCATGAGTCCATGACCAGTAGCTATGTGATGTTCTCCTCCCGTTCTTGTGCTTCACTAATTAGTCCTCGTGAGCTGCCCTACATGATCGAGGCACCTATGTAATCCTTATGCTGTTGCTATGTTGAGTTTGCTGGGATCCGATGGATTATGAGATTATGTTAAGATTTATCTTGAGTAATATATTTGATTCACCTCTTTTATATTTTAGTTCATAAGTAATTCTTGCAAGTTCTCCGTTGTTATTTATTGCTTTGGCCGAGTAATAGGTAGTGACTCCAAGAGGGAACGTTATGCTCGATTGTGGGTTCGTGCCCCTCGATGACTAGCTTGAGTGACAGAAACATGAGTCTAGGGGATGTGCTGTTGCCACAAGGGGGAAAACAACGGTGCTTGTGCCCGCGGGTGCAAGGATTGTTTACTTTACGCAAAGTTCTTTTAATGCAGTTGTCTGTTACATTGAGTTTACACTATGGGTGGGACTCGCAACTTAATACCAGCGAGATGTTCTGGATAGATATCTCAAGGTTGATGATTAGTAGTAGATATTGATGGATTTCGGTCTAGTTACTTTGGCGTACCGCCCATGCTTTGAACCTCAACCTTTCTTGCAATGTAGTCAGCATTGGTTTGCGTTCGTGGTCCTGTCAATTGCCCAGCTATAATTTGTTTACCTCACATAGCTGTTTTATCGTCTTTTGGGAGAGAGACATCACTAGTGAACATCATGAGACTCCGGTCCATATTACCATCATTGATCACATCCACTATTTACTTTTCGTTATTTACCTACTATTGCAAAAACTATCTATCACTACTATCATTGCTTTTAACCCTTTGTGAACTACAAGGCCGGAGAGATTGACAACCTCTCTGTACTCGTTGGGAGCAAAGTTATTTGTATCTGTGTGCAGGTCCACGTTGGTTGCTACTAATCTGGCGCTGTAGCAATTGACACCTACTTATTAAACCTAGGAGTCTCTGGGGATTCGATCCTTGGCATCTTTGCTAGGGAAAACACTTCTACTTACTGCATCTTACACCTTCCACTTGGGGTAACCAACGAGGGGTTCAAGGCCCATCACCTATAGTTCAACTCAGGCACCTGTCGCCCAGAGTTAACTGTCGCTCATTCTACTACTACCCCAGTCGTAATGGGTATGGTAGGCCTCCCCGAGTTGCGAGCGGAGACCACGAGACGGATCCTGCATTATTGCATCTGGTACGCTATGTTAGAGTACTCGAGGAACTGTTCGATCAAATCACCCTTGATCTGATCGCAGCTCGTGGAGAACTTCTTCGCCGAGCCCCAGCAAGAGGATGAGACGAGTCCGGCACAGACAACCCAGTCGTATTGTTCGGACAACCAATCGAGTCCTCATGGCCTGCCACGGTCATTGACCAGAATGCCTTGGTATCTCCAGAAGTGATGCGTCACCTGATTGGCGCACGCTCCAACGGGATTGTGGCCAACAATCCTCACGAGGGACATCATCACTGCCCCGACCCTGCACCCCCTCAGCCACCGCCGGCCAACACCAACAATGAAGCTCCAGGAGAAGCTTCAGCATCCACAAGGCAAGGCCGTTGGATATAAATGAGGTTGATTAGATCACCCGATTAGTGTCAAGCCTTTTCTAGTCCACACCCCGTGGCGTTGTAACCTGTGAGCCGATATGTATATACAGTTTATTTTTGCACCCTTGTAACACTCGTGCACTGTTGTGCCAGCATGCGTATGCCTTTTCTTCTTTTCTCAGGTGTAACTCCCAGAGCACCTCACCGACAACCCCTACAGCAAACACGCCTTTTTACAAGACGAGAGTACCTGTAGCTTTGACCCCGACCCCATAAAACGAAACCGGCAATATTGTTACCCTCACCATTACCCTATAAACCAGCCAGGTTGCTATATATAGGCCACATCGTGACCTTGCCAAGCATCCCTCACCTGGTGCTCTCTTCTCACAGCCATTTACTTCACCATGTCGATCCCTAGTATTCACCTGAGAACCCCTGAGGCATCCCCGGGTAGTTTCGTGAAGATATTGTGGGATTTTACCTGTAGTACCATGAGTGCTACCCGTCCACCACAGTATGAGCTGCTCAAATCGAGGATCACACCATCCACCTCGAAATATTGGGCAGTGGTACACATCCCACCCGCAAACCCAAACCAAGACCCCACAGAGGATTCCTTCATGGGGAAATCCATGCCAACTCCCTAGATGGCCTTAGAGGCTGCCGCTTGTGAAGCGCTTGCTCACCTTCGATTCGTGGTGCCCTATGCCAGCGAGCGAGGATATTACAACTTTCCAAGATGCGCAGCACCCGGAGAAGCAGCATCTTTTCCTGGTGGGCGTATTGAGAGAGACCCAGTACTAGCCAATCTTACGCAATATGTGATCGCGCAAGAGCGTCTGACCCAGCGGATAATGGGTTATCTCCAGAGCCTCGCCGATTTAAATCCTCGGATCGCCATCGGCAGACCACTGAGGCCAGGACAGGAGAAGCACATTCATAGTCTGGTCAACCCACTCCCACCGATAGTAGAAGAATGTCCCCCGGCACCAGAGACCTTTTCCCAGGACCCTGTTCATTTACCGTTTATATTTTAGACATAACTGCCACGTGGGTGTACCCGTATCTTTTTATGACAACTGTGTGTCGCATCGTGTGTTAAATAAATCTTTCCTGTGTTGTTGCATCTTGTCCATGTGCATAACATAGATATTTTATCTCGCAACACCACAACAGGAGCAATACAACCCCGGCCACTCCCCACAGTACACTAAGTTGCTAGTCCGCCTACACCTGCTTCATCAACCACCTCCTTGCACCCCGCAGTCTCTTGAGGAGAAACTCGTGGAAATTAATTCAAGCACAAAATGCCTAACGCGCGCTAACAACCTTTAGCACCTGACACTCTCACCTAATCCCCGTGACCGCTTTCGCCACGGAGAGCTAGCACTCGAGCCACCGCATCACGACGATCGTCGAGGATCATCGCACACAAGAGCGCAGATACCCCCAACAATGCCGCCAACCCCACGCACACGAGGACCATGCACCAGTCCGGCATCACCTCCGCCATTAGAGCCTCGACCCGAGCTCCTGCAAACACAAATGGAGGAGAGGGAAGAAAGGAGAAGAAGAGAGGCCAGATGTGAGAAGGAAGAAGTAGCACCTCGGCCGTTTTATAGATCGAGATCGGTGTACGGTGGGCGGAGTCCACCAGCGCCGCTCGTCGCTCGACCGCCGGTGTTCGGAGGCGAATCCGCGAGCAGTGCCGACAGCACGCTGGCCCGCGAGGTGAGTGCACGCTGCACCAACAGCTAGCACGCCGTGCACTATGGCAGTACGGCCTAGATGCCCTATGAACTAGCCATGGCTGGTAGAGAAAGTGCGGGAAAGTGCGCGGGAGAGAGGGGAAGAGAGAACCGGAGGTAGAAGAAGAGGCTGACAGTGGGTCCAGGCCCCACCTGTCAGCTAGTGAGAGCACTGTGCTCTCGGGTACAACCAGCGTATTTGTAAATTTAGAAAAATACCATTCTAAATTTATTATGTCCCAGAGTAGAAATATCTCGTTTTCCACGACAGTAGATTTTTATTTCCCCGTGCCACGCCAGTGTTTAACACTGCAGTTTACACCACTATTTGCTCATGCACTGTAGTAGCTTTTATTTGCATAATTAGAGAAGTAAGAAATTTTGGTAGTATCCTTTTGTGGCAGTAGAAGATCTCATAGCAACCCTTAAAAATATCTCGAGGACGAGATTTTTCTTAAGGGGGGTAGTGTTGTATAACCCCAAAAAAAATTTAGCAATGTTTTATTAACTAAAATTTTGCCAATTAATTAAAATTGAGCCTTTTGCTGGATGTTTCTTTGGACTCCAAAATCATTCTTGTTCTGATATGTTGGAGTTTTTACCCTTGGTGAAAACTTTCAAATTAATGTTAGACTCTATTGTGCACCCATTAGAACTTTGCTTATATGAGCAGGTTTAATTATATAATTGTCTCCCTCAATTTTTCTTCCCTATATAAATGGTTGCCCCTAGTTTTAAGACCTCTTTTGAACTGCAACCACTTGGTAAAGTTATTTAAAATTTCAACCAAATATTGGAGATGTCAGGTAATACCATTAGATCACTTTTATGCAAGAATATATTTATTTCATTTAATATTTTGAGCTCCACAACTTGATTCCCAATCTGGTACAGTAGGCCAGATTGCACTACAACCCCTTCAAATATTCCTGTAATGCTTCCACCAAAATTAGGGGATGTTCATAGCAGTATGTTATCCAACTTTATGCAAAAACCCATCTTGGTCCTTTGGAAAATTTGAGTGAACCAACCTCTTTTCCTTTCTGGTTCAGTTTGGTGTTTTGCACTACAACCCTAGTATATTTTGCTCTAGTGCCATTGAGCTTCCTCATGCTTATAGCCTTTCTTGCAAAACCCTTAAGTTCAGGAGAGTGGGCCTATTGGGATAGTTTTGGTTCATGAAACAATGCTCTGCATTTTCTGTCCAGAACTGAAGTTTTGCAAAACTTGCACTAACAAGTTTCTGGTTTTGCCCAACTAGCCTTGCCACCATCTCTTTCACCTAAGGAGGCTATGATCTTGAGAGTTTGACCACTAGTGGAGATGCCCCTATGCCCATAGCATTCTGCCGAACACCTTGTGCGCATGACCAGTGCTGGCATAGTTCTTGGTTCACATGGTGAACTTAAACCCCTGACCTAGCAGCCATGTCAACTAACCTTCTAGCTCCCTCTAGCCTGAGGCT
This sequence comes from Secale cereale, assembly GCA_902687465.1. Classification (NCBI taxonomy): domain Eukaryota; kingdom Viridiplantae; phylum Streptophyta; class Magnoliopsida; order Poales; family Poaceae; genus Secale; species Secale cereale. The sequence continues at coordinate 554,507,138 of LR738711.1, forward strand.
GCTGAGTTGCTTTGGCATCCACGCAGGTTGGGCCGCCCTGGCATTTCGTCAAGCACCTGCCATGCGTGCACAGAGCGCGGCGAGAGCGCGCGTTTTGCACGTGCCGCGCCCGAGCCGCCGTGTCCCTGGCATGTCTCCCCCGTGCTTATCCAGACCACTGCAGCCTGCCGCGTCGAGCCAAGCTGCTGCCCGCATCTCCTCACAAGCGACATAGACCCTTGCCACGTCTCCGGCAAGCCAGGAACTAGCCGCCACCGCCGCCTGCTGTGGTCGGCGCCGTATGGGCCACCTGGCGCGCCCTCGAGCGTCCCAGGCCGCCGTGCTCATCCACAAACGTGTCGTCTACCTCTGCAAGTTCTGCTGGCCAGCCCCCACCTCTCCTGATCCGCAATAGCGCCGCCGTCGTCGTCCTTATCAACGGCCACCGTCGAACCGACTTTGAGCGCTTATTTAAGAGTGCCCCGAACCCCTCCACAGCAACAGACGACCACTAGGCACCCCGCAGAGCAACCCCGTGGCAGCCATTCGTCCCCAACAAGCGTTATTCTTCATCTCCGATGAATACGGCCGCCATCGCACCTCCGTTCAATTTGTCGCAACCATCGCCCCTCCCGTCCAGACAGCACCACCATCCGACTCCATGTGATCCTACGGAGCCACCAATCACTTCAGACGAGTTTGGGAGCCACCGTATAGCAAAGCCCCAAACCCACATAGGCCGCCGTCCGCCGCGAAGCTCGTCGCGGTCTCTTTCCTCCACCTCCATCGACCACACGACCACTGGGAGGACCACACCAACCCCGCGGATCCATCCCTGCACTCGAACGCCCTCGAGGAGCCGTCTTTTGCCGGCGTTGATCAACGGAGCCGCGCCTCTGTTCGGCCAAAGAAGAAGGAGGCGGGGGCAACTAGTCAAACCTGACCAGTGGGCCCCCTGGGCCCTCTGTCAGCGAGACAGCGCCAGCCCACGCGTGCTTTAGTGAGGGTGCAAACCCCCGAGTACGTCTCCCCACTTCGAAAGCGTATTCATATCGAAACGTTTTCTTGTTTCTGTTTTATTTTAAAACCAGAGTTGACTGAACTTTGACTGGCAATATCTTTTAATCCATTAATTCAAATGATTTGATTCTTTTTCTGTTGATTCCCAAATATTGTCTATTTTATTTTCATATTTATATGAAAATTTTCCAGACAACTTTTTGGGGGTGTTCTAAGTCTATGTATTGATTTCCTTTTATTTCTTTTAGGATTTTTGAAGAGGGAGAAAACTTCCAAAATTCATGGAATGCTTTTCTCCTCCCCTCTACTTGAAGGCAAGCATCTTGAACCCCGTGATAATACGCGTTGTGTGTTGTTTGCTATAACTCAAGAATTCCATTGATATGCCAAAATGGAGCATCATTATTTCATGTAAAAGTCTTACTCTTGCATATTAACTTGTGGCGAAAAATCCTTTCTGTTGTGGTTGTGATATTGGTGGCAGAAATCACTTCTCATGCTTCATATGCCTGATGATAGTTCGGACGGAGTCTAAAGGAAAGTTGTGTTCCGGTAAGCACAGCTATGTGACTGACATGTCGTGGTGACGAACGATGTGCAGTAAGGCAGGATGAAGCATAAGGGGTGGTGACCCTGTCAGAGAGCGGTGTCAAGCAGTACGACACTAACCATATTGTAAAGCTGAAACCTCCTGAGTCGACCATAGATCGAGTCTTGTTCCAGTAACCCCCATACTTGTCTCGTGCTACCACGTGTCCTTGCTACTAGTAGGGTGCGGTTCAGTAAATTTGTCGACCCTTGTTCTATCACACACCGTACAGAGAGGCCACGATGGAAGATACCGGCTGCATCCGGTAGGCAGGCCACCTGGTCCGGGGGCATGGGTGTTTCGGTTGGAGCCGAAGGGGATAGCTTCCCCGGTCTTCGCGCACGTTATAAATTGTTGTGATCCCATGCTAGTCGAGGTTGTAGCCTCCCCACTTAAAGTTTGGCTTAACTAGTGTCGTGGGTGATTCCAGACACCGGTAAGTTAGGCTGGTGTGTGCAGTCAGGTGTGTCTTCAAATTAAAAGACCGTAGGCGGAATTAGTCCAGAGGGACTACAGAAAATCCGTTATTCGTGGGTAAAAAGTACGTGGTTAAGGACTACAGTCTGTTATGGGTCGAGTGTCGGTCTTCAGAGGAGAAACTTTTAAGCCAGAACTTTATGACCTGTGACAGGTGGTGATTGTGGTTTATCATTATTATGGACTAACCATTCGTATTCTTTGGAACGATGAGTATCCTTGGGACGGTTCTACCTCCCGGATATTTATCGTTATTTTACTTTCCATTATTAGCCCTTTATGTGATGTCGCTCAGACGTCCGACTATGGCATTTTTTTATCTATAAGCCCTTTATGTGATGTCGCTCAGACGTCCGACTGTGGCATTCTTTTATTTATAAGCCCTTTATGTGATGTCGCTCAGACGTCCGACTGTGGCATTTTTTTATTTATAAGCCCTTTATGTGATGTCGCTCAGACGTCCGACTATGGCATTCTTTTATTAATAAGCCCTTTATGTGATGTCGCTCAAACGTCCGACTGTGGCATTCTTTTATTTATAAGCCCTTTATGTGATGTCGCTCAGACGTCCGACTATGGCATTCTTTTATTTATAAGCCCTTTATGTGATGTCGCTCAGACGTCCGACTATGGCATTCTTTTATTTATAAGCCCTTTATGTGATGTCGCTCAGACGTTCGACTGTGGCATTCTTTTTTATTTATAAGCCCTGTCTGTGGTGTCGCTCAGACGCCCGACTGTGGCGAGCTTGTTATTTATTTTATTACTACTCTCCGATTGCATATGTCTCTTACGCGGATGCCCTGCTTGAAATTATATTCCGTTATATTATTAATATCATAGTGATCATGAATCATCCTCGGGCATGTTTTTGTGTCACCCATATTCATAATGTTTGCGAGTACATTCAAAGTACTCACTGGCTTGTCCCTGGCTATTGTCTTGGCCAGATTCCTTGCGTGGGAAGGAACGACGTCATGACAGCCCCGGAGCCTACACTATTGGAGTTAGCAGCCTCGCAAAGATAGGAGTTATCCCGGTCAGCTGTTCCTGTGAGAAATGGAGTCCCATAGCCACCGATGATCCACAAACCGCTTCCGCCATCAATCACTAAAAGCTTGTGTTGTACTCACAGCCCAGAATGGTTTTGTACTACATATTTTGCACTTTGCTTGGAGTTTCTGTAACAAGTTGGTGCCTCATCGGCTAACAGTAATCCTGGGGCTGGTGAGCACAAGGTCCGCTTTTGGGAATTTAATGTCCCGAAAATCCGGTCCTGACTGCGGTCTCTGGCTGCAGGCGGATGGTTGCTGCAGCAGGGCTTCGTGGGTCGCGGTGGAGGTCTCCGCCGCGGGCGTCGTAGCCCTCGTCCACAGTTGGCAGACGTTCACCCACGCGCGTTGCCTGAGTAGGCGGTGCACCCTCCATTTCAAGTACGACGGTGACGCGACCCTCTTCGTGAGGGTATTCGGGGAAGACGGTCGCCGTGCCAGGTGCTGCCTCGAGGAAAACGATGGCGGCTAGGTGCTCGGCCTTGGCGACGGCCGTGACAAGGGTGAGGATGAACTCGCCCTCGGCGCCGGTGGCAGTTTATCCAGCTATGGCAGCTCCTCCCTCAGCGGCAGCTCCATGAGCGGTGGCTATGACCAGCCGCCATGCCGTGGTGCCCACTTCGAGGGAGGTGTCGGTTCGTCTCATCGCCGTGCCCCAGTGAAGCGTGAGGAGGGCTCTGGCTAAGCCTGGGGGGCCGATCCTCGTGAGAAGCCGCATCCTAGGAGCCGCTTTGGCCTGTCCATGCCTTTCCTTTCCTCCCGCATTACCAAAAACATGTATGGGGCCATGCTAGGACGTGTAATGGACCGTGATTTCTATGCTGCTTTGTGCTGTGTTTAATGTTGCCAGATACTGTTGCAAGATCCGTGCATTATGCGGGCGTAGGGGGAGAAGACTTATCTTGGCGCATTCGGGGTAGCCCCCATCTTGTGAGGTGCGGCCCTTCGAGGAGCTGCAAAAACTCGTTCGAAGATTCTTATCCTTCATTGCACGAGGTCCCAGGCATGGGCTGAACATGGTCAAACGCACTTTTTCGCGGTACCCGTGGGACACGGACTTAAGGAGAGGGATGCGCCGATCACGAGCTCAAACGAGGACGCCTCACATAGACTAAGGGGGGCGCGCATGTGCGTCACCCTGTCCATCCCCCTTGCGAGGCGCGCGAGGGAGAGTGTCGAGCAACTACCGCTCTTCTTAGCGCAAAGCAAAGAATCAAGGGAAGAATCAAAGAGAGAGGTGGTTCAACCAAGCCATTTGAGAAACACGAGAACTTTCAAATTACATTAAAAGAAGGAACGGGCAAGCCAACTTCAGAAAGCAAATGAACAGCCGCGTCCGGCACCTAGTCTATTCTTCTCACCAGCGCGGAGCTAAGTGTCGCCCCTAGGATGTGGGACGGAGCCCCCGAGGCCCGAGGGCGGCACTCCGGAGACTCTGGGGCGTGTACAACCCCACTCATTATTATGTGAGAGTGTCACGAGCGGAGACCCTCACAGGCATGAGCCTTGCTTCACAGACACTACGCCTTGGCTTCACAGGCACTAGGCCTTGCTTCATGGGTAGAACTTCCAAAGGTGGTGGATGTTCCACGCATTTTGGATGGGGACGCCATCCCCGTCTCCAGGCGTACGGCGCCAGGCATGGAGATGTGGGCAATACTGAATGGGCCCTCCCACATTGGTGAGAGCTTATGCAACCCTTCCCTAGAGAGGACCCGCCTCAGGACGAGGTCGCCTACATCGAGCGTCCTGGAGCAGACGCTGCAACCGTGGTACCGTCGCAGCGCCTGCTGGTACCTTGCCGCTCAGAGCGAGGCTTCCCGGTGGCGTTCCTCCCACAGCACGAGGTCCATCCCCCGCATGGAGTCCTTCTGCGTTTCATCGAACGCCAGGATCCGTGCAGAGTGATGCTTGACCTCGTGAGGGAGAACCGCTTCTGCTCCATAGATGAGGAAGAATGGGGTCTCGCCTATTGTCTTGGTGGCGGTGGTGCGGATGGACCACAACACGGACTGGAGCTCGTCGTGCCACCCCCTACCCCAAGCCTCGAGCTTCTTCTTGAAGGTATTGGCCTCGAGGCCTCTTAAGACCTCCGCATTGGCACGCTCGTCCTGGCCATTGCTCCTGGGGTGTGCCACCGAAGCGTAGCAAATCTGTGTTTCAAGGTTAGCACAATATGTCTTGAAGAGGTTGCTAGTGAACTGCGAGCCATTCTCGGTGATGATGCGGTTGGTGACCCAGAACCGGCTTACGAGACCCTTGACGAAGTTGACCGTGGATCCGGCTGGGATGGTGCGGACCGCTTCCACCTCCGCCCATTTTCTAAACTTGTCGATGGCGATGTAGAGGTAGCGGTAGCCCCCAGGCGCTCGAGGGAATGGACCCAGGATATCAAGCCCCAAGACCGCAATCGGCCAGGAGAGTGGGATAGTTTGGAGGCCATGAGCCGACTGGTGGATCTACTTGGCATGGAATTGGCAAGCCTCGCAGGACTTCACCAGCTCAGCTCCATCGTTGAGTGCCGTGGGCCAGTAGAAACCGCTGCGGAAAGCCTTGACAACCAGGGTGCGCGATGATGAGTGATGCCCGTAGTCCCTGGCATGTTTGTCGGCTAGCATCTCGCTCCCTTTCCTCCTGGAGATGCACCATAAACAAACATCATTTGGTTGTTTTCTGTAAAGCTCACCGTCTTGAATGCAATACACTGTGGCCTGTCGGGCTACATACTCTGCGTCCTCTTCTTTCTCCAGCAGTGCTTCTCGCACCAGGTATGCCTTGACCTCCTCGGTCCAGCACCCCTCCTGAGGCTCGAGCGCCAGGAGCAAGCGTGCTCCCGAGGTTGGTGGCTGTCGGAGTTCCTCCTGAGGCGTTGCCGGCTCCTCGGGCGGGGGTGATGCCGAAGGCTTGAAGAGCCGTTCCTCGAAGACGCCGGGCTCCTGGGGCAGACGCTTGGATGCCCTTTTTGCGATGTCGTCAGCTTCCTTGTTGGTGCCACGGGGCACGTGCTGCAGCTCCAGGCCCAGCAACTGCTTCTCCATTTTGCGTACCTCCGCGAGGTATGCCTCCATGTGCTCGTCCTTCGGTTCGTATACCTTGTTGGAGAAGTTGACGAGGAGCTGCGAGTCTCCCCTGATGACGAGGTGCTTGACCCCCAGGGCCGTCGCTGCCTAGAAGCCAGCGATGAGGCCCTCGTATTCTGCAATGTTGTTGGAGACCTTCCCGCCCTGCTAAAAGTAGAGCTGCACGTCGTAGCAAAGCTTGTCTTGAGTGGGCGAGATGAGCACAGCTCCAGCCCCGTGCTCTGGCGTGCCAACGCACCGTTGAAGTACATGACCCAGCCGTCTGGCGTTTCACTTCCTGGCGAGAGGGATCAATTCTCGCCCACCTCGATCGGGGCATCGGTCCATTCTGCGACGAAGTCAACGAGCGCGGCTCCTTTGATGACCCTGGTTGTACTGAACTCCAACTGGAAGGCATGCAGCTCGATATTCCATTCGGCGACCCTTCCTGCAGCGTTGGGGCTCTAGAGTACCCTCTCCAGCAGGTAAGCTGAGACGACCTTGATTGGGCGGCCTTGGAAGTAATGATGCAGCTTGCGCGAATCGACGAGGAGCGCGAGCAAAAGCTTCTGCGGCATGGGGTAGCATGCCCGAGCGTCGCGGAGCACCGTGCTTACGAAGTACATTGGGTGCTCGATGAGGGTGGGGTCCAGGCTCTCCTGAGACTGTGGTGCCTCCTGAGGCGAGATGGCCCCAGGAGCTTGGCACCGGACGTAGCGGTCTGGGCTTCAAGAACGTCATCTTGCGGAGCTTAGTCGTTGGCTGGAACGGGCAGAGCCTCGTGGGTGTCGCCCTGGGGCGGTGCGCCTTGTCCGGGTGCTCCTCCCGGACTGCCACCAGCGCTGCGCTGGCGGAGTGTGGCGTCGCGACTATGTAAAGCACCAAGGGCTCTTGGGGTTTCGGTGCCACCACTACCGGTGGGCTAGTGAGGTATTTCTTGAGGTCTTCAAATGTTGCATCATCCTTTGGGGTCCACTCAAACGGGCCTTTCCTTTTCATCAGTTTGAAGAAAGTAAGGGCATGCTACCCCAGCTTGGGGATGAAACGCTTGAGCGATGTCATGCAGCCCGCCAGCTTCTACATTTCCTTAAGGGTCTTCGATGGACTCATCTTTTCTATGGCCTTGACCTTCTCGGGGTTAGCCTCGATTCCCCTGTGCGATGCCAGGAAACCCAGCAGCTTGCCCGACGGACTCGTCTGCTGCTTTGGAATCCAAGCAATGCAGCCCGTGATGGCGCACCCTAGCTGGATGCGAGGACCGAAGTAGTGGCGGAAGAGCGCCGTGCTGGGGAGCACTCCGGCAAAGCCCTTGCAGAGATGGGTCAAGTAGGCCATGCTCGCTACGGCATTCGGCGTGAGGTCGAGAACGCAGAAGTCGTAAGTGTACATGACGTCGCTGAAGAAATCCGAGAAAGGGGGGCAAAGCCCACTAGAGAAGTAATCAACGAAGAAATGCAGGGATTTGGACCGCCCTTGGCGAAGCAAGAGGCAGGGACTACGCGGGTGCCGGGATTCCCCGTCATCTCCCTCCCCCACGGGCACCTGAACTTGTCCTTGAGAGTGAGTGTGTCGACCGTCGGCTCTAAGAGTGCATACTGCGTTCGCAGCTCCATCAACGCGCTCTCTGGCGACTCCTTCCCACCGGCATCCTATGCCGTTCCCTTACCCTTGCCTACCTTGGGCGCCATGATGGCTGAGAGAGGGCAGGGGATTAAGGGCAATGAAGGCGCGGCGGCGGCAAGCAGAGGCAAGAACTCCGGTTTGCGCTTGGGGAAGAAGAGGGGAACGGCGGTTCCAAGATTGGAAAAGACGCAGAGGGTAAATGAGCACCGCCCCTGTGGTTTCCTCTTTTTATGGGGAAGGCATGGGCTGCCTCTTTACTATTCACCACGACGTGATGCAAGCACGCTGCAACTGCTTCGCGCACGCCCCCCACATCACGCGCCCAATGCGAGTCGTGGGGAAGCGCAATCAACGAAGAAATCACCACAGTAAAAACCCTGCCACGCACGCCCGCGCACCATTCTGGGTTTGGGCCAACAACGCTCCACGCTTATGTGTGGCCCATGCCTGGGTGCTCCTGTCGGTTTACGAAAGTAGGGGCCCTTTTTCACCCCTTTACTTGTGCATGGGCAGTTGTAGCCTCGCCCACAACCACGCTTGGCGGGGCAAGGGAAGGGAAGCACGAGGCTGCCAAGGCAACACTCAAGCCAGAGACATGAAGGACAGAGGGGCAGGGTGGACTCCTCCCCCAGCAACGCCCTTGGCGAGGCAGCCTACGTGACTTCGGCAAGAGCCTTGCCGGGGCAACTTGCCCAAACACCTGCAAAGCCACCACCCTAGGGTTTGAGAGCTCTGACACCATTGACAACATCTAGACCAAGATTCAAGGGCGCCTGCGTAGTGGCATGCAGACCTTTGTGGGACCCAGGGGCCTATAGACCTAGACAAGAAACCAGAAGACAAAGACCCCCCCCCCCCGATAAGAGCCTTGCCGGGGATGACCGAAGACCCCCGGCAAGATCCTTGCCAGGGACAGCCACAAGACCCCGGCAAGACCCCTTGCCACGGACGTCTTTGGGGCCGCGGCCAGGCATTCACCCACCAAGGTTTTGCTACCCCGCGGCCACTCCTACGTGACGACCAACTTGCCAATTGAACAAGTGCCTGCATGTTGACATGCAGCCTCCAAGCCAGCTAGCCAAGCACCTGCGTGGTGGCATGTAGATCTTCGTGAAGACCCTGCCACCACAGCAGCCAGCAGCCAGCGTCGCGCCGCATGCCTTGTCAGCCTGGACGCGTCTTGAGCAAGGTGAGGCGGCAATGGGCGGGACAAGCTTCCTTGTCGTCCCCGATAAAGCTAGAGGACACATAGGCGGCACATTAAATGTGTTTGTCCTATGATGTCAGGAGATAACCTTGTACGCTGTAGATACTTTCCGCCTCCTGTGTGCCGTTGTGGCAACCCCATTGTCATATAAAAGGGGTCCGAGGCATACTGGGAGGGGATTCGGACTTCTTGGATAGGCACGCATAGTAGCTAGTTCGAGAGATCAAGAACACCAAATATACACAGACAAGAAGGACTAGGGTTTTACGCATCATCTTGCGGCCCGAACCTGGGTAAAAATTCCCACGCGTTGATCGACTAGACCTGCTCTTTGCACAGCTCTATGCCCCACCAGCTGTAGTAGGGTTCCCCGGGATCCCATAGGTGTCGTTTCCCCGACATCTTTGGCGTGCCAGGTAGGGGCGCTAGGTTGTGAAAATCTAGTCTGGAAGTGAACGCACCACCTCCACCGTTGTGATGGCCGCAAAGAAGAAGGCATCGGGGGAGGTCAACATGTTCCCCATCGTTTTGGTGCCGTCGGCCAGGTGGGCGGTGTCGTCTGCAGCCGCAACCACCATCTACAGGGTGAATAAAAAGCTAAGTCAAGCAAAAACCTAAGCAATTTCCTTTCTATAGGGTTATTTCCCTCGAAAGATCCCGCTCCTTGTATGGGGAACCTGCACGCAAAGGAGCCTTGTCTCTATTGGCAATGCCCTTGTTCTATTTCGAGTCCGCTCAATGGCTCAAGTGGCTGCGCCGAGAATGGCAAGGTGGCTTGCCCGGCAGCAAGCACCCCCGGCAGGCTACTAAGTAACCATCCTCAAAGCGCCGCGACATGGGTTTACCTGTCAACAAACCTATCCAACTAAGCGTAGGGTGCATACATACAAAGAAAGATCAAATAGGAAGATAACATGCACTGTTTCAAAATACTGCGAATTTATATTACATTAGTGGTTACCGCGATTCAAACTTAAGATAAATCTTTCTTGGGCATGAATTCGCAGCGGCAATAAGAAGCGGGGTGGCTTGTCCCGGTGCTGGCCTTCCACCCTCTTGACTCCATCGACACAGTTGATGATGGGCTCGATGTGCTCCTCGTGTGCCGCGAGGTCCGCATCCTCCGGCAAGCGCTAAAGCGCGTTGGCGAAGTTGACGTCGGGGTTCCAGAATGCCACCTTGGTGAGCACCTTGGTCAGGGCGCCCCGGCAGAGCTTCCGAGCCTCTTTGGCCAGATAAGTTCCTCGGTTGGAGCGGAGCTGCTCCATGGCCTCAAGGACACGCCCGAAGAACAAGGTCAGCCTGGTGCTGGGGGTTACGCTCGCCTCCTGAGAGTACTTGAAGTCCGGCATACCTATGATGGATAGCTGCCTGCTGTGCCTCTCTTCGATGTCGATGAGGCCGTCTGTCCAGAGTTGTACCCTATCCAGATAGCCATTGTGGGCGGTAGCGTCATCCTGTCGCAGGTGCTTCTCGCTCTCAAGGGCCTTGGTCAGAGTCTCCTCATGGGCCCTGACCTTCGAGAGCGTCCCTTCCAAGGCGTCCAGTTTCAGCTTCAGATCGTTGACGGAGACGTTAGCGTCAGAGAGCAGCATGGCCTTGTCAGAGACAGCGACATGCAAATTCACCAGTGCGCGGTTGCTCATGTCCCTCACCTCCATTAGCTTCAAGATCTCCTCCTTCAGCCCCTCCCGCTCCAGCTTCAGCTCCTCCACCTTGCAGGCCTGGGCCAGGGCCAGAGCGTCAAGAGCATCTTTGAGCTTCTGCTCCAGCGCCTGGGTCCGCTGCACGACGAGCTTCTCGACCTCCTCATCCTTGTCGCGAAGTGCGGAGGCTAGCGCCCGCTCATGAGCCTTGAGGTCCTCCTCTTGGGAATCTAGAAGAGCCTTCTGGTGTGTTCGGGCAGCCTCGTCCTTGGCAGCCTGTTCCTTCGCCAACTCCTGGGCCTTCTCGACATCAGCCAGCTGCAGCGCGAGCTCTCGCTTGCGTTGGTCCAGCTGGTCCTGGATGGCGCTCAGTTCGTCCCGGGCCTTGTTGAACCAGACTCGCATCTGAGCGACGCGCTTCTCAAAATATGCTTCCGCTTTGTCCATGGACACCATCCTGGATTTCGCCTTGTCTTGGCGGGCATGGTAGAGCGCCTGAAGCTTCTGAAAATTGGCCCTCATGGCCCGAAGGAGCTACTCCTCTTGAGAACCGCCGCCACTGGTGCTCGGTTCGTCGACAACCTCAAGCCCAGCGGTGGTGAGGACCTCGTCGTGAAAGATCTCCCCCTCGGTTGGCGCTCTGGTGCTTACCGTCCCTGGGAGGAGGCCGAACAGATCGTCGCCCACCTTCAAATATTTGCCTAGGGCGGGAGGTGCGAAGGAGGAGGGCTGGTCGTTGGCCACCTCCTCCTTGGCAGGCCTCTTGGCGGCCTTCTCGGAAGCAGCCTTACCAGGGTCCCCGGCAGGCCCCTTGGCGGCCTCCTCGGCAGCAGCCTTGCCGGCCTCCCAGGCAGGGCCCTCCGCGGCCTCCTCGGTGGCGGACGCGGCAGCTTCCCCAGCCGTGATCTCGGTGGCCTCGGCTTCAGCATCCTTGGCCACCTCCTCGATAATGGTGTCGACGTCCACTTGGTCCGCCAAGGGAGAGCCTAGAAACCAGAAAGGAAAATTAGGCGAGGCCGGGACCAAAGGTCCAGAACAAGGAAAAGAAAGAGCATCACATGGCAGAGATGACAAGGGATGGGAAGCAGGCGACTTACCCGTGCCAGGCCGAGGAGAAGTATTTCCCTCCCCACCAATGTCCATTGTCGGGGCAGAGCCACCAGCGCCCATGCTTGCCCCCTCTTCCTCCGTGCACATGGGCTCGGTGGTGGATGCCCTCGCCGGCGACGCCCCTCTAGGTGGTGTGGTTGCCGGGGACGGCGCATCGAGGGCGGCCATCAGCGGCTCCTCTGGCTTCGGCTCTCCCTATATGAAACCGGCAAGGTCACCACCAAGAGTACACCCACCTAACACCCGTCAGTGGGGAGTGAAGAAGGGACCCACGCTGGGGGTTGGAGTAGGGGCTGCGTTGAGGGCTATTCTCCAGGCTAATCACCACCAACGCCGGTGTGCGCGGAGCACTCGCCGGGGGCTCGTCACCAATTGAGGCTTTGGACCTCTTCGTCGCCCTCTAGGCCAATGTTTCCATGTCGCTGCAAAAATTAAAAACAAGTCATGGAAGGACAGTACGGGCAGAAGGTTAAGAGATGGTGGTGGACAAAATTGTCACTCGTCCTCCTCTTCCTCCGCTGGCCTCCTCTTCCTCTTCGCGCTAAAGGACCCGAGATCCAAATCGGCCTCCGGGGCGGCATCGACATGCGGAGGAGAAGGGGATGGGGTCCTGGGACGCCTGGACGATGAAGAAGCGGCGGCCGCGGCCTTCTTCGCGGCCCTCGTCTGGCATGCGGGCGGCGCCTGGGCCTGCTGCCGCTGCGTGGTCTTGCCGGGCCGGACTGGCTCGCCGGAGCCCGCCCGCTGCAAGACGCGCGTCTTCTCTGGGGCCGGGGAGTCATCCGCGTCAGTATCCTCCTCGGCCGACTCCTCTACTGCTTCAATAGAGGGGCCCCAGCGTCGGTGCTGCTGGCCTCCCCGGCGGACCCCGCCCACTCGGAGAACTCTTTCTCCTCCGCGGCCGCATCATCCTCATCCTCCACGGTGCCAAAGCTACCAGACTCCTTGGCAAGAGCTTCCTCCTCCGCCCTGGTGGCTATGTAAGCAAGCTCTTCCTCGGTGGTGTCGCGGATAAGCTGCGGCTCATCACGAACGTACTTCTCCGACAAGTTGTCGAGGAATGCAAGCTCCAGCTCCGCCTTTGGCTCGACCCAGGTCGGATCGAGGCCGTGCGCGTCGAAGACCGGCATCATGGTGATGATGGCGCTTTGGCGAGAGTTATTGCTCAGCGGGACTACCCCCGCTGGCAACCCGAACAGGTTGTCGGGCTTGGCGGCCCCGGCGGCCTTGCTGGCCTTCTTAGCCTTGCCGACCTTCTCGGCCTTGCCGGTCCTCTCGACCCTGCCGACCTCGTTGTCCATGAGATGGAAGAGCCTCTGTCAAAGATGGGCATGCTGCAACACCGTGAAGTTGTGGTTTAAACCAGGGCGGAGCCTCATGATGTCGGCCGCGTTCCTGAAATCCCAGGCCGGCCTCCCCTTGTTGTGCAGTGGGGCAATTCGGCGGAGGATAAAATTGGCCCCGATTATTTCAAGGGTGAGCCCGGCCGCGGCAAGGTGATGGATCCTGGTGATGGTGATCAAGAGCTTCTGGTCGTTGGCGTCGAGATCACCCTAGTCCTTGCTACGGACCGGCGGCTTCCGACAGACCTAACAAAACTCCCGCAGATCCGTCTCCTAGATCTAGCACCACCGGCTTCGCCATGCATCCCACCTCTCCTTCATGGCGCCCTCCGGGTACGTGCCCCTGATCTGCTGCCTTGGAATCCAAGCAATGCAGCCCGTGATGGCACCCCCTGGCTAGATGCGAGGAGCGACGTAGTGGCGGAAGAGCGCCGTGCTGGGTAGCACTCCGGCAAAGCCCTCGCAGAGATGGGCAAACTAGGCCATGCATGCCATGGCATTCGGCGTGAGGTCGAGAACGCAGAAGCCGTAGGTGTACATGACGTCACTGAAGAAATCCAAGAAAGGGGGGCAGAGCCGGCAGGAGATGTAATCGACGAAGAAAGAGTACTGATTTGGAGCGCCCTTGGCGAAGCAGGAGGCAGGGACGACGTGCTTGCAGGGATGCCCCGTCGTCTCCCTCCCCCACATCCACCTGAACTTGTACTTGAGAATGAGCGTGTCGACCGTCGGCTCGAAGAGTGCGTACTGCGTCTGCAGCTCCACCAATGCACTCTTAGACGACTCCTTCCCCCCGGCGTCCTTCGTCGTTCCCTTGCCATTGCCTATCTTGGGCGCCTTGACAGCTGAGAGAGGGCAGGGGACTAAGAGCAATGAAGGCGCGGCGGCGGCAAGCAGAGGCAAGAACTCCGGTTTGCGCTTGGGGAAGAAGAGGGGAACAACAGTTCCAAGATTGGAAAAGACGCAGAGGGTAAATGAGCAGCGCCCCTGCGATTTCCTCTTTTTATGGGTAGGCGCGGGCCGCCTCTTTACTATTCACCGTGGCGTGATGCAAGCACGCTGCAACCGCTCCGCGCATGCCCCACACGTCACGCGCCCAATGCGAGTCGTGGGGAAGCTGTCGGTGTCCAGGGAACCAGGGTACCTAGACTTGCATGCCTGCAGGCCGCGATGCGCTCCTACAAGCGGCCTAGTACGGTCCAGCTGATCGACCAGCTGTCCCAGACACTCGCGAGGGGGCTAAGCCTCGCGAGGAGAACGACGACAAGACCTCCTCGGGAGCGGCCTCAGCAAGGTGCTCCGAAGGGTCGGAGAATCCAAGGCCAAGCCTGCCTCAGGAGGAGGCAGTGATGTCAGCAGTGATGCATCGCGCCAGCGGGTGCCAGCGTCCGCTAGTGGCGCAGTTGCCATTTCGGTGCAAAGGGGACCGCGCAGCCATTGGTTCCCAAGGATTGGGGCAAAGGTTTCCCCTTTGGTGCAACGAGACCGAAGACTGCAAGGACGACATGGAGGATGTCACCGTCAAGCCCACCACCGTGTCACCGCCTGATCCTTTTACAGGCGAAGACCACTTTTGTCGGGATAGGAACGTCCTTGTGTTCCCGCTCAAAAATGGCCGTTGTGGGATCCCTTCCCGCCTAAACATTTCGGGGGAAGAAGACCCTGGCCTCCTATATAAGTAGCTAGCATCCCCACTCTGAAGGGATCGATCAACTCATACAGTCTTCCACCACACAAGGAGCAAGAACACTTGCCTCCCGACCCTTCTGAGCTCACCTCCTGAGCTTAGGAACCATTGCACTAGCTCATATCCTAGCTCGCCCGAGGCTAATCCACCAAAGCAGGAAGTAGGGTCTTACACCACACGGTGGCCCGAACCTGGATAAACCCTTGTGTGTTCTGTCTGTTGTTTGCTTGAATCCTTCCACCGAGACGAGAGCGAGACGCTAGGTAGACGTGAGTGGGAGAGATCTTCATTCACGCCCCTGTGTTCGAACTTATTGGGTTTTGCGGAGCCCTAAATCCGACATTTGGCGCGCCAGGTAGGGGGCGTGTCGAAATCTCGCCTCTCCGACGACCTCGTCGCGCTCTCATCACCAACCCCACTCCACAACCATGGTGGACACACGCTGAGCTCGCGCCGCCCGCTGCGCTGCGAACGTCGCTCAGACGGCGCCCGCGGGCAACGGCGCACCCCTCCGCCCCAACTCGCCGGTCGCCAATGCCACCACCGACCCGTCTGTCCACGAGCAGCAGGACTCATCGCTGCCACCGTCCGTGCGGCGGGATGGCCGCATGGCAACACCGTCACCCTCGCCAGCCGCAGCGTCGTCCTCGCTGGTCCGCCGCGGGCCGGTCTATCAGCAGCCTGCGCTGCTGATGGCGCGGGAGTTCTTGTGCTACCGCCCGGCAGATGACCTCTACGACGAGTGGCTCCGCCGCATCACCGAGCTCGTCAACGCTGCTGGGGAAGCACCCGCACCAACGCACTCCTCACGTCCTCCATCGCCCCGGCATGGAACGAAGACCACGGGGTCTCGGCCCCGCCTCCACTCCACCACACCGGCCAGGAGGTCCGGCGCGAGGCCCCATGACGTGAGCAACCCCGCAAAGCCCACGTGCGCGACGAGGAGAGCTGCCAGGTTATTTCGCATCCTCATGTAGGGGCTTGCGGGCCCCGTGGCCCGCAGCGCCCAGACCGCGCGCCACAGGAGGTGGTGGCGCCCGCACCTCAAGAACCAGCACCACAAGCGCAGGGGGCGCCTACGATCATGAGCGTGGCTGGATGTCGCGCCCTAGCCCCTGAGCTACGGCGCCTCGTCTGGCCCGGCAAGTTCAAGCCGGACCTGCCTCCACGCTACGACAGCACCACCGACCCCACGGAGTTCCTCCAACTCTACGAGCTAAGCATCGAGGCGTCTAACGGCACCGAGTAGGTCATGGTGAAGTGGTTCCCCATGGCTCTGAAAGACGGCGCACACTCCTGGCTCCTGAACCTCCCCGTGGGATCCATCTCCTCCTGGGAAGAGCTTCGTGAGCGTTTTGTCGCCAACTTCCAAGGCACCCGCGACCGAGTCCCGGCACCTGCTGATCTGCACCGCGTGAGGCAGCAGCCGGTAAAGACCCTGCAAAAGTACATCCAATGCTTCAACAATATGCGCCTCCAGATCCCTAGGGTCTCGGACGAAGCCATCATCTCCGCGTTCTCCGATGGCGTCCGTGACGTCAGGATGAGGGAAGAGCTCGCCATTCACGAGGACTTGTGCATAGCCCTCGAGATGTTCAAGCTCGCGGCAAAGTGCGCCAGGGCGGAGGAAGGACGCCTCTCCCTCTAGGAGCTGCCTGAGGCTGAGGCGGATGACAAGAAGACCAAGGCCAAGGAATCAAAATGCAAGGGACCCGCCGTGTTGGTTGCGGAGCCAGAAGTGAAGCGTGGTTGCGGCTACGATGACCTCCCCAAATACAACCGACCATACCGCGTCTTCCACAACATCCATAGCCACAACACTAACGACTGCCATGAGCTCAGGGCGATGCGCGGCGGGCGCGTCGGGCAGCGCCCTGAGCGCGACAACCGCGGCTACGGCCGTGGAGGAGGCCGAGGAGGAGGACGCTAGGATGGCAGTAACTCGCGCCAAGGGTGGCATGAGCAGCCTCGTGAAGACCACTGGCAGGAGTAGCCTCGTGACGCCCCTTGGCGCGACCAGCCTCGTGAGGTTCGCCCTCAGGGAAATGGGGGCCTGCCTCCGCTGCCATCACCGCCAGGGAGGAACGACGACAACCGCCAGGGAGATCGGGCAGGGGGCTTCCAGGAGCCGCGTGCAGTTGCGTGCATCTTGGGAGGCGCCCATGCCCCGGCTTCCCACCGCATCTTCAAGCAGTTTGCCCGTGAGGTGAACGCGGCGCTTCCCAAGCCTGACGCCGCGCACAACCTCAGGTGGACCAAGCACGTCATCGCCTTCGACCCCAAGGACCAGCTCAAGTGCACTGCGGCCCCAGGTGCCCTCCCGATGCTCTGCACCCCGACCATCAGCAACGTCCTCGTGACCAAGACCCTCATCGACGACGGAGCAGCACTCAACGTCCTCTCCATCCAGACCTTCGAGACACTCTAGGTTCCCTATGATCAGCTCCACCCGACCAAGCCATTCTACGGGGTCACGGATGGATCCACACTCCCGATGCGGTAGGTCCGCCTCCCCGTCACCTTTGGCGACCGCCACAACTACCACATAGAGCTCATCGACTTCGACGTCGCCAACATCCAACTTCCGTACAATGCCATCCTAGGTTATCATGCCCTCGCCAAGTTCATGGTGGCGACCCATCACGGCTACAACGTCCTCAAGATGCTCGGGAGCAGCGGGGTCATCACGATCGCCTCCGACGAGAAGGAAGCGGTGTGTTCCCTGGAGCGCGCCTACCAGACCGCGGCGGTCGAGTGCTCCGATAAGGATGGAGCCGTCCTCGCCCTGCAGGCCGCCCCCAAGAACAAGAAGAACCTACCCGTCAACGGACCTCAGGGCTCAGGGGCTCCCGACGGCCTGGCCTCAGGACTTGCGACTGCTGATGAGGCGCCCTCAACCCTCACATAGGGAGGCGCGCTCGACGCCCCTCTCGGGACGGGCTTGGGGGCTCTCCTCTAGAGTGTCTCCGGACTGACCGGCGTCTCGAGGGAGGTGTTCAAGCACCACCTGCAAGCGTGTCTTGACGCGCGTTTTTGTGAGCCCGACGTGAGTCGTTTAGCGCTGGAGGCTCAGGACTTCATCGACCAAGTTACCGAGGAACTTCAGTACACAAGACTCATCCGCGGTGGGCGTAACCGTACAACCCCAAGTTCACCTGCTCGCAGCCCGAGTGACCGCTTCTGCGTCTGCGTCGACATCGCGGGTCTCAACCGAGCCGCCTCTCAGGAGCCCTTCTGGCCGACGGTGGCCGGCCGGAGGAGGGCCCTCCCCTGCAACTACGTCCGCACACTCTTCGGCTTCCGCAACGTAGCTGCCACATTCCAGCATCTCACGCAGCAGCCCTTGGGGGCTCGGGAGGCTCAGTGGCAGGCGGTCCAGACGGAGCGAGAACTGGACCCGCGCGACCACTTAGAGGCTCCAGAGCCCCTGGGCCACGGTGGCCCGACAATCCTCAGGATCGACCCGTTTGGCTCGTGTCTTCAGCTACCCCAACTCTCCTTCGACAAGTATCAGGTGACACTTCAGGTATCCAATCGAGAGCGCCCCTCGAGCTGCATCATCCTTGGACCGCTGGGGGCTGTTCCCCCGCGGTTATTTCCCTTTTTGCGTGATCAAGGCTAGATGTTTCTTTCCGTTCACATTATCTACATGCTTGGCGTTCTCACCGCCACTAAGGTCATGAGCCCTTGTGAGCCCACTCGCGACCGCCCCATGATTAAGGACTGGCATGACGTCTGTGCTCGGGTCCGTCCCTACAGCGTCGATAAACCCAAGGGCTGAGTGTAATGCCCCGGATGTAACAATTTCCCCTTTTGGAAATATATAAACTTTGGCTTCATCAATTCCATTCCGGGTTCTTCGCCTTTTCGGCTTTTGGTCGTTTTGTCGTGTGCGTGTGTGCATTCATCCATGCCATGTTGTCATGTGCATTGCATTGCATTTGTGTTGTCTTTTGCATCCGGTCCCACTCATCCATTCCCGTTGTCCGTTTTGAGTTCCGACGCTCTCACACGTGCCCGTGGCTTCCCCGAGTCCTTCTTTCGTGTTTGTCCGTGTAACGTTTCCGGTTTGGCGTGAGACTTATCATGCGATGTTGTTTTGATACGTGTAACCCGCCTGTCAAGTTTCATCGCGTTTGGAGTTCGTTTGGTACTCCAACGGGTATCCTCATGGGCTAAGTACCTCCTCTTTGAGGCCCAAGACCCCCTCCACAACAGCCCAACAACCCAGCTCAACCCTTCCCATCATCTCGACCGTTGAATTGTGATCGCGTGGCCGAAAACCGCTCCTCATTTGGACTCTCCTAGCTCCTTGTGCCTATATAAACGTCCACCCCTCCATTTTTCTCGTCCAAACCCTAGTCTTCTTCCTCCTCCAGCCCCGCCTCAAAATCCGTGCTGGGCGGACATGTCCGACCCGAGCCGGAAAGTCCGCCGCCGCACCAGTCAACCCCGCGTACGGCGCCGCGCCGGCCCGAGGGCCCAGCGCCGCCGATCTTGGCCAGATCCCCCGCCGCACCAGCTTTCGTCCCCGCCGCCTCCGGCCCCGCGACCACCGCGCCGCCACCCGCAGGCGGCCGGAGGGCCGTCCGCCGCTGCCGTTGCAAGCTCCCGCCGGCCAGGAGGGCTCGCCGCCGCCCGAGCCGAAGCTCTCACCGACCGCCGCCGCCCTTGCAGCTCACAGGCGCCGCCGGGCCCCTTGTCGCCGGGCCTCCCGCCAGCCGGTCGCCGCGCCGCCCCGGCCTCCCGTCCTCCCGCCGCCGGCCGCCTCGAAGGTAGTCGCTGCCCGATCTGGATCCAGCCGATCTGGGGCTGAAACACTAACGGGTTCGATCCAGACCCGTTTGACCCGGCGCCCGCGACCCGTTGACCGCTCCGCCCGCACCCGTTGACCCGCAAGAGGTTGACCCCTGTTATTTCTGCTAAGTCCTTTTAGTTTGTTGTCTGATGCATTTTTGTGATGAGGATATCTTTTACTGTGCTTGTCCGATTTGTGCATATGATATGTCAAAATGATCGTGGTGACATGTACTATGTTTTGTTCCATTGTGTCATGCATGTTTGAGTCCATCTAGATGTCTTAATCTTCATGAGAAGAGTGCTACTTGTTATAAACTGCTGGTATTAGTTGTTTTCATGCCATGTTTGAAATGTGATAACTTGGTGCATGTTTATCCAAATGAAGCAAATGATATGTCCACATGTTCATCATGAGGTGCTCTACATGTTGGTTGTTATAGGATGCATGATAGAATTCTTATTGCCATGTTTATCTCCTTTGCAAAAGTGCTTGTGGCTGTTAGGTTCTTAAACTTGTTACGAGATGCCTAGTTGAGGAGCTCGTTGCTATTGATGTGGTTGTCCCCTTGTTGCATGCTTATATGTTTTGGACTCCCCATCATGTGTACTTTGCTGTGGTGCAAACCACTTGCCATGTTATGCTTTGAGGTGACTTAAACTTGCTCACAAACATGCCATGATAATATTAGTGTTTTAACACTTAGTAAAATTTCTCGAAGTCTGGAATCTGTAATATCTTGATGCTATGTTTGCTTGTTATTCTAGGCAAATCCATGTTAGTTTTGGGGTGACTATTGATGATTCCTTGTTGTATATGTTGTTGGCTATCCATCCATGCCCTCACATGCTCATTTGGGTGGCTGTAGCATATTTAATTCTTGCCCCCAAGTTGTTATAAAATACTGCTGTCAGGTTTTGTTGTCATGTTCAAAATGTGGTAGCTTGTTGCTATTGATCCATGCCTCCAATGGAGATGCTCCAATGGAGTTGTTTGCTGTAGGATATGTATACTTCATGTCCATGCTTCTTGTCATGATGTTTGAGTGCTTTAGAGTATATATTTCTTGCTCCGAAGTTGCTATGTGGCTACTAATTCAGCTTTGCATTGTTTCTTGTTTAGGGTGTATCTTTTAGCCCGTTGCTCCGTTTTGAGCAAGTCCTATATGAAACTTGTGTGGTTTTGCATGTAGATTCATAATATCATCTTGTTACCATGTTTTGAAGTATCTTGCTTGATGCATATTGTCATGTTCCTTGTGCTGTATCTCTGTATTTCCTATGTTGTCTTGCTGTGCATCCTAAGTGTATCAGCGGTGCTTCCTTAGTGCATCAGCCATGCATCCTGTGGTTTGCGCATTGCATCTTGTTTGATTTCTTGCCTCGTGTGTTTTGTGTTGAGTAGAGCCGGAAGCCGAGAACCAGTACGAGAACGAGGTTACTACCGAGGTTGAGAACGAGGAGCCCTCTTACGATCCCATCGACGACTCTACAGGCAAGATGACCTGACCCAGATATCATTACTATCTTTGCCTATTGCTAGAAGTCTCGCTCTTTAGCTTTTTGCCTCGATGCCATTGTTTTCCTGTCAGCCTCGTATTGTAACCATGAATCTGTCTAACCACCCTACCTATGCAAACCTTTGATTGGCTAAGTAAGCTTCACTCAGCCCCTCTTATAGCATTGCTAGTTCCAGGAGAAGATTTGAAGATTCTTGCTTCATGTGGAAGCTTGTTGGGATATCACACTATATAAATTCCTAAATGAAATCATCTATATATTGGTAATGGGTGGAAGGCTAAGCCTCTTGCTTGGTGTTTTGTTCCACTCATGCCGCCCTAGGAACCGTATAAACCGGTGTTATGTTCCTTGATTTTGCGTTCCTCACAAGGTTGGGGTTATGGGACCCCCTCGATAAACCTCTTAGCGCTAAGTCTTTTCCAGCAACTCGCAACTTTGGTACTATTTGCCTAAACAACTAAAAACTTGCATAGGGAGTAATTAACCCTCTTCTTAATCAACAACCCCGGGCCAGTGTTCCACATGAGTGTTGGTCCAAATTGGGTGTGCTGCGGGGCCACCTCGAGGAAACTCAAGGTCTGGTAAAAACCCGTAGCTTGTCCCATCCGGTCGTGGCCTGAGACGAGATACGCGCGGCTACTATCAGGGTGTCGGCACGCCGGGAGGATTTGCTGGATTAGTATTACCTTAGTCGGAGTATCTTGAGCACGGGATTCCGAGGATACTCGGGCCTTCCCACCTTGGAGTTGCGACTCCACGGATCGTTGGCTTGTCATGGGCCAAGTTGGAACACCCCTGCAGGGTTTTGAACTTTCGAAAGCCGTGCCCGCGGTTATGTGGCAGATGGGAATTTGTTAATATCCGGTTGTAGAGAACTTCACACCACGTTCAGAACACACTACCAACGTGAGTACCGTGACGGTCATTTTCCGAAAGGGGTTCGGGAAGTGAACACGGTTGGGTTATGATTGCCGTGCTTAGTTAGGATCACTTCGTGATCACTTTATTCGCTCTTGGCACTTCTCCTCTCGCTCTTATTCACGTAAGCTAGTGCTAGTGCAGCTGCAGCCTTTTATTCTTTCTTCAGTCTTGTTCCACACCCAAGGCTTAGATAGTTCTGTTACCCGGGAACGGGATTGCTGAGTCCTCTGTGGCTCACAGATTCTACACCACACCAGATGCAGGTACTCAGGTGATCTATTCTGGTGACGGCTCCGAGCTATACTGGGAGTATGACGAGGAACGTAGCCGTTACTATGTGCACTATCCCGATGATCAGTTGTGGTTTCTACTAGGGGCGATTCGGACCTGTGGCTTTATGTATGTTTGGTATCTTTCATTTGGATCTTCACCCGTAGACGGGTTGTGATGTTATTTGAATGATGTTTGGCTATGTAATGAATTGTGTGACGTGGCGAGTGTAAGCCAACTATCTTTTTCGCTTTCATCCCTATTTTTACATGAGATGTGCAAAGATACCAAACTTGAGATCATTCCAGAATGGGCTTATACCTTTAAGTCATGCCTCGACACGTAGGAGGTATAGTCCCATCCTGGGCATTACACTGAGCTCTGTCTTGCGAGCCATTCCCGTGACGTCACCTCCCAAGGTCCTTGGTGCCTTGTTCTTGCATGGGCTAATCATGGATGGGTAAGTAGGGGCCCGTGGCAGGTGCCTCACTCTTGTGGGAACCGCGCGCCGGCTGTTTTTCTTTTGGATCGTTGCATGAGAAGACTGGGCACGACGTGTGTGCTCGGGTCCGTCCCTGCAGCGTCGACAAATCTAGTGGCTGAGCTCTGTCTCGCGAGCCATTCCCATGACGTCACCTCCTGGGTTCGCTGGTGCTACGGCCTTATCATGCGATACCCTCTAGAGATGCACTCGGCGCTGGTCGGCACAACACCTCTCTTTTCACATTTTGCAGAAGAAGATTCATGCGCAACCCGCCTCAGGGTAGGGTCTCATGAGTGATGCGTAAGTTCACGAGAACTTCCTCAAAGTTGTTCATCTTGTCCTCAGGAGGGTCCATATACACCTTGGCTGTCCTACCGTGCAAGCCACGTGTCAGGACGGGGCTGTACACGCCCCGGAGTCTCTCTCGGTGGGAGGCTCCCTCTCACGGTCCAATGGAAGTACCACGCTCCGTGCTGGCGGATCCAACCGAGGAGCGGTTATGCCCACGAACCAGTGGAAGCACCAAGCTCCATGCTGGCCGCTATGACTGAGGCGCGGTTATGCCCACACTCCGCGCAAGTGTGGTAGCTCTATGCTCCACGCTAGTTATAAACAACTGAGGGTGGCCCCCAGTGGTCGCACCAACCTTAGGGAGCTCTTCAGCTCACGACGCCCACAACTTATCCTTGGATGGGTGTCGCGAGGGGGGCTAGGCACGGGGGCTATGCTCAGGTCACGCCTTGCAAACGCCACCCTACCAGGTGCCTAGACACCTGGCCTTCTTGTGCCCTAATCCTAGGCGAAGGCTCGTGGGCAAGGTATGGTGCTCGTTCTCCTTCATTAGAGCCGTCCGTACGTCAAGGGGGACCCCTTGGCATCACGACCCAGGGGCCTAACTGGCCACGTAGCCCCTCATCCCTTGAGTCTAGTTATGACGATAACCCCAGTCATCCAGAGGGCTCAATGGCGATCGAGGTATGCGCGCGGTTGGGCCCTGCCGACGCAGAACGAAAACGGGATCGCTTGAACGTCAAGGGGGACCCTTGGGCATCGCGAACCAAGGGCCTACTAGCCACGTAGCCCCTCATCCCTTGAGTCTAGTTGCTACGGTAACCCCGGTCATCCGGAGGGCTCAATGGCGAGTCTAGTTACTACGGTAACCCAGGTCACTCGGAGGGCTCAATGGTGGTCGAGGTATGCGCGGGGTTGGGCCCTGCCGACGCAGAGCACCTAAGAAAACTTGAAAGGAAGCAAGCATAGAAATCATCTAGCTATTAAAATAATGCCAAGTTTTTCAAATTCAAGCAAAGTTCTTATGCCTCCACCAGGCACTCGCACTTCTCTCACTAAGCAGGAACGAACCAGGCATCGCCGAGCGCAGCATCACCGGTCTTGTCCTCTTCGGCTGCGATGGTAGCAGCCCAGAGAAACGTCTCCATCAGCCCCGTGACCTTTGTCCCCAGGGCCTAGGGAGCGACCATCGCCGCCTCATCATGAAGACACCTGGAGGCAAAACCTTGCCTCAAGCGAAGGGGCAACAGGAAATCAAGTACCACCACCGCCTGACCACAGGAACCACTAAGATAAGTTTTCAACACCGCACCTACTCGTGTACCTACACCGCCATCTAGTATAATCACGAATCCATTGAGGCATTAAAACCCTTTCCCGATGGACCAGAGGACGGCTGCCTGCACGCCAAGAGGGACCTCCTGAGCATCGCACCTCGGGGGCTCCTACCGGACCCTGGACCCCTCACCTCCTGGCCTTGACCACGACATCGTGACCTGGCATACCAGCACAGGCTGAGGCTTGTCCCGGGACTGGGTCTCACAGGCGTAGGGCTCTAAACTCCTGCGGGGAAAGAAGGAAGGGAAAGTCATGCTCTAAACAAGGGTCTCATACAGGAAATAAGTTTATAACGCCAAACAATAGGAAAAGTATTACCAGAATTTACATGCCCTTGTGGAGCCCTCCATGACGTCCCTTAGGAACTAATCTAAGGAAGACGCTCCCGAGGAACACGGCTTGAACTCCTTCAACAATGACGATGTCGGAGGACACCGTTTCCCTCTGGCGATAGGGGCGGCGACTTGGCGGCTCATAGCTCTCATCGGAGCTCGAGGCTGTCTCAGGTGTAGCGTAATTGCTACCAGGAGAGTCGGAGGCGCAGGTAATGGCGAGCGCCTTGCTGTCCTGACGGCATAGGGAATGGTCGCCGGTAAGCCCATTCCCCGCGCCACACGGCAGCTGACGGCCGTCCGCCTCAAAGACTCTGAAGGTCATCGTGCCCGTCGTATCCAACATGAAATGAATAATCTGCCTCCCGGCGGGCGCGTAGGCACGACGCACCACACCCCAACCCCAGGTCATTAAAACCTGGCCAGAAGAAATCACCTCCACGTCAGCGTGCGAAGAAGGAAGGCGACACCCCTCGTGCCTCAGCTCCATCGTCACCCGACCGCGAGCCGGGATCACCTCCCTCAGGAACGGATGAAGAAGGATCCATGAATGCGGAGGGGCCCCCATCCACACGATGAACTCGCGGGCATCGTCCTCAGAATTGGACGGCAGTAGGGTGCGAGGAGACGACCGTCTCTCTGGTCAACTGATGGCGCCACCCTTGTCGCTGCCCCCGCTCCGTGTGCCTGCCGCTGGAGCATACAAGGGAAGCAGAAGCACAGTCGGTGCCCGCGTACACCATGTGCGGGTGTCCGACGGTCTCCGGGACGAACTCGGAGAACTACGGCGCCTCTTCTTCGGGGGGAGCCACTCAGGCTCTACCATTGGGCTCTTCCCCTTCTCCGCAGCCGAGAACCTGCGAATCGGCGTCATGGAAGCCCCTGGAGTAATGGAAGCAGCAGGGATCGGCCTGCGACAGTCAAGTGAGAGTGTAGTGCCTCACCCCCTGGTTATAGGACGAGAAGATCAACCGGCGGCCACTCGCGCGCAGCCATAATGGCCCCGCCGCCCGCGCCAAGGAGTTGTCAAGTCGCACGATTGCCAAGACTGTGTGGGAAGCGGAGTCGCCCTCGTCCCATCCAACTGTTCATGCGCCAGCCTGGCCCGCAGCCTTTTTGGGGCCCGTGGCGCTTCGTCCTAGACTAATGCTTCGCCCTGAAGCCAACTCCACGTGCGCCTTGGGCCCGGGGGCTATTGTCGGCATCTTGGGAACCAGGGTACCCAGACTTGCCTGTCTGCGGGCCGCGACGCGCTCCTACAAGCGACCTGGTATGGCCCAGCTGATCAACTAGCTAACCAAGACCCTCGCGAGGGGGCTAAGCCACGCGAGGAGAACGACGTCAAGACCTCCTCGGGAGCGGCCTCAGCAAGGTGCTCCAGAGGGGCGGAGAATCCAAGGCCAAGCATGCCTCAGGAGGAGGCAGTGATGTCAGCAATGACGCACCGCGCCAGAGGGTGCCAGCGTCCGCCACAGGCGTAGTTGCCATTTCGGTGCAAAGGGGACATCGCAGCCGTTGGTTCCCAAGGAGCGGGGCAAAGGTTTCCCCTTTGGTGCAACGAGACCGAAGACCGCAAGGACGACAAGGAGGATGTCACTGTCGAGCCCACCACCGTGTCACGCCTGATCCTTTTGTAGGCGAAGACCACTTTTGTCAGGATAGGAACGTCCTTGTGTTCTCGCTCAAAAATGGCCGTTGCGGGATCCCTTCCCGCCTAAACATTTCGGGGGAAGAGGACCCTGGCCGCCTATATAAGTAGGTAGGATCCCCACTGTGAAGGGATCGATCAACTCATACACTCTGCCACCACACAAGGAGCAAGAACACGTGCCTCCCGACCCTCCTGAGCTCACCTCCTGAGCTCAAGAACCATTGTACTAGCTCATATCCCAGCTCGCCCGATGCTAATCCACCAAAGCAGGAAGTAGGGTCTTACACCACACGGTGGCCCAAACCTGGATAAACCCTTGTGTGTTATGTCTGTTGTTTGCTTGAATCCTTCCACCGAGACGAGAGCGAGACTCTAGGTAGACGTGAGTGGGAGAGATCTACGTTCATGCCCCTGTGTTCGAACTTATCGGGTTTTGGGGAGCCCTAAATCTGACAGAAAAGCAACCGGCGAAGGAATCACCGCAGTAAAAACCCTTCCATGCACGCGCGCGCACCGTTCTGGGCCTGGCCCAACAACGCTCCACGCTTACGTGTGGCCTAGGCCCGGGGGCTCTTGTCGGTGTACAAAAGTAGGGGCCCTTTTGCACCCCTTTACTTGTGCACAGGCAGTTGTAGCCTCACCCATAGCCACGCTTGGCAGGGCAAGGAAAGGGAAGCACGAGGCTACCGAGGCAACACTCAAGCCAGAGACATGAAGGACAGAGGGGAAAGGTGGACTCCTCCCACGGCAACACCCTTGCCGGGGCGGCCTACGTGACCCCGGCAAGAGCCTTGCCGGGGCAACTTGCCCAAACACCAGCAAAGCTACCACCCTTGGATCTGAGAGCTCTCACACCATTGACAACGTCAGGACAAAGATTCAGGGATGCCTGCGCAGTGGCATGCAGACCTTTGTGTGACTTAGGGGCCTGCAGACCTAGACAAGAAACTCGAAGACAAAGACCCCTGATAAGAGCCTTGCCGGGGACGACCGAATGCCCCGCCAAGACCCCTTGTCGCGGATGTCTGCGAGGCCGCGGCCAGGCCCGCACCCACCAACGTTTTGCTGCCCCGTAGCCACTCCTACGTGACGACCAACTCGCCAATTGGACAAGTGCCTGCATGGCGACATGCAGCCTCCAAGCCAACTGGCCAAGAACCTGCGTGGTGGCATGCAAATCTTCGTGAAGACCCTGCCACCACAGCAGCCAGCAGCCAGTGTGGCGCCGCATGCCTCGTCAGCCTAGACGCATTTTGGAGCGAGGTGAGGCGGCAACGGGCGGGACAAGCTTCCTTGACGTCCCCGATAAACCTAGCGGACACATAGGCGGCACATTAAATGCGTTTGTCCTATGATGCCAGGAGATAACCTTGTACACTGTAGATACTTTACACCTCCTGTGTGCCGCTGTGGCAACCCTTTGGCATATAAAAGGGGGCCCGAGGCATACTGGGAGGGGATTCAGACTTTTTGGACAAGCACGCATAGTAGCCAGTTTGAGAGCTGAAGAACACAAAATATACACAGACAAGTAGGACTAGGGTTTTACGCATCATCTTGCGGCCCAAACCTAGGTAAAAGTTCCCATGCGTTGATCGACTAGACCTGCTCTTTGCACAGATCTACGCCTCCCAACCTTAGTAGGGGTCCCAGGGATCCCATAGGTATCGTTTCCCCGACACCAACAGTCTTCAAATACCTTTTCTTACGCTAGTTAAATGTTCAAGCATCTAAATAAACCTCTTTCTATTTTTTCTAAAGAAAAAAATAATACATCTAACACCAGTTTGGTTGTTCCAAACAGGAAAAATACATGACTAATTTTGTACAAAAAAATTCAATGTCCTCAGCAAGAAGCAGGGACCAACCTTTGTGGTTACTATGTTTGCACACACATGATCTCCATCTGCAAATCTGCTGATAGTTGTGACGATCCTCGCGAATTAGTACCAATAAGTCTATCTTAATTAATATCTTCTACTCCACTGATATGGCACATTCTGATCTTCAAAATACTGCAGCTCATCTTAAAATCAAGGACCCCTGAACCGCTCCCGGCTGGTGAATTGCTGATGGTTCAGAGATTTATCAGCGACTTCTTCCTGAATCACTACATCAATCCCACTTGTGATAATGAAGATTTCAACATGCGTTCTCCTAAAACATTGAGTAAGAGTTAGCTGCTAAAAAAGTACGCATGGATCCATTCTTTTCCATCTGATGAGGTCTTCGTATACCGTACACTATGATTAATTACATAATGCATATATGTGTGGACAAATCATTGGAATTTAGATACCATATGTTCAATTACAATTGTTGTGAAATCTGATGAATGGTCTTCATGTGGACACTAGTTGTTCAATTGAATATTGTGGCAAATTTGCTTTTTGCGTGCCAATTCAAAATGGGATATTTTTGGTTTATTTGTTCAATTGAATATTCTGGCAAATTTGCTTTTTTCGTGCCAATTTAAAATTGGATATTTTTGTTCATTTGTTCAATTTAATATTTTGGCGAATTTGCTTTTGTCGTGCTAATTCAAAATTGGATATTTTTGTTATTTGTTCAATTTAATATTGTGGCGAATTTGCCTTTTGCATTCCAATTCAAAATGGGATATTTTTTTAACCTGGCAATTGCTCCACACATGGTTCAACTAAATGAGTGTGTGCGATCCACATCGGAGCATACGTCAATCATAGCGGAACCGTCGGTGATACACAACGGATCGCAAACGATTTGCAGCACTACTACATGTGCACAGGGTCTCCGGAACCGTTTGTGATATCGCGTTATCGCACACGAGAACTCAGAGTAAACCATGACCAATGTAAAATGCAATCCCGGTCGTAATTTTTTCAGGAAACGTGTGGGATCCCAAACGAAAAGCACACGTTACTCATTCTGCAACCGTCGGTGATACACAACAAATGACAAACGGTCTGCAACACTTGTATGTGTGCGACGGGGCTCCTGAACCGTTTGTGATAGAACATTATCGCAGACGGTAATTGTTGGGAAACGTGTGCGATGGAGTATTGCATGGCAGACGGATTATGCAAAAAACATGTGTGCGATGGGGCACAAATCACACATAGTTCATATGTGAGCCTGTCAGTGTCAAAATCGGGAGATCTCGGGTAGGGTGGCCCAAGCTATGCGTTAGAGGATCGATGGTAACAGGAGACTAGGGACACGATGTTTCCCAGGTTCAGACCCTCTCGATCGAGGTAAAACCCTACTTCTCGCTATACTAATCCTGATGAATAGGATTACAAGAGTTGATCTACCTCGAGATCGTAGTGGCTAAACCCTAATGCCTAGCCTATGAGGATGTTATGATTCTGATGTTAGCCTCTACGGACTAAACCCACTAGCTTATATACACGCCAGAGAGGGCCTAGGGTTACAAGGGTGACTTGGGGAGGAAGTAATAGATACATCCGGACTCTACGCTTGCCTTTCTACATACATTGGAGTCCTGACTGAATACGGAGGAGAGTCTTCTGCTTCTACTTTTGTGGCCCATCAATATGGCCCAGCTTAATCGACCCGAACGCCTGAGGACCCCTGAATACAGGACTCCCTCAGTAGCCCCCGGACTTGCCTTCAAGGACGAGATCGTTTCCGGCTTCATGTCTTCGGTCTTGCAAGGTGAGTCCTTCTGGATGGTAGTTCGGCTTCTTTTAATATTGTATTCTATTGATTCCTCGTCGCCGTCTTATTGGCTTCCACATGTCCAACGAATGCGAACCGTCTGGGTATTTTTGCAATTACCAGCTTGACTGTGTAGGGAAGGCGCCCAATTCATTCCACGTGGAAGACTCCCTAGTGCCTGTCGGATTATGGCTCCGCAAACCCTAGAAGTTCGAACACGGGGGCGTGACCGAAGATCTCTCCCACTCACGTCTACCTAGCGCCTCGCCCTCGCCCCGTGATGAGATTCAAGCAAGCAACAAGTAAAGCACACACGAGTTTACCCAGGTTCAGGCCACCTTGCGGTGTAAAACCCTACGTCCTGGTTGGGTGGATTAGCCTCCGGAGGGCTTGAGTATGAACAAGTACAAGGGTTCGTGAGCTCAGGAGGGTCAGGAGGCAAGTGTTCTTGCCCCTTTGTGTGAAAGCGGGGTCTCTCCAGATCAGATGAGAATGCCTCCACAGTGGAGACCCTAGCTACTTATATAGGTGGCTAGGGTCCTCTTCCCCCGAAATTTTTAGGCGGGAAGGGATACCACAACAGCCATTTTGAGCGGGAACACAAGGACGTTCCTATCCTGACAAAAGCGGTATTCGCCTGCAAAGAGATCAGACGATGACACGGTGGTGGACTCGGTGGTGACATACTCCCTGTCGTCCTTGCGATCTTCAGTCTTGTTGCACCGAAGGGGAAACCTTTGTCTCGCCCCTCGGGAACCTACGCCTGCGTTGTCTCCTTTGCACCAAAACCGCAATCGCACCCGATGGCGCGGTGCGTCACTGCTTGTGTCACTGCCTCCTCCTGAGGCAGGCTTGGCCTTGGGTTCTCTGCCCCTCCGGAGCAGCCTAGGCGAGGCCGCTCCGGAGGGGGTCTTGGTGTCGTTCTCCTCGCGAGGCCTAGCCCCCTCGCGAGGGTCTTGAGCAGCTGATCGATCAGCTGGGCCGTACCAGGCCGTAGGAGGAGCGCGTCGCGGCCCGCAGGCAGGCAAGTCTGGGTACCCTGGTTCCTAGGACGCCGACACTAGCCCCCGGGCCCAAGGCGCGCGCGGAGTTGGCTTCGGGGCGAAGCCTTAGTCGAGGACGAAGCGCCGCGGGCCCCAAAAGACTGCAGGCCCGGCTGGCGCATGACGGTTGGATGGGATGTGGGAACTCCACTCCCCACGCAGCCTTGGTGACAGTGCGACTTGACAAAAGGGACTGTCTTCACTGCAGAGGGGTTATCGCTTCCTTTCTTTCCTGCTCAAATCCCCTTGTCCTTCGCCCCCAGCCTTCCCAAATCGCCTGCATCCTCCAACGCCTCCAGCAATGGCAAAGAAAGGCAAGGGTGCCGCGCAGGCGTCTGGGTCTGCTTCCTCCCCCGAGGCGGCGCTCGAGGAGTCCACAATCACCGAGTAGGGGGACTACTTGGAGGTCCATTCTTTCTTGTCGAGCGACCACAACGATCATGGCCCAACGAAGATTTGGGTTGGGTCCACCACAGTGCGGACCTTGACGACGTCTTGCTACCCATTCTTCCTCCACAGCATCTCCGTCGGGCTCATGCCGCTCTTCTCGGAGTTCTTCTACGCCTTCCTGGATCACTACCACGTGCACACCCTCCACATCTAGCATCGCACCATCTTCGTCCTGTCGCTCTTCGCCTTTTACTGTGAGGCATGTGTGGGGGTGAACCGACTGTCGCCCTCTTCCGCCAATTCTTCTCCATGTGGCGGTATGACGAGGGTCCTTGATCGGGCTGCATATCCTTCGTCTTCTAGTGCCAGGGCTGCAGGCTGATGATAGCCGGGAAGAAGATAGACACCCACCGGAAGAGGTGTGTCTATCTGGATGCCCAACGTATTCACCCGCTGCTGACGCTACCTACCGCCCATCCGGAGAAACGCGCCTGCTGGAGCTACGCGAAGCTCAACTGCCCCCTTGCCGAGCCTGTCTTGGCAAGGATCGCGGCCGACCTGGGCTCGAAGCTTGAAGGGGCCGAGATCATGATGGAGTTCCTAAGGCAGCGGCTGGCGCCGCTCCAGGCACACTCGCGCCCCATGTGGGAGACGATGACAGGCTTCGGCTGCGCTTGGGGACGCTGGCCGGGGTCGACCTGGACCTCGTCTCGATCGCTCTCCTAGGGATGGTTCCTGAGGACCTCTCGGGGGCCCATCTGCCGTTCTACAGCCGTCCTGACAAGGCCGAGGTGCTGAAGGCCGTGTCAGGCATTGGGGTGCCCGTGGATGCTCCGCCGACGGTCGATGTGTCCTCCGATGACGAGGAGGGGAGTGAGGGGGAGGAGGACTCGTAGGAGACCCTGGGCGACAAAGACCGGGTTGACGAGGGGGACAGCTCCGAGGCGTCTGCTGAGGAAGTGGCGTCGGGCTCAGATGCTACTGGGCGGCCCCAGGAAAACACTCCGCGCCGATCCGGACGCACTGCCTTTGGAGGGAGCAATGCGACGACCCTGCCGAGGAGCGTCGTGCCAACAAAGCCGGTGACCGCAGCCGCGCCCAAGTTCGTAGCCTCGCGCCTTGCTAGCATCCGAACTGCTGGCTCACCGATGGCACCGGCAGCTGCGGCCGACCTGCTGATGTAGAGGAGGGTGCGCCTCGCATCTGATGAGTAAGTGTGCAGTCTCCCATCACTCCTTGATCGTTGTGTTCCTGACGTATGTCTCTTGGCGCAGCAGCCTGGCTGGCGTGATGAAGAAGGCGATTGGGGAGGCCACGTCGCGGTGCCTCGCTCCACCTGTTGATGCTGTCACCGCGGAGAAGGGTGCCATGGCCTTTTGCGCCTCGGGCAGCCATGCTCCTGATCCCACTGCTCCAGCGAGGGGAGCCGGAGCCCCCGAGCCCTTGGCCGAGCAGGCGATCGTGATGGCACCCATCCGTCAACCTGTGCAGCCTGGCCCTAAGACATTGCAGGCCGCTTCTGCTGCGCTGGTGATACATCTCCAACGTATCTATAATTTTTTATTGTTCCATGCTATTATTTATGATGTTTTGGATGTTTAATAGGCTTTGTTATACACTTTTATATTATTTTTGGGACTAACCTATTAACCCAAAGGCCTAGTCTAGATTGTTGTTTTTTGCCTATTTAAGGGTTTTACAGAAAAGGAATATCAAACGGATTCCAAGCGGAATGATACCTTCGGGAGAGATATTTTTGGAGCAAAATACACACGGGAGACTTGAGAACCACGGAGTAGGGCACACGCGGCGTCCACGAGGGTTGGGGGCGCCCCCCCCTACAGGACGCGCCCCCTGCCTCGTGGGCCCCATGTTTGGCCCCCGGTGCTCTCCTTCCTCCTATATATATCTACGTACCCCGAAACCATCAGAACAACAGAGAAAACCCTAGTTCCACCGCCGCAACCTTTTGTTCCCGTGAGATCCAATCTTGGGCCTGTTCCGGAGCTCCGTCGGAGGGGGGATCTACCATGGAGTGCTTCTACATCATCATCATCGCCTCACCATGAGTTTTGAGTAGTTTACCTCAGACCTTTGGGTCCATAGCTAGTATTTAGATGGCTTCTTCTCTCTCTTTGGATCTCAATTCCAAGTTCTCCTCGGTCTTCGAGGAGATCTATTCGATGTAATCACTTTTTGCGGTGTGTTTGTCGAGTTCCGATGAATTGTGGGTTTATGATCAAGACTATCTATGAGAAATTTTGTTCTTTTCTGAACTCTTTATGTATGATTATAATATCCTTGCAAGTCTCTTCGAATTATTTGTTTGGTTTGGCCTACTAGATCTATAATTCTTGCAATGGGAGAAGTGCTTGGCTTTGGGTTCAATCTTGTGGTGTCCTTTCCCAGTGATAGTAGGAGCAGCAAGGCACGTATTGTATTGTTGCCATCGAGGATAAAAAGATGGGGTTTAATCATGTTATTTGAGTTTATCCCTGTACATCATGCCATCTTTCTTAAGGCTTTACTCTGTTCTTATGAACTCAATACTCTAGATGCATGCTGGATAGTGGTTGGTGTGTGGATTAATAGTAGTAGATGAAGAATCGTTTCGGTCTACTTGTCTTGGACGTGATGCCTATATATAAAGATCATGCCTAGATAGTCTCATAATTTTTCGCTTTTCTATGAATTGCTCGACAGTAATTTGTTTACCCGCCGTAGAATACCGCTATCATGAGAGAAGCCACTAGAGAAAACTATGGCCCCCGGGTCTATTTTCAACATATCAATCTACAATCCACTTTACTTTTCCGCTTTTACTTTCTGTTCTTATATCCAAAAAATACCAAAAATATTAAACTATCATCTCTATCAGATCTCACTTTCATAAGTGACCGTAAAGGGATTGACAACCCCTTATCGCGTTGGCTGCGAAGTTCTTATTTGTTTGTGCAGGTGCGAGGGACTCGCGCGTGGTCTCCTACTGGATTGATACCTTGGTTCTCAAAAACTGAGAGAAATACTTACACTATTGTGCTTCATCACCCTTTCCTCTTCGAGGGAATACAACGCAAGATCGAGAAGTAGCAGCTGGGTCGGCTCTGCGCCGAACTTCTGGGTGGTGCTGGCCGCGCGATGGAAGGACGCCTGGGCCTGATCTCTGAGTGGCTGCTGGCACACGAGTCTGCGCGGGACTCCTGGAGCCAGGCCTTAGCTGTCGCCGTCAAGGGTCAGGAGGAGGCCGCAGCGGTCGTGCAGGCATGATGCGCCGCGCGAGCCGACGTGGCATCCTCCGAGAAGCGCTGCTGCAAGGTGGAGAGCGAGCCGGAGGCCCTTCACGAGGAAGGCACCAGGCGCGCCCAGGAGCTCGAAAGGTTGGAGAAGGAGCTCAAGGCGCAGAAGGCTGAGATGTCCCGGCTGTAGCAGGAGCAGCTCATTGATCGCGCGAGCCTGGAGAAGCTGAAGGCTGAGGCCGAGCAGGCCAAGGCAACCTTAGCTGCGCGCGACAAGGAAGACGCCCTCGCGGCCTCGGCAGCAGTGGGTCAGAAGGCCCTCGCCGCCTTCGAGCTCGAGGCCCGTACGGCGCTGCAGATTGCCTACGGGGAATGGTTCAAGAAGCCGCTGGCCACCCCGAAGGATGGCTCCGCCGGGCTCCTTGCCGCGCTCGTGAAGGCCCTGCATGTGGTTACGACTGCGATCGTCCAGTTGGCATACGTTGAGAGTCGCACGCTCATTACCTTGTCCCTAACACAGGTGTGCGGCCACCTTTGTCTCCGTGATCCCACCCTTGACCTGGCCTCACTGTCCGAGCCCGTGACCGCGAGCATAGAGGGCGCGACTGCTGAGGCCCTGGAGGAGAAGGTCAAGCGGCTAGTGGAGGCGTTCCTCCGGGTTTCTGCTACCGTGGCCGAGGAGGCGGAGGCTGGTGATGGCGCGCTCGGCGATGCTTGACCTGTTCCTGTCAAGATGAGAGAGATGCAAGTGCCTCGGGGAGACGTGAGGACTCGCTTGGATTTGGTGAACTTGATGTTATTGTAATAACTAGACTTGAACTTGGTGATTTTCGTGCTTGCGTCCTTTCATGTTTGCTTAAGTGCTATGCATCGGCAGGGCCCACCCCCGTGCATACCTCGGTCGCCATTGAGCCCTCCGGGTGATCGGGGTTATCATAATAACTAGACTCAAGGGATGAGGGGCTACGTGGCTAGTGAGGCCCCTGGGTCGCGATGCCTAGGGGGGCCCCTTAACGCTCAAGCGATCCCATTTGCATTCTACGTCGGCAAGGCGCAGCCCCGCGCATACCTCGACCTCCGTTGAGCAGTGGGCTTAAGGAGTGAGGGGCTACGTGACTAGAGACGCCCTTGGGTTGCGATGCCCAGGGGTCCCCCTTGACGTACGAACGGCTCTCATGAGAGAGAACGAGCACCATACCTTGCTCACGAGCCTTCACCTAGGATGGGGGCGTGAGAAAGCCAGGTGTCTGGGCACCTGGTAGGGTGGCGTCTGCCAGGCGTGACCTGAGCATAGCCCCCGTGCCTAGCCCCCCTCGCGACACCCATCCAAGGAGAAGCTATGAGCGTCGTGAGCTGAAAAGCTCCCTGAGGTTGGTGCGACCGCTGGGGGCCGCCCTCAGTTGTCTATAACTAGCGCGGAGCATAGAGCTACCACACTTGCGCGGAGTGTGGGCATAACCGCGCCTCAGTCGTAGCGGCCAGCGCGGAGCTTGGTGCTTTCACTGGTTCATGGGCAAAACCGCTCCTCGGTTGGTTCTGCCAGCACGGAGCATGGTACTTCCACTGGACCGTGGGAGGGAGCCTCCCACCGGGAGAGACTCCAGGGCATGTACAGCCCTGTCCTGACACGTGGCTTGCACGGTAGGACAGCCAAGTTGTATATGGGCCCTCCTCAGGACGAGCTGAACGACTCTGAGGAAGTTCTCGTGAGCTTACGCAATACCCACGAGACCCTACCCTGAGGCAGGTTGCGCCTGCGTCTTCTTCTGCAAAATGTGAAAAGAGATGCGTTGTGTCAACTTGCGCGGAGTGCATCGCTAGAGGGCATCTCGTGAGAAGTTTGCAGCACCAACGACCCCAGTAGGTGACGTTAGTGGGACCGGCCCGTAAGACAGAGCTCAGCCGCTGGATTTATCGACGCTGCAGGAACGAACCCGAGCACAACGCCGTGCCCAATCTTCTCATGCAATAGTCCAAAAGAAAAACAACCGCCGCACGGTTCCCACGTGAGCGAGGAACCTGCCACGGGCCCCCACTTACCCATCCATGATTAGCCCATGGAGAACAAGGCACCAAGGACCACGTAAGGTGACGTCACGGGAATGGCTCGGGAGACAGAGCTCATCCCTTGGATTTAGCGACGCTGGAGGGACGGACCCGAGCACAAACATCGTACCGGTCCTTAATCATGGGGCGGTCGCAGGCGGGCTTGCAAGGGCTCATGACCTTAGTGGCGGTGAGAACGCCAAGCATATAGATAATGCAAGTATGAAGAAACAACTAGCCTTGATTTATGCGCAAAAGAGACAGCTGTGGGGATGAGCCCCCAGCAGCTCGAGAATGATGCAGCCCAGGGGGCACCCTTGATTAAATACCTGAGAAATCACCCGATACTTGTCGTCGAAGAAGAGTTGGGGTAGCTGAAGACGCGAGTCATGCAGGTCGCTCCTGAGGATCGCCGGGCTCCTGAGGACCAGGGGCTCCGGAGGCCCTCAGTGGTCACAGGGGTCCGGCTCCTGCTCCGTCAGGACCGTCTTCCACTGAGCCTCCTGAGCCCCGAAAGCCTGCCCCGTGAGGTACTGGAACGTGGCAGCTGCATTGCGGAAGCCTAAGAGCGTGCGAACGTAACTGCAGGAGAGTGTCCTCCTCCATCCGACAATCGTCGTCCAGTAGGGCTCCAGAGAAGCGGCTCGGTTGAGGCCCGCGATGTCGACGCAGACGCGGAATTGGTTGCTTGGGCTGCGGGTAGGTGAGCTTGGTGCCGTGCGGTTGCGCCCACCCAGTATGAGCCTTGCATACTGAAGTTCATCGGTAACTTGGTCAATGAAGTCTTGAGCCCCCAGCACTGTATGGCTCATGCTGGGCTCACAAAAACACGCGTCGAGACACGCCTGCAGGTGGTGCCCGAACACCTCCCTCGTGACGCTAGTCAGACCAGAGGCACTCCAGTGGAGAGCCCCCGAGCCCGTCCTGAGAGGGGCGTCGGGCGCGCCTCCCTATGCAAGGGTGGAGGGCGCCTCGTCAGCAGGCACGGGTCCAGAGGCGGTGCCGTAAGGAGCCCGTGCGTCCTAACGTCCGTTTGCGGGCATGTTCTTCTTCTTGGGGGCGGTATGCAGGGCAAAGACGGCTCCATCTTCGTCGGAGCTCTCGACCACTACAGTCTGGTAGGCGCAGTCCAGGGAACGCACTGCTTCCTTCTTGTTGTAGGCGATCGTGATGACCACGCCACTCCTTGGCATCTTGAGGACGTTGTAGCCGTGATGGGTCGCCGCCATGAACTTGGCGAGGGCTGGATACCCCAGGATGTCGTTGTACGGGAGGTGAATGTTGGCGACATCGAAGTCAATGAGATCGGTGTGGTAGTTGTCGCGATCATCGAAGGTGACGGGGAGGCGGACTTGCCCCATCGAGAGTGTGGAGCCATCTGTGAATCTATAGAATGGCTTGATTGGGTGGAGCTCATCGTAGGGGACTTGGAGCATCTCGAAGGTCTGGACGTAGAGGACGTTGAGCCCTGCTCCACCGTCGATGAGGGTCTTGGTCACGTGGACGTTGCTGATGGTCGAAGTGCAGAGCATCGGGAGAGTGCCTGGGGCTGCGGTGCACTTGAGCTGGTCCTTGGGGTCGAAGGCGATGACCTGCTTGGTCCACCTGAGGTTGCGCGCGGCGTCAGGCCTGGGGAGCGCCGCGTTCACCTCACGAGCGAACTGCTTGAAGATGCAGTGGGAAGCCCGAGCGTGGGTTCCTCCCAAGATGCATGCAACCGCATGTGGCTCCTGAAAGCTCCCTGCTTCATCTCCCTGGCGATCGCCTTCATTCCTTCTTGGTGGTTGTGGCAGCGAAGGCAGGCCCGCGTTGCCCTGAGGGTGACCCTCACGAGGTTGGTCGCCACAGGGGGCGTCACAAGGCTGCTCCTGCCGGCGGTCTTCGCGAGGTTGATCACGCCATCCTTGGCGCGAGTTCCTACCATTCCAGCGTCCTCCACCACGGCCCCCTCTGCGGCTGTAGCCGCGGTTGTCGCTCTCAGGACGCTGCCCGACGCACATCGCCATGACACAACAAAAAAATACACTTCCGTGATGATACGTGTTTGTCATAGTAGGTCACATTTTTTGTCATGCATGTACATCCATGACGATTTAATGACAGAATCAGGATAGTCATACCTGTGCTGTCGTAGAAGTGTTCCATGACATTACCAAAATTATCATCACGGAAGTGTCCACTTCCATGACGATAAATCGCGCGTCACAGAAGTGCTTTCGTCAAGGGTATCCAACACGTGGCATCCACCGTAACGGAACGCCGTTAAGCTTCCAGTTTAGGATCTGATAACCCATTAACAGCCCCGACCAATGGGGATTTTCCACGTGTAAAATTCTGATTGGCTGACGGAAACAGGTGTCAGCTCCTCGTTGGCACATGTGTCACTCATCCAATGGGCGAGATGCGCCTATGATATGTTGACACGTGGACCGTCCCAAAAGTGGCACATAAAGTTTAAATGGGCTGGTCCAACTAAAGGCCCGCGAGATTCTGCAGACCATAATTGGCCGGCCCAACTAAAGGCCCACAAGATTTTGCAAACCATAATGGGCCGGCCCAGCTAAAGGCCCACAAATTTTGCTGGTCATAATGGGACGGCCCAGGTAAAGGCCCACAAGATTTTTGCGGGCCATAATGGGCCGGCCCAGGTGAAGGCCCACAAAATTTTTGTGTACCATAATGGGTCGGCCTAGCTAAAGGCCCACGAGATTTCGCCGACATTAATGGGTTGGTCAAGTTGTAGGCCCACAAGATCTGGAGGACCCTAGTAGGCCGGCTCATTAACTAGCTGCCATATTTTGGGCCAAATGTTGGCCCATATATGATCCGGTCCATTAATGGCCTGCCATGTTCCGGGCCTAATAATGGCCCATATAAAATCCGGCCCGTTAAAAGCCTACCATGTATTGGGCCAAATTACGGCCCAGATCAGGTCCGGCCCTTTAAGAGGCTTTGGTCTGAATTATGGCCCATATCAGATTCCGCCCGTCAACTGGACGCTATGCTTTTGGGCCCACTTGCCAAAGGCCCGTTTAGTAATTCGGCCTAATATTAGTTTCGGCATGTTAAGGGCCCGTTTAACATTTCAGCCCTATATTAATATCGGCCTGTTAAAAGCCCGTCATATAGTTCGGCCTAACTACGGCCCGGTTTGCATCCGGCCTGCTCGCAGCTGATAATCTGATTGGGCCAAATAAGGCCCGAGACAATTTTGGCCTGTTATAAGCCCGTGATTTGATTGGCGTATTCATGGGCCGGGGTCAATTTCGGCCTGCTGCCGGCCCATGAGCTGTTCGGCACGATTCAGGCCCAACCTACTTTTCAGCCTCCTAAAGGCCCATTGAGTTTTCTCGGGAAAATAGGAACGGCAGTTTACTCGGCCTATTAAAGGCCCGAACCTACTAGTGGGCCAGTTTACATTTAGGCCTGTTAACGAACCAAGATGACGGGGCCCATGATGCGGATCATACATAGTGATTTGCATGACGACCTTATTATGTACCGTAATTTTATGGTTTGGCCGGTTTACTGCGAAGATAGGATATATATACAGTAAAATAACTGCAGTATCGTGAATAAGAAAAAAACCTAGACTATACAATAAAGAAATTACGGCATATTACATCCACTGGGCATCAAAGTTCGCAAGTATGATAATAAAGCACAAGCAGACAGCAGATTACATACACTGGGCATCAAAGATCGCCACGAGTGCAACTAAACATGTCGACAAAATAATATACAAAACCGACAACACTTCAATAGAGTTCAAGAAAGATTAGCCCTGCTCGGGAGCTGCAGCGCAAGCAGCTGAGCAAGCTGGTGAGGCTGCACTTGTTTCACACTTATATCCTCCTCACTCTGAAAAATAAACAAGCAGACTGTCGGGGGAAACTGTCCGCCACGAACACCTATGGGACCGGAGCCCCTTGTCTGTGCGGTACGAGGGCGGAGGGAGCACGAAGAGCAGATCGTAGCGATCACGCGGGCAGTTTTACCCAGGTTCGGGCCGCGGTACACGCGTAAAACCCTACTCCCGCTTAGTTGTGTATTGAGTTGGAGAGCTCGGGAGCTTGAAGAAGCAGCTACACCGAGCGTATGAGCGATCTAGGTTCCGAACCCCCTCCACGTTGTGCATGGGCCTCCTTTTATAGTGCAAGCGGTCACCGACAGGTGTCAACGTAAGAGAAAGGGGTAAAAATGTAAAAGAGGTGGTAGTTGTAACAGT
This sequence comes from Secale cereale, assembly GCA_902687465.1. NCBI lineage: Eukaryota > Viridiplantae > Streptophyta > Magnoliopsida > Poales > Poaceae > Secale > Secale cereale. The sequence continues at coordinate 554,548,138 of LR738711.1, forward strand.
GCGGGAATAGTGGAGCTACAGTGCGCGAACAGTGGTCGCCACCTACTTTGACAGTGGGGGACAAGGGCATTTAATGCCCGTCGCCGTCGACCCCAAAAGCTCCCGCCTTCGCTTCTCCGTTTGCCACGGCGATGGTTTCACCACCGTGTAGTGCCACCGTGTCCCCCAGGCTGCACAGCCATCCGCCACGCGTCCCTGGGATGGCCCCAGGGTGACGCGTGGGCCGATGAGCTGGAGCGCGGGCACACAGCGCAACTCTCCCGGCAAGCACCTTGCCGGGGTCTTGATCTTGCCGGGCCCGGGAGCTTACCGGGCTCTGAAGCTTGTCGCTCCCCGGGCCCTCGCCGGGTCTTCTACGATGTAATCTTCTAGTCTTCCTGGCAAGCTCCTCTTGCCAGGGCCTTGCGTGAGTGATGTAACCTTGAGCCTGGAACGGCCTTTCCGGCAAGCTTCACTTGCCGGGGTCTCGATCTTCTGTCTTGTATACTTTGTTTTTGAATGGCTTGATATGGAGCAGGAAAGTCTCCGGCGAGCACGTGGTAAACCCTGCCGCGGGAAGCTGCAACCGCCCGTGCACAAGTTGGGGTACTGAGGTACCCCTACCTTAGTACACCGACAGGAGCCCCCGGGCCTGGGCCACACACGGTGCCGAGCGCTGTTGGGCCAGGCCCAAAACAGTGCATGGGCACACGCGGCCCACGGCGTGCCGAATCCACTTCCGTATCCGCCGCATCCCCCCGTAACGGCACGCGTCGATCGCGGCGTCGTGGGATGGGACGTGCCCACGTTCCTTCAATGGAAAGAGCGAAACGCCCCCCACTTCCCCATAAAAGCAGAGGAAGCAGGAGCGGTTCCCCTCCTTGCGCTTTCATTGCATCCTCTTCTTCCTCCAGAGATCCCCTTCGCGCTCCGCCTCCACACCTCCGCCGCCGCCGTCTGCATCTCCGGCGTCGCCGGGCTCTTCGTTCCCCTTTCCCCCGCCGCCTCCGCCATGGCCCCGAAGACCGAGAAGGCGAAGGCGGAGAAGGCCAAGAAGGAGAAGTCGGAGCAAGCGGCGAAGCTCGCCGCGTATCGGAAGCGGAACCTCGTCTTCCCGCCGAGGCTCGGCGCGCGGGAGCTCTGGAACAAGTACTGCTTGTTCTGGTCCAAGGGAACCAAGGCGCACCCCCGCACTCGAGCTTATCCGGCCGCCGCCAAGGACAACTACCCCGGCGGGTACTATTTCTTCGCAGCCTTCTTCCACTGCGGTCTTTGCCCTCCTTTTTCTGATTTCTTCTGTGACATAATGCACACCTACGACCTCCATCTTCTTGATTTCACCCCCAACGCCATCCTCACAATGGCGGTTTTCGCACACATGTGCGAAAACTATATAGGGATACACCCAAACGTAGCTCTGTTTAGGCACTTCTTCACCCCTAGAGTAGAGGCCGGTGCCCCCCTCTCCGGAGGAATATCTTGGGTTTTCCGTCTGAACAAGAAGGAGTCTTACTTGCTGGGGGAGCTCCGCGGCAAGTGGGAGGAGTGGCGTGCGGAATGGTGCTGGGTTGTCGAGGACCAGCCGCAATCCTTCACCACGCCGCGCACAACGCCCATCGTGCGCGGCAGAGACTGGAGCGAGCTGGATTCGGACGACGGCAAGCTCAACGTCGCCCTCATTAGGATTCTGCGCCTCCGGACCGCCAGGCTATCTGTCGCAGAAGTAGGCACAGACTTCCTCCGCCGCCGCATCGCCCCTCTCTAAGACAAGAAAAGGCCGGCCTGGGAGTACGGCAACTCGGCGGACATCATGAGGTTGCGGCCCGGGCTCAACTACAACTTCACGTCGCTGGAGCTGAAGGGGATGGTCCGGGAGCTGTTTAAGCACGACCCGGCCCACCCAGAATGGTTCAGGGGGCCCCGGGGAGTGGTGCCCCTTTGCAACAGCACAGCTTGTGATCCTCTCCGCGCCATGATGCCCGCGTGTGATTCGCACGGCGTGGACCGCACGTGGATTCCGCCCAAGTCAATAGACATCCTCAGCTTCTTCGACAACCTTGTGGAGGTGGCGAAGAACAAGAACGAGACCCGGGAGCTGACGCGGGACACCACCGACCAGGAGATTGCGTATATCGCTTCTCGGGTTGAAGAGGCCGCTGTAGCCGCAGCGGCAGGGGAGTTCGGCCACACGCCCGACGAGGCAGATGCTGCGGAGGCGTCCTGCCAAGCGGAGGAGGCGGAGATCCGCAGGCTACTGCAGCTGCCTCCCGACGCGCTCGCCGGAGTCCCATCCTTGAGGCACTCCGGGATCATCGGAATCCAAACAGAGGCCGCGGCGAGAAGTCACGCCGCCGGAGGGAACAGGGGCGCCGCAGGGAGCGGAGGCGCCGGTGGGAGCGGAGGCGCCGAAGGGAAGGAGGCCGCGGCGCAGGGCGCCGGGCCCAGCAAGCCAGCCGGGGAGGAGGAGGAGGAGGACGCCGAGGCCGCCGAGGACTCCGGCGGATCTACGGAGCTCTACGCCGACGACCTCTCCTCGTCGGAGACCTCCCCGCCCCGGGCAAGCCCTAGGCGGTCTCCACTTAAGCGCATCCGCAAGACGGCGACGGGGGAGAGAGCGCAGGCCCCCCGGCAACAACCTGCTCGCCGGGCAGCGCGAGCTCCCCGGGGAGGTCAAGCTGCGCCGGGGGCGACCGGCGCACCAGCCACAGCGGAGGCGGCCCGCGCGCAGGCCACGGCAGAGGCGCCTCGCAGGCCGGCGCCGAGCGGACAGGAGTCTTCGCAGAGCGGAGCGACGGCTCCGCCTGCCCCTCGGGCCCCGGCTGCCACGGGGGCTGGGTCTTCGCAGCCCCCAGCCCCGGGGACCGCCAAGCGCCCGAGGGAGTCTTCGCCTCCCGCTCCTCGCGCAGACGCGCCCCAGGTGGAGTTCGACTTCTCCGCCTTGAGCGACGACGACGAGGAGGAACAGGAGTAAGAACTCGATATCCTTCATCTTCCCAAATTTCGTCTTGGTTATTGTTGATGCTGATCTTGTTTCTTTGCTTTGATTTCAGGACCTTGGCCCAGCACGCGGCGAAGAAAGCCAAGGTGCCCGTGGTCGAGGTCACGGACGACTCGCCCACCGCGGCAACTGGGAACGCGCCGGAGCCAAGTCTGCCGGACCCGAGCGCTGCTCCGAGGAGCAGCCCCCAGCGCAGCCCCCAGCGTAAGTCTGGGTTCTGTACTTTCGCTCGCCGGGCATGCTTGGAGACTTTATCTTGTTCCAGTATCTTGATATTTTTGTCTTGACTTGTGCAGATGTGGAGTCACAGCCGCAGGAGCGTCCGGAGGCCGCCCCCGAGGAGCCGCAGGCCCCGCCGTCCCCGCCAAGGCCGAACTCTCCGGCAAGGGAGAGTGCTCCGCCAAGGGCGGGTACTCCGCCAAGGGCGAGTACCCCGCCAAGGGCGAGCAGCCCGGCGAGGGCGGCCACTCCGCCAAGGCAGAGCTCCCCGGCGAGGGAGCCCGCCGCTGACGGCGTCCGCCAAGGTAGGTCTTGTAATTTTGTTTTCTTGGCGTTGTCTCTTTTTGGATATTTGCTTGAATTTCCTTTGCTTCTTCTTCTTCTTCTAGATCCTCCTCCCCCCGAGCAGATGGAGACGGAGGTCATCAACCTCGAGGAGGAGGGCGCGCAGGGCGGCGGCGGCGACGCCCCTGTCGCCGAGGACACGGCGGGAGCCGCCGAGCCGGCCGCGCAGGAGACCGCTCCGGCTGCAGACGCAGCGGCCGGGGAGGGGGACGGCGACCGCACCGCCGGCCCGGAGGCGGCGGGAGCATCAAGTGCTGCGCCGGCCGCCGACCCCTCCGCCGGAACGGAGCAGGCCGGCTATTATCTCGAAGCCCCCAACGGCGTCTTCATCCAGGTGCCGTGGGGTTCTTCGTCACGAGCTCCCGCGGAGGGCGAGGCATTTGATGGGGAGGTCCTCGCCTCGGCGGGCTTGAAGATTGTCGAGGCGCCCGGCGGGAGTGAAGGGCCCGAGGAGGAGAAGCTGCTTCACCAGCTCCTGGCCCTTTACCGGGCCAGGCAGGCGAAGCTTGCTTCCCGGGAAGCCCTTGCCGCCAAGGCCGCCGCGGAGATGGAGAAGCGCGCAGCGGAGCTCAGCGCCGCCAACCAGGCTGCCCTCCGCGAGGTGGCGGAGGAGCGCGAGCGACTCGCCGGAGAGTACCAGGAGTGGGTGCTGGAGAAGGCCGAGGCCGAAGAGCAGCAGCGGCTCGCCGGGGTGGAGCTGTCCCGGCGAGAAGGAGAACTCGCCCAGCGGAAGGTCAACCTCGACGCCCACGAGGAAGAACTTGCCGCTCGGGAGCAGGCCCTTGGCGGGGAGCTGAAGGAGGCGAGGGCTGCCGCGGCTACCGCGGAGACCGCCAAGGAGGAGCTCGCCGCTAAGGTCGCGCAACTGGAGGAGTCGCTGAAGGCGAGCGTGGAGAAGGTCGCCGCGCTCAATACAGAGCGCGAGAAGGACGCCCACACTAACTCAGAACTCCAGGTGCGTCTTTCTGAGAGGGGCGACGAGTTGAAGGCCGCCAAGGACTCCATCGAGGACCTGGAGCTGAAGGTCTCCACACTGAAGGATTCGCTTGACGCCGCCCGGGATCGGGAGACCAAGTTGAAGGAGGAGCTCCGCAAGGAGCGAGCCTTGGTGGACAGCGTCAACAAGGCGTCCGAGAACTTCCGCGGTACCATTGAGGTATGGACCGAGGACTTGGTATCTTCTGCGTCCAACATCGACCAGGAGCTGCTGGCGCTGAAAGTCGAGCATCTCATCTACTCCCCGGATCCGAACCTCCCTCACAGCGCCAAGCTCAGCATCTTCTTCAGAGGGATTGCGCCGGCCCTTGCAGGTCTTCGGAAGAAGATCCCCGCGCAGCTGGCCGAGGAGGCGCGCCTGCTCTGCACGGGAACCTTGGAGCGCGTGCTGACGAAGATTGTATACCGCAATCCCGGCATAAACCTCACCAACGTTCTTCACACCCTGCCGGCCGACGCAAACATGGAGGTGTTGAAGGAGCAGGTCGCCCACATCATCGCCAAGGTGAACAAGATCTCCAGGATTGAGGGCGACCGCGTAGATTAGGCCTCCATTATCTTTATCTCTTTTTGTTGCTGCATAGGATGTTTGTGAACTCATTAATCATTGCGACAAGTTATCCTTTGTAAGATATTTATCTCATTTTGATCAATCAGTGCAATGTTATCTTCCTTGTCTTGGTCATCTACTTTGTTTGCTTTTCACCCTACGCTCCCGGGGAGCTTGCCGGCAAGGGGCCTTTGCCGCGAGCGCTGAGTGCTGGACTCTGAGCAGCCTGCTGGCCAAGGTCTCACCGGCAAGCAACCTTGCCGCAGCTAGTCGCAACGCACTTAGCTTGCTGAGCGAACTCGAAAACGAAGTAAGGGCGCGACACTTGTCGCAGCTCGCTTAGATCGTTGAGCGTACTCGGAAACAAGACAAGGGTGCGGCTAGCTACGGGTAGGTTCCTCCGCGCACAGGTTTCCCATACAAAGTGTGATTGTTCAAGGAAGACAACTAAAATTTAAAAATTTGAACTGGCCAAATTCTAATAACTTAGCTTTCATATATTGCTTGCTTCCCGGTAAGGCTTCTCTTTCTTGAACAGCACTTGGTTCCTCCTCCATCTCCTTCCCCCCCGGCAAACTTGTGCGCGAGGAACGTTCCTTCTGCTTAAGAGGCAAAGGAAAAGAAGAGGGAAACAAGACATGGCCTTATGGCGTGCTAATGCTTACCGGATGTGTATGTTGCACGAAATGCCTAATAACTCATGCAAATAGCAAAGAAGAGCATGTAAAAGGCAAATAGCGCAGAACACAAAATCTTTACTGATGCACGGGGTCTGCGCCCGGCTTTGTACAAAGGGTTACATGCAACAGCGGCAAAGCTTGTACAAAAGGTGGTTGCCGGAACGGATCACGGCAACCGCGCCTTATGGGTGAAACTTGCGAAGATGCTCTATGTTCCAGGAGTTGCTCACCGGTAAGCCTTCTTCGGTCTCGAGGCGGACAGCGCCGGGCCTCGTGACTTGTCTCACCCGATAAGGGCCTTCCCACTTCGGCGTCAACTTGTTGGAATTCTTGGCGGCTGAACACGCCGAAGAACAAGGTCGCCTTCCTCGAGACTCCTGGCCTTAACCTTGCGGCTATGGTAGCGGCGCAAGGCTTGCTGGTATCGAGCAGCTCGTACAGCAGCCTGGAGACGTCCCTCCTCGAGGAGCAATGCATCATCTTGCCGCAGTTGCTCTTGCTCGAGCTCATCATAAGCGAGCACTCGAGGAGATCCGTATACGAGTTCCGTGGGGAGAACTGCCTCTGCTCAATAGACTAGAGCAAAGGGTGTCTGCCCGGTGGCTCGACTTGGTGTCGTTCTGATTGACCAAAGAGCCGCCGGTAGCTCCTCTATCCAATTCCTTCCGCACTTGCGCAGCCTGTCAAAGGTCTTTGTCTTGAGTCCGCGCAGCACTTCAGCATTGGCCCTCTCCGCTTGACCGTTGCTCCTCGGGTGAGCAACAGAAGCGAAACAGACCTTGGCGCCAAGGTCTTGGACGTACTGCATGAAGGTGCGACTAGTGAATTGTGTACCGTTGTCGGTGATGATCCTGTTAGGGATCCCGAAACGGCAAACAATCGACCTGAAGAACCTGACTGCTGACTGTGCTGTCACCTTTCTCACTGGCTCCACTTCTGGCCACTTTGTGAACTTGTCGATTGCAACGTACAAGTACTCAAAGCCCCCAACGGCTTGGGGGAAGGGGCCGAGGATATCGAGCCCCCAGACCGAGAAGGGCCAGGACAAAGGGATTGTTTGGAGAGCTTGAGCTGGCTGATGAATCTGCTTTGCATGGAACTGGCACGCTTCACACTTAGTTACTAGTGCAGTTGCATCTTGGAGGGCTTCTTGCCAAAAGAACCCTTGCCGGAAAGCTTTCCCGGAAAGTGCCCTTGTGCCAATGTGGTGGCCGCATATGCCTCCGTGTATTTCTGCCAACAGCTTCTGTCCATCTTCTCTGGAGATACACTTCAGTCTGACACCATTGAGCCTTCTTCTGTACAGCTCGTTATCCACGAACTGGTACATACTTGACTGCCTGGTTATCTTCTCTATTTCTTCTGGGTCGTCGGGAAGTTCTCCAGTTTGCAAAAAATGGACGATTTGCTGCGCCCATGCCGGAGCTTGGGGCTCAACGGCAAGGACCAAAGGCATGAGGGCCGCTGCGGGGACCTCGGCTTCTACGGCAAGAACCTCTGGTTCTGCCGGAGCTAATGATCCCCCGGCAAGCTCGCCGGGGCGAGGCTTGTCGGGAACACTTGCTTCAACTGTACAGACCCGAGGATCTGCAGGAGCAAACTGTTCCTCAGCGTTCTGGTTGTTGATCTTGGGGACCTTGACGGCGGTTTCTGGAAGATCCGCCGGCAAGTAGTCGCCGTAGACCAACTTTCTCTTCTTGGATTGCCCAATTGATGGTGTAACGGATGGCTGAGTCAGCTTGAGCAAGAAGGTCCCTGGTTCCACAGGTAACTTCATCGAAGCGCACTTTGAAAGGCCATCTGCAATTTCGTTCTGAGCTCTCGGGACGTGCTCCATCTGCAGACCTTCAAAGTGCTCCTCAATCTTCCTCACTTCATCGACATAAGCTTCCATCAAAGGGCTCTGATAGCTTTTGTTGACTTGCCGGACCACCAACTGAGAATCTCCCCGCACAATCAGCTTCCTGATCCCAAGTTCGGCCGCAATCCTGAGGCCGGCAAGCAAGCCTTCATATTCAGCAGTGTTGTTTGTCGCTTGCTCCCTGGGAAAGTGCATCTGGATAAAATATTTGAGGTGCTCTCCGGTGGGCGCGATGAGTACCACGCCAGCACCGGCGCCTTGCAGCGAAAAGGCACCGTCAAAATACATTACCCATTCACTTGTCGCTTCTTGTACGGGTGCACTTGTTTCTTGGACTTCTTCATCGGGCGTTGGGGTCCACTCAGCTATGAATTCTGCCAAAGCTCGGCTCTGTATGGTTGAAGTACTTTCAAACTTGAGTCCAAAGCTTGACAGCTCCAGTGCCCACTCGACAATCCTGCCTGTTGCTTCTGGGTTGTGCAATATCCTCTTCAGCGGAAAGCGAGTGACCACTGTTATCTCGTGTGCTTGGAAGTAATGGCGCAGCTTTCTCGAGGCCATGAGGAGGCCGAAAAGCAACTTTTGCACACCAGAATATCTCGATCTAGCCCCCTGAAGAAGGGAACTTACAAAATACACTGGGCGCTGCACCATCTTCTTCCGCACTTCTTCTTGTTCCTGCGCAGAGTTGTCCTTGTCGGGGCCAGAGCTTGCCGGAGCAGCCTCCTGCTTGTCGCTGGATTCGCTTGCCGGTGGTGTAGCCTCCTCGTCGGACTCCCTCTCCGCTACTAACGCAGCACTAACCACTTGGTTGGTTGCCGCTAGGTATAGCAGCAACTTTTCCTGCGGTCTAGGTGCGACAAGTATTGGAGTGGAGGATAGGTACCGTTTCAAATCTTGCAGCGCTGCCTCCGCTTCCGGAGTCCACTTCATGGGACCTGCCTTCTTCAAGATTTTGAAGAAAGGTAGGGCGCGTTCTGCAGACTTCGAAATGAACCTACTGAGGGCAGCCACACAACCTGCAAGCCTTCTGACATCCTTGACGCGCTTCGGGGCCTCGATTTGCTCAATGGCTTTAATCTTGTCGGGGTTAGCTTCAATCCCCCTCTGTGACACAAAGAATCCGAGAAGCTTGCCGGAGGGAACTCCAAAGACGCACTTCTCGGGGTTCAACTTGAGCTGTATTCTGCGCAGGTTCTGAAATGTCTCTTCCAAATCTTGGACCAGGGTTTCCTTGCTCTTACTCTTCACCACGATGTCATCCATGTAAGCCTCTACATTTCTGTGGATCTGTGGCTCGAAAGCAGTGTGCACTACCCTTGCAAATGTTGATCCTGCATTCTTCAGTCCAAACGGCATGCGTATGAAGCAATAAGTGCCACATGGAGTGATAAATGCAGTCTTCTCTTCATCCTCTTTGGCCATAAAGATTTGATGGTAGCCTGAATATGCATCAAGAAAACAGAGTAGCTCACATCCGGCAGTGGAGTCAACGATCTGGTCAATGCGCGGCAAAGGGAATGGATCCTTGGGACATGCTTTATTCACATCGGTGAAGTCTATACACAGTCTCCATTTCCCGTTGGCCTTGCGCACGACGACTGGATTTGCCAACCACGTCGGATGGATCACACCTCTAACTAGGCCTGCTGCCTCTAGCTTCTTGGTTTCTTCGTTGATAAATTCTTGGCGCTCCACGGCTTGCTTCCTCACTTTCTGCTTGATGGGCCGCGCATGAGGACAGACAGCAAGCTTGTGCTCAATTACCTTCCTGGGAACACCGGGGATGTCAGATGGTTGCCAGGCAAACACATCGACATTCGCCCGCAGGAAGGCAACGAGCGCGCTTTCCTATTTGCTGTCAAGTGTGGCACTGATGGTAAAGGTACCACCAGTGCCGTCCTCCTTGGCGGACACCTTCTTGGTTGCCGGAGGAGCGGCCATTCCCTTCTTACTCTTGCCGGTGGAGCTCGATGGGACGTCCTCGACGGCATCGCAGCACTCCGAAGAGGTGCGGTTGCCGGAGTGGGCCCCAGAGCACTTGCCGGACTTGGTCTTCGTCTTCTTCCCCCCGGGAGCTTCACCGGCAAGTGTGTCCTTTTCCGCCGCAGCTGCTGCATCCCGGTAGATCTTGTCGGCGCAGACAAGCGCATCCTTCTTGTCGCCGTGGACAGTGATGACGCTTATCGGCCCCGGCATCTTGAGTACGTTGTAAGCATAATGGGAAGCTGCCATGAACTTGGCGAGGGCAGGACGGCCAAGTATTCCATTGTAGGGCAATGGAATATCGGCGACATCGAAAGTGATGCGCTCAGTTCTGAAGTTGAGCTCCCCGCCAAAAGTCACCGGCAGAGTGATCTTTCCCTTGGGCTTGCTCCTTCCCGGGTTGATTCCTTGGAAAGAACTGGTTTCTTCGAGCTCGCCATCTGGAATTTGGAGTTTCTTGATCACAGCGGAGGAGATCAAGTTCAGCCCGGCCCCGCCGTCAACCAACATTTTGGTGACCTTGAGGTTGCGGATGGTGGGAGAAACCAGCATCGGCAAGCACCCGACCGCAGTGGTGCGGTCAGGGTGATCCTCAAGATCAAAAATGATGGGCGTGCTGGACCATTTGAGGAGCCTGCGCGACTCCACGGGCGGCTCTGCTGCATTCACCTCACGCACCCACTGCTTTAGTTGGCGGTGGGAGGTATGCAGAGAGGCGCCACCGTCGACGCACAGGACCTCCGTGGCCTTCTGGAACTCCTGCTCGCTGTTATCCTCGTCCTCCATGTCTTCGTCGTCGTCTTCTTCATCCTTGTCGCGGCCCCGGGGAGGTCGGTCACCTTGCCGCTGCTTGGCCTTGCCGCGGCGTCCTCCCCGGCCGTTGAACGGCCGCTTCTTGCTTGGCTCTCCCCTGCCGCCTTGGGCCTTCTCCTTGTCGCGCCTCTCGTACTCAGCTTTCTGCTGCTCGACGAGGTACTTGACGCGCTTGCAGTTGGAGAGGTCGTGGCCTTTGGTGCGGTGGATCTTGCAGTATTGCTTGTCGGAGCCGTCCTGCTTGTCGGCCGCCGCTATAGGGGCAGGCTCCTTGCCGGAGCCGCCAGCCTGTGTTTGCTTGGCAGGAGCCTCCTTGCCGGACTTCTCGACGGCAAGCACCTCCTTCTTGCCTTTCCTTCTGTTATTCCGCCGCCGGCTCTTCTTTGCCGGGGCGGCGTCGTCGCTGTCGCTTCCTCCTGCGCCAGCATCCTCTCCGGGGAGTCTCCTCCCCTCTTCTGCGCGCGCGCACTTATCAGCCAGAGCATAGAGCTCGCTGACATCCCGAATCTTGGTCATCGCCATTTCTTCACGCATGCGGCGGTTACGCACGTTCTGGTGGAACGCGCTAATAACCGCGGCAGGGTGGACGTCGGGGATGTTGTGCTGTACACGGCTGAAGCGTTGGATGTACTTGCGCAGGGACTCTCCTTCCTTCTGGGCCAAAATGTGGAGATCGCTCTCCTGGCCGTGCGGTTTGTGGCCGCCGGTGAAGGCGCCAACAAACTGATGGCAAAGGTCAGCCCAAGAAGAGATGGAACCTTCCGGCAAGTGCATAAGCCACGAACGGACGTTCGGCTTAAGCACGAGCGGGAAGTAGTTTGCCAAAATCTTCTCGTCGCGCCCCCCGGCAGCTTGTACCGCGATGGTGTAGACGCTGAGGAATTCCGAGGGGTGCGTCTTGCCGTCGTACTTCTCCGATACGTCGGGCTTGAAATTCTTCATGCTGGGCCACTGGACGCGCCGCAGCTCACGGGTAAACGCAGGGCAGCCTGCCGCGTACGGCAAGTCGCCTGGTTCACCGGGCGCGCGCTCGTCGACAGCGTCCCCAGCCCTCTGGTCCGATTGTCGCCGAGCTTCTCGGCGACGCTCGATTGTTGTTCGAGCGTCTTCTTGTCGCCGGTCGTCGAGGACCTGGCGCTGGTCCCGACGGGCCCGCGGATCCGACGATGCCGTAGAGCCGTCGTCGGCGTTGTTCCGGCGGGGCGGCGTCTTCTGCTTCCGCGGCGGGGAGTGCACGCTTGTCGCACCCCCGGCGGTCTTGTCGCTGTCGTCCTTCGTCTTCTCAGCTTGCCGCGGCCGCGAGGCCGCCGGCTGCTGTGGAGAATCATTGTTGGCGAAGGCTATCAGGCTCTGGATAGTGGCCCTCCAGTCTTCGGCCTTGTCTGCCGCTGGAGGGAAGTCGAGGAGCAGTTGCGCCCTTGCGAGCGCTTCTACTGGAGTGGAGGGGAACGGGGGCGAGCGGTGCGAGGAGCGGGATATGCTCGGACTCCTAACAACGTTAGAAGGAGCAGGGTCCCGCGCCGGCGCCTTCGCTTTGCTTGTGCCAGGACGGTGGTCCGGGGCGTCCCGCGAGCCTCCGGTTTGTCCTTGCCCCAGCAAGCGGATACCACCTCCTGTGGTATGGCGCTGCTGGGTTGTCGTGTGCTGAGACGGACGCGGCGCGTCCACGGAGACCGATGCTCGGTCGTCCGTCTTATCCTTGGATTTGGTGGCGCCGCGAGTGTCCTCGCCGGCGACCACCCTTCCGACGGCGTCTCCCCCGCCCACCGTTGGCTCTGGTGGCGGCGGATGAGACGCAGACGGGCCTCCGACCTCCGAAGCCTTCTTCTTCGGGGCCATGGAGCTGTTGCTGATGAAGTTGCTGACGAAACTGGAGAGGTTGATGAAGAATGCGCCCGCGCGAACGCCGGATCAGATTCGCACAACCTCGACGCCCCCTACCTGGCGCGCCAAAGATGTCGGGGGAAACTGTCTGCCACGAACACCTATGGGACCGGAGCCCCTTGTCTGTGCGGTACGAGGGCGGAGGGAGCACGAAGAGCAGATCGTAGCGAGCACGCGGGCAGTTTTACCCAGGTTCGGGCCGCGGTAGACGCGTAAAACCCTACTCCTGCTTAGTTGTGTATTGAGTTGGAGAGCTCGGGAGCTTGAAGAAGCAGCTACACCGAGCGTATGAGCGATCTAGGTTCCGAACCCCCTCCACGTTGTGCATGGGCCTCCTTTTATAGTGCAAGGGGTCACCGACAGGTGTCAACGTAAGAGAAAGGGGTAAAAATGTAAAAGAGGTGGTAGTTGTAACAGTGCGGGAATAGTGGAGCTACAGTGCGCGAACAATGGTCGCCACCTACTTTGACAGTGGGGGACAAGGGCATTTAATGCCCGTCGCCGTCGACCCCAAAAGCTCCCGCGTTCGCTTCTCCGTTTGCCACGGTGATGGTTTCACCACCGTGTAGTGCCACCGTGTCGCCCAGGCTGCACAGCCATCCGCCACGCGTCCCTGGGATGGCCCCAGGGTGACGCGTGGGCCGATGAGCTGGAGCGCGGGCACACAGCGCAACTCTCCCGGCAAGCACCTTGCCGGGGTCTTGATCTTGCCGGGCCCGGGAGCTTACCGGGCTCTGAAGCTTGTCGCTCCCCGGGCCCTCGCCGGGTCTTCTACGATGTAATCTTCTAGTCTTCCTGGCAAGCTCCTCTTGCCAGGGCCTTGCGTGAGTGATGTAACCTTGAGCCTGGAACGGCCTTTCCGGCAAGCTTCACTTGCCGGGGTCTCGATCTTCTGTCTTGTATACTTTGTTTTTGAATGGCTTGATATGGAGCAGGAAAGTCTCCGGCGAGCACGTGGTAAACCCTGCCGCGGGAAGCTGCAACCGCCCGTGCACAAGTTGGGGTACTGAGGTACCCCTACCATAGTACACCGACACAGACAGATGATAGGTTTTGCACATATAAGTATCAGTGCTGACAATTCATCACATTTCTTACTGACGAATAAAGTGACACAGTTTAAAATAGCATTAACACAATATGGTATTGTTAGTCAAGACATGGCAGGAAATATCATTGTGAAGGAGTTGGCAGCTTCACGACACCACAGGATTACAGATCAAGAACTCAAAAGTATCAATGGTTAGTGTGCTGCAATTTATCCCATTTCATATTTGCAAAATAACATCACTTGCTCTGTATAGTTTAATTTACATGGTATGAATAAGGAACTTAGTTGTACAAATGAAAACTTAAATTTAGAAGGTCATACTTTTGTTTATGAACTGGAGTACATAATAAACTCTAAACATGCAATTTGATGCAAACACCAAAAATAAACAGCTGTTGCAGTCATGCCTAACCAAATATACACAACAATGTTTGAAGGCTTGAGATGTACAAACTTACATTATTGGTGAAGGCGGGCTCTATAAAGCCCTTGTCCATTCTGATGGGGGGGGGGCAATTCAAGAAGTTTACCACATAATCTTCTTCATAAGCATTTCCTTTATTCTACATTTTGTTAAGAGTAAATATAGATGTGACAATATAAGAAAAAAATCGAGAATATTTAAGATAAGATGAAGAGTGATGCTACATAACCAAGTAGCTATAAATGTAAGTCCAACTATACAGGCAAAAGGTACAACCAAGAGCAATGCAGAGCTAAACTTCTTCAGTACAATTGGTGTTATCCAACCTAATGGTAAGAGTAAATATAGATCTTATGTTTAGAAAATGGAGGGCAAAGGAAAATAAGCTGCATAGTGATGGTACATGAACAACTACCTGTCAATGTAAGTACACTGATAAAGGACAACAGGTACTTACAAGAACAATGCAGAGCTAAAAAAATTCATTGACACTGGATATATTCTACACTAATGTAACCATTCATATAGACCAGATAATTTGGAGCGAACACTTGATAAGCAAGCTATCATGCATACTGCTGTCACATAATGAACTAGGTATGTATGCAAGTACAGTGATACAGGACAACAGGTACTAACAAGAGCAAAGCAGCGGGTAACATATTTGCAATATCCTGTCGTTCTTTTCAAACCGGAATTCTTTTTCGTGCAGATTTCCTGCAAAAAAGATCCATAAGGCACATGTGGAAAAGTAGAAGTTCAAATTGTCATGCGATATCATAGACAGTACCTCATCCTCGGAATGAGGCCAGTGCATAACAAGGTTTTTCCATTCAATGTCTTCTAAATTTAGCACAGGGGACTTCACCAGAAATTCGTGTATAGACTTGCCGTCAAAGTGTGATTTTCTTAGGTAACACCAATACTGCTGCAATGCTTCTTTGAAAAGTGCAAGCAAGCTTTGCTGGTCATGACTATCCAGACTGACCCTCGCCTACTTACAAGAATGTAATGTAAATCATTGATGTTCTCAATCAGCAGAAAACAGGAAAATAATCACCATGAATAATAGCACTTACACGTAAGTGGGACAGGAAGATGTGAAAATGGTGTTTGTCTTCACTATAATCTTCCAATGATGGGAATATATGCACGTGGTCCCTAACAACATTGAAAGCATTGTCCTTTAAACTGGGAATAACTGGAATGGGGTTCCAATCTGCAGGAATTGGCCGTCTCTACAGTTGGGATAGGTCTTCGGCCGGTGGACTTGCTAGAATTTTTGTTGGAGTGGGATTTTTCTGTGGTACAGCTGGTGCTATGGCAACTGAAATCGGCATACCTTTTGCTGGAGTGCAGGTCCTGTGTGGTGGGGCTAGAAGTGTGGCCAAAGAAGTATGGGTACAGTCTGCTAGAGTCGGTCCTACATTTTGTTTCACTGGTTGTACAACCAATATAAGTGGGGTGATGTCTGATTTCTCCGGCACAACCACGATTTTCAAGGACTTTGCTGGTGCTCCTTCAGGTTCGGAAGTCACCCTCTTCCTTTTTCATGTCTGATGCACAAGAACAACATTTTAGTGGAAAAACATGGTATGATCACAGATGGAATATGTATTGATAATGGATGGGCATGGCATCTCAACATATATGATGAGTAAACTAAGCAGATGGCGGTGCAACAAAGTAGAAGAAATGCAAGACAACATATGCAAGATACGCGCAATCAATAAAACCTTGCCAAATTAGAGCAGGCACCTTGATGGGTGCACATGGCAGGCCATCTGCCTTTGACTCCTCGAGGTTAGAATAGTCATTAGGATCATATTCTGAACAAGAATCTACAGGTGGGGAGCGTATGAGTTTCATTGCATCCAGAATGGCACTCAATGCCTTGGTGCCAATTTTGTAAGTCATTGCAGTGTTCCACAATATTCTTCTGATGCACAGATTCTGATATTCACTGTAATTACGTATAATATCTGAGAACCATGGAAACATAAATAGTTATGGGATTCTCTTTGTAATGCAGATGATATTCTAATATAGGGGTGCCCCTATAAACACTTGTGTGCTATCACTGGATTCTGATGAGAGAGCTCATGTGTGCTGTAATATGGTGCATGCATTTATATAATCTGGCACAAGTACACAAAAAAATAGGCTCCAGAAGTAAGAATAGTTGGCAGATGATAGGTTCAAAATATACTGTATAGAGAGTTTATTGCCAAACCATGATAACAAGAGCACACAGCAACTAGGCAGATCATAGTGTACATAAAAGGGGTACACCATAACCACGATATATAAATCGGGAAAGTGGAACGGGCTTGAAAATACGATGTTGTATTGCCGCTAGTAATTGAAAGCCTATCGATCAAGTACATGCCATCTCTATCAGCTGTTGATTGCAGATGTCCCTGCTCCCCTTCCTGACAA
This sequence comes from Secale cereale, assembly GCA_902687465.1. Lineage (NCBI taxonomy): Eukaryota > Viridiplantae > Streptophyta > Magnoliopsida > Poales > Poaceae > Secale > Secale cereale. The sequence goes on from LR738711.1 coordinate 554,564,363, forward strand.
GGAACATACTGTACGTACTAAATACAGAATAACAAAACAGGAACATGTTAAAGAACAGAAGAGGAAGCATATTCTTGAGGTTTCGCTTATTGCACACAATGTTGGTTGCCCACTCATGATGAGTCACAACGCCCAAAGAAATGCAATTCCATGTTGTCTCTCTATATGTGGCAATTTTGAACAAGACTCAACCGGTGGGGAGCGTATGAGTTTCATTGCATCCAGAATGGCGCTCAATGCCATGGTGCCAATTTTGTAAGTCATTGCAGTATTTAGCTTCAAGAGTGGACTGCTGCTAGTGCGACACAAAGCAGCTACATAGATCATAGTATAGATATAGCGGGAAAACCGTAAGCATCAGAGTAAAATCAGCAAAGTGGAACTTGCTGGAATATATGTGCTAGTATTGCCGGTACGGCTAGAAAGGCTTCGGATACCAGCTCTCTTCAACTGAAGGTGCGGTACTGTTAATATTAGTGTAACTCTCAAAGGTGACACAGCTCCCTGCATTTCCTTGCTATTCTTATAGGATTCAAGTGGCCAGACCACTACAAATCAGATTCCCATGTTTACAAAATTCTACGAATCAAAGACGCCCGAAGAGTTCAAAGTGTCCATACCAACCGACCGTATAGACCTCTACACTACAAATGTTCCTGCTCATCTTCACTACAAGGAACATACTGTACTACTATCATAGTCCCTACGTTCCAAAATACAAGTCTTGGTAGAGATCTCCACTATGGATCACATACAAATGTATCCAGATACATTTTAGAGGTTAGATTCACTCATTTTGCTCCATATGTAGTCCATGGTGGAATCTATACAAAGACTTGTATTTAGGAATGGAGAGAGTACTTATTAAAGAAGAACGGAAGAGGAACGTGCTAAAGAAGAGCCAGCAGATTTTGGATAATAAAATGTTCGTTGCGCAGTGCCCACACATGATGAACCAGAGCGCATTAAGAAAGCAACTCCCTGCTGTCTCTCTATATGTAGTGCACATGCTTTTTCGAAAGTAAAGTAGGAACATTAGCTGACCAATTAAATGTTATCTGTTTTAGTAATATCAACATCATATCAGGTTCGTACTTGAGCAACAAGTTTGGAATTATGAGTGGCACATTGTTTAGCTTGATGGATTCAGGAGTAGTGCTAAGCAGTTACGATGATGGTACTGAATATAAACGCATGTCCGCATGCAAGTCGCGTGACTTTTTTCATTTGGGTCAGTCGACCATTTCAGGCGGTTGGATGAAGATCCTACCTCTCCTAACCCTTTTGCTTCCTCGTCTCTGATTCTTCCCATACAGAACACTGCACGGGCCGCCGGCCGGACCACCGGCCCCCACCGCTTGTGTTCCTCCGCCACCAACACCCCCAACGCCACCCCCACCCGCGTCGAGTTTTCTTCATTCGGCGAGGCCCCACCACCGCCCCCCACAACCAAAGTCCCCACCCGAGCCCCTTCGTTCGCACTGGCAAACTCCGGCGAGCTCTGAAAAATCGATTGACCCAATTTTGAAATTTAGTCTACTGTGATTTAACTAGTGTGGAATATAAACGGGGAAAACCATAAGCATTGGGAGTATAGTGTTCAGCGTGCCAAGGCAGATCTTAAGGTGCAAACCGGACAAAGGCAACTTCGCAACCAATGTTTGCTCTCAACTGGCAAGTAAGTGATGGACAAGAAATCAGAGTAAAGCAGTGCCGATATATTTTCTTTCTACGATAAGTAAGTTGAGCAGATACAAAATAGTACCACCTCTGGTGCGGCGCCGTGTATGCATTGGCTGAAAATTTGACGGTGCTGCGGTAGCGATGGCTGTCGGTGGCGTGGAAGCAGATATAGGAGGGTAGACGGTGGTGACGGGGCACGTTGGACGAGACAGTCTTAGGAGCGGCGACGGCAAGGTGGACGACGGCGGAGATGAAGCGAGAGGACGAGATGCAAGGATCCCGGTCCGAAGGCGTGGATGAGGGAGGTCGATCTCTTGTAATGGACGGCGGCGTCGGGGTATCAGCTCCGGCATGGTGGAGGAGGACAGCGGTGGATGGGGTGGCGGACGGAGGAGGCTGGGGTGGAGAGGGTGTTTTGGCGCCCACGGAGTACGAATGGGGAAATGGAGGTGGAGAGGAAGGGGGAACCATCTCTGCAAGGCGCGCTTGTCTCAAATGCGAGGAAATTTACAAACTTAGCCCCCGTTTCAAATTTCCTACATCACAAAAATATTAGTCGGTTGGGGATAGGACGGTAACCTCGCATACACCGAATATTTGCTGACGAGAGTTTTTTTTGGCGCCCACCTTGTATGAATCGGGGAGGGAGTCGATTTCGGACGAGGACACACTGTGTTTTGGCGCCCACCGTGTCTGAATACGGATCAGAGGCAGTTATGTCACGTTTGAGTGAAATTGCAAACCTACCCCTATCGAAACCTAGTAATTTCCATCTAGCAGATTTTGGTTTCGGGCGGTTACTGTGACTTTCCCCGCTTCGTTCAAATTTTACAGAGTGCACGTTTACCGTGCCAACTCAATTCGAAGCCCGTTTGTATTCTATTTTTTTCGGCGGGATCCATTTTCGATTGGAATAAAATTCTATATACATCATTTTTTTATATATACTTTCAAAAGCACAAAAAAGAATTCTGCTCCTTTGAAATCAAAAAATTAAACCAAATTATGCTCTACTAAAATGTATGATCAGTAATATCAACATATTAAATAACATAGATGCGTGTGAATTCATATGAGTATGCATGTTTGATAGATCAATTTTGGTTCGAGTATGGATTGCATGTATCATCATCTCGAATTCAAATATTTGAATCCCTTTTATGTTCACTCCTTTCATGCCCATCTCTCTCGCATGCATGCTCCTTGATGTTGCTATCACTCTCTTTTCTCCAGCTCACCCGCACGCTCACTTCATGTTTCTCCTATCCTGGCAAACATGGTCTCTCGACATCTCCCTTGAGAAGTGTCACACTCTCCCTATCATTATACAATACACGGTTTTCATTATCTCTCACATCTCTACCGTTCTCTCGTATCACTAGGTACATAAGCTTTCTTTTTCACCGCCACACACACAGTCTCCATTCGTCTTTCACTTTGTCTTTCTCTCTATGGGATTCTCTCATACACCCTATATGTCTCTAGTGATGAATCATACCACTAAAATTACTCTCTCTCTCTCTCTCTCTCTCTCTCTCTCTCTCTCTCTCCTGTAGACACAACATTTGTTGCGGTCTCCTTTTCGTCACCATCCCAGACTAAAATTATTCATTTGTTTACCGATCAGACAAACTCCCCCCTCTCTCTGTCTCTCTCTCTCTCACACACACACACACACAACTCCTGCTTCCACTCCCCTTCCCGACTACCGTCTCTCTCTCACACACAAAACTCTCGCTTTCGCACCCCCGACTCGTATTTCTCTCACAAACATTTACCGACTAGGCTCTAGATAGGTTTATACACCCGCACACTCGTGCTTCCACTATCGCATACATGTATCTCCCCCCCCCCTTGTATCTATGTAGATGTTTCTTCCCTTCTTGATACACGCCCTCTCGATCATGTACACACACACTATCGCCTCATTTTAAGCTAATACCTCTCGCACACACACTATTTGTGTCTTCGTCACACATGCACTCTGTCCTCCTCCTCTCTCCCTCTCTCTCTCACACACATGGGCCTTTTTCAACAACTAGCAAGATGCCCATGCGTTGCACGGAACATCAAGATGCATTTGTATGAGTAGTTTATCTTGTGGGAGAAAAGGATGAACAAGGGAAGGCCTTATTTGCAAGTTTGGAGAGGGGCGTGGGTATCTTTTTGCAAAACTGCCATAGTTTCCTTCTTATCCGTCAGATATAGATCAGACAGCCTATATTATAGGATGGCAAGCACACGATCATCATGGACTATGATTTTTATAATAGTAGGTATAAAAAATAAAGTTGGTGTTGATGGTGGGCCTGCCATCCTGCAATATAGGCCTCCGATTTATATCTGACGGATAGGAACGAAACTATGGCAATTTAACCACACTCCTCTTCACATTTGTAGATAAGGTCTTCCCTTGTTCATCCTTTTCTCCCACAAGATCTTGAGGTTCCGTGCAACGCACGTGAATCTTTCTAGTAAGAGTGGAAATTAGACATATACCACTTCTCGAATCTTGAAACCAACAACATTCCTCCCTTTTCTCATCAAAACCGCCAAAGGAATATATTTTGAGTGAAACATAACTATTTTTAGTGATATACGTATTTCAAAACTAGACTTTTTTTATCAAATCGGTGAATATATATTAATCTACTCAGATCGTGTAGCAACGCATTGGCACATTGCTAGTCTCTACTACTATAGTACATAAATTTTTGAGTTCAGGTTATCTATCCGCCAAGACCGGGGAGCAATTAGTGGCCATTTGATTTGTTCCACACAGTACCCAACTCAAGTGATCTAATGGCTCACGTTTCTTGGATTCGCTCTGTACGGCCACCCGCCAAAGTGATTCCAGGAACTTTCTTGAGCCCTCACGATGCCAAATGCCCACACACGTGCTAGTGCAAAAGTCTGCTATTTACCATCTTCTATGGCTCTGAACTTTAATGCTTAACAACTGGAGGCATGTAATATCTGGCAAACAACAATGACTCAATAAACAACTAATGTTTCACAAATCAAAGTACTCAACGTTTGTATGATTATCCCCCCACCTCCGGGAACTTCTAATGCAGCAATTTGATAACCCTTTCTCAAAATGCAACAAATTGAACAATAAAGTTTGTTACATGTTCAATACAATCTTAACAACCATGGGCGGAATAAGCCACCTTTTTCAGAAAAAAATGAGTGAGTAAGAAATCCGTGCATAGCACGTGCCTTCTACTAGTAGTTATTAGTATAACTTTTTTTGACACCAGACAAACGGTGGAGTACATATATGAAGAGAAAAGGCGCACACACGCAGTCGGTCTCTCGCTGTCTCGCACACACGAGTGTTACATAAAGTCAATGTTAACAAATAGTAAACCATAAAACCCTAGGTGCACGATTGCTGCATTCGCGGGTACCGGGTACGTGGTGGAGCAAAACTTTGTAGGAATAGTTAGCTCGCGTGATAATTTGATCTGTAGGAGTTGATGGTCGGGACCACAGGTGAATGACTTGGAGGCGGTGGCTCGCCAGTTGCCACAGATCGAGTAGCCACGTTTAAAATATTATTTTTAGCGGGGTTAAGAGTTCCGATTTTCAATGGCGCGTTATAAGTACTAAGTAGTTTTTAGAACGATTGGTATGGAGCGAAAATGGAATTCATAGTACTACGTCCCTCCTTGGCATATGGTTGTATGGGTTTATGTTGCGAGATGTTGAACCTAGTAGTTCTAGGGCAAATACTATGTTTAGATTTAAATGTTGGTTTTCAGTAATGAAATTCGGAAGGGGGAAACCCTTCTTTGATTAGAAAAAGACTACTACCTCCGTTCTGGTTTACTAGTCCCCATCCTATTTTGGGTCAAAGTTTGTCCACGAATTTTACTTTTAAAATGTGAATGGAAAATGAGATTTTGTTATACGCAAAAAAAAAGGACTGGAGGGAGTGATTGCTCTGACACAAACGCGACCTCTCATAGCGCGGGCATTGATCCAGCGCGCCGGCCAAGAGGGCCCCACTCGCTGTAGGCCCTGCTGAACACGCCTCCTCGCCGCATGCAACCGGCTTCAGAATGCCCCGCCTGCTTTCATTGAATCCGCGCATGTGCCGGCAACACGTCCTTTCACGAGCCGGCCGACATTTTAGAACACAAAAAATGGCCAAAATATAATTAATTACGCATGGTCTTGACTTGTTGTGATCGCACTGGTAGCAGGAACTAGAGGTTTTTCTTTATTCATAACTCTCCTCAATTTTTTTTGGCTTTGAAGTGAATCATGGTTGTGGATATATGTGAACATGAGTTTGATGTGGAAGTTGAACTTTGAATGTCGGGCTTGCGCGTGAACTATACCATGTCCAATGCTTCGTCTGTTATTGTTTGGAAAGTAATTGCTCTTATTACATGACCCGAAAAAATATATATTTTGTGCCACATCAGTAGATGCACGGACATCACAACAGGCATGCTGACTGGATAAACATTTAAACCTAGCTACTATGAACGAAATTTGGTATTGACAACTGTTTTAGATAGCAAGAGACGCCTAACCTGCTCTGCCTCTGCTTGCTTATTTCTGGCTTCTTCCATCTCCTTTTTGGCATGGGTGAAGAGAGCATCTGATTGCTCTTTTTGCTTCTTCAGGAACTCAGCTACATTCTCAAGGGCTGCTGCACGTTTTCTTTCAGCCTTTACTAGAGCCACGAGGACACGAACAACTGACGACTCCACCTGGCTTGTGTGTAATCCAAAATCATCTGGGAATTTGCACCTTGTGTCTAATCCAGCATCATTAGGGAACTGGCACCTTGTGTGTAATCCAGCCTCATTCTGGAAACATGATCTCGAGGTTGACCATACCTCCCTCCTCGCAGGAACTGCATCCTGACATGAAGTTACTTCTTTTTTAGATAATTACTCAGAGCAACCCAGATCCATTTAGTAGAAGCCAGATAAACAGAACTAGGAGAAGTGAATTCAAAAGGAAAAAAATATAAAAACAGACTACCAGGTGAGAACACCCACTTCCTACATCAAGCTAAAAATGAAAGCATTAGGACGATTAAGACTCTTCTTATGACACATTGAAGAACACGAGGCTTAAGAGAAACAGAAACTACAACATATACACATCGAAGAACACGAGACTAAACAAAAGTAATTGAAAGGGTGTTACTTACCAAATCTTGTTTTACAGGTTTGGTGCAGCTCCTGTTTAACTTGCCACGCTCCTTGAAGATGTCCCCAATATCCCGTGTTTGGTCTTCATTGCTCCTCTGTATGTTCACACTCGTGGTTTTAAAATCTCAACAAGGCAAGAAAAATATACTACTAGTAATACTCGCGCAACTTGTGGGCAACATTAGAGCATCTCCAACATAATCGCAACGCGCAGTGCTTTAAAAAAGCATTTACAGTGCTGAGATCGAGAAGTAGAGATAGAGAGTAGATGATAGTTCTCAGCATAGATAGATAAAAAATAGATTATTCAACTACTCCTCGTCGTTCGACTCTCCTCGGTGATGTCCTCCTCCGACGTCTGACTATAGGCCTAAAGATACCGATCATCGTCGGATTCCCAGGGCGACGCTGCTCCTAGGCACATGTTGAATTGAGCGTCCGCTTTTCACCTATGATTGTCCTCGCGATAGGCGGCTCGCTCCGCCCCCCTCTTACCCCTCTCTGCCCTCCTTTGCTCATAGAACTCGTGCTCGTTGATGATGTCCTGCGGGAAGCGTTGGCGCCACATCGACATGGCTTAGTCATCCATCTCGGCGATGCCGAGACAATGCAACCGCCTTCGGTGGTCGCGACGATCCTCGTCAGTGATAAGCCACGGCAGAGGCACGAGCTCCTGTGCCCGCTCCCGCGTTGGCACGTTGGGGAAGTTCAATATTGTCTGAGGCCATCGGAGTCGCCACACCATCGCGTCGTACGCGCGGGCGGCCTCATGGGCGGTGTTGAAATTGCAAAGGCCCAGGCGCATCCCGCGGAACCGGATCTCGGCGGAGAAGCGGCCGGAGGGGCGCGCGAGGACGCCGCGGTATATCCAAGTTTCCCAGCGACGTGGCAGCATGGTGGCGCGGCGGCGGCGAGGCAAGAAAGAGCGGGGAAAGAGCGGTGGCGAGGCATAGAGCGGGGAGAGAGCGGTGGCAAGGCACAGAGCGCTCGAAGGGTGTTGGATTTTATAAAGCGCACCAGACGCCGCGCGCCAAAACTAGGGCACGCTCGGCCGCTTTTTCCCGTGCACGCAATCCTTTCTCGACGTCTCTGCTATCTCTACTCTCTTCTCTACTATTATATTTATTTTATATTTTATATTTATCTCTACTTCTCTACTCTCTATTTTTTTCTTTACTTTTTCCCTAATTTTCTTCTAAAAAACAGAGTTGGTGATGATGGTGTTCCTGCCATCCTGCAATATAGGCCATCCGATTTATATCCGACAGATAGGAAGGAAACTGTTGAAGTTTTGCAAAAAGATACCCACACCCCTCTCCGCGTTTGCAAATAAGGCATTCCCTCGTTCATCCTTTTCTCGCACAAGATAAACTACTCATACAAATGCATCTTGATGCATGCAACGCATGGGCATCTTGCTACTTCTAAAAAACTATCCATCATTAGCCACACTACTGGTTGCAGATGAAATACCTACCCAAGCACAGCGCGATACAGGAGTGACGCACAATTACAAGCTGATATTCTGTTGGACAGTGGAGGCTATAACCAATTACTTTTACGGGAAAAAGAGCACCCAGGAAATTTGAAGGGTAGGTATGAACAACATTGGAACTGCACATGTACTGCTATGTGATTCAATACACACATTACCAATAGATGAGGAGAACGATGGTCGCGGCGGCCTTTGTGAGTCATGGTCGGCAACGTGAGTCGGTTCATTGTCCACTAAGGTGGTGCTTCTGCGCTTGGCGTTGGCTTCCGGGAAGCAGATTCGAGACCGTGGAAGATGGTGCCGGGGTTGAGGTTCCGTGTACGACGATGATGGTGGACCGGCTCCAGTGCGGCGTACGAGGTCGTCGATGAGGCAGATGCATTTTTTTTTTGACTATATACTGCAAGGCAAAAGCCTCACAGCCCACTTTATTGAAATATAATAAAATCAAATTACAACAAGGTTAGAAATACTTACATGAGCAAACTAAACAAAAGAACCTAAGGTAAGTTAGTTAGCCAAAACATGAAGCTATCCTTGTATTTACATTATATCCTATGAGATAAAAGGGTCATGTCATGGATAAAATTGTGTCTCCATCGCCGGAAAAGAGGAGTTTCGTTTCTGAAGACCTTTCCATTCCTAGTAATCCAGATGTTCCAGGCAGCAGTGAAAACCACTTCAGTAAAGAATGGTTTGCCAAAATCATCCCTAGCTTTGCAAGCCATTTGGTAGGTGGTCATACCAGGTACTGGATCCCAGGAGATTTGCAAATAATTCCAAACTCTTTGGCTGAAGATGCAAGAGAAGAAAAGATGGCTCACATCTTCATGTATATGAGGAGGACATAGAACACAGGTTAGGTCATCCACATGCCAATGCCTGCGTTGAAGCATATCTCTGGTGTTCAGCCTGTCTCTAAGCAGTAGCCAGCCAAACATTTTAATCTTCATTGTGCATGCACTTTTCCATATCCAAGGGAAGATAGGGTCAGTAACTATTTGCTGATGAACTTGAGTGTAGTATGATTTAGGCCTAAAAGATCCTTTATTAAAAGGCCAAATCCAGCTATCAGTGTCTTGAGAAGTGCACTGAGAACTCAGAGCAGTCTGTAGGTCCTGTAGTTCATCAAAAGCATGTGTGGATAAAGGCAGGTGAAAAAGCCCCATAAGATCCTGATCCAACACTTGAGCCACAGAAAGTTGAACATCAATCACATATGAAAATAATCTGGGGAAATAATGACTCAGTGTTTCTCCATTGAGGTCAGATAGCCAAGCATCATTCCAGAACAAGATGGAGGTGCCATTACCAAGGCAAGGCTTGGCAAGAGACAAGTATGTGGACGAGTGCGTCGATGTAGAAGGGGAGGAGCACGAAGGCTGCGGTGCCATGGAGAAGTCTATTTTGCGGTGGGGATAGAAAATGGGGAGTATTCACGTGTACTACTCTGGGTGCCGGGGTGGGGTTGGCTGGGTAGAGTGAACCTGAAGTTATGAAAATAGCCCCCTACTAACCGTCATCTGTCGGCCTCTTCCGAAGGCTATGATGGTAACTTCCCACTGCTCGAATCAGGGTCGCAGGAGATTTTCCAGCCAACCTCAAAACTTTGTGACACTGAACTCCCCGTGTGGCGTGTTGGGTGATTCGGCTGAGCAGCTAGCGAGTAGTACTAGTAAACTCTGCATATTAGGGTTGACCGAAGACAAACTTCCTAAAGTTTGACAAAGTTTATAGAAAAATATAACATTTACCATAACAGATATGTATGATGTGCAAGTACATTCAATAATGAATCTAATGGTATTTATTTGTTATTGTATATGTTAATATTTTTTGTTATAAACTCTCTGAGAGTTCACAAAACTTGACTTTGACCAATGCTAATACACAGACATAAATAAAAATGGAGGGTGTACACATTTTTTTCCTAGTATGTAGTGAATTAATCATTTGTTGAAATTGTGAAATAAATATATTAGGCTACTGACTTCGAATGTAATGGTCTATACAATTCAATAGTTACAATCATTGTCGAATTCCAGGATGTATACGAGGTCTATAGTACTCCCTCCGTTTTAATTTACTCTGTATATTAGGTTTGACTGAAGTCAAACTTTGTAAAGTTTGACCAGGTGTATAGAAAAATATATAAACATTTACCATAACAAATCTATATGATGTGAAAGTACATTTAATAATGAATCTAATGGTATTGATTTATTATTGTATATGTTAATATCTTTGTCAAAGTTTACAACGCTTGACTTTTACCAAAGCTAATACGCGAACTAAATAAAAACGGAGGGAGTACTTCACAACATGCTCAAACTCGCATAATCCCAGTCAAATGACAATCAAAATGCATTTCATAGTGATTACTTTGTAGGATGCAACAAAACCAACAATAACTCTACATCAGCCATTATAAAAGCAACATTTTGAACATATCCCAATGTGTGAATGAAACATGCAGAGAGAGCTTGCGAAGATGGAGCAGATAGGGCGGGAAAGATTGTATGTATGTGGACGAGAGAGTAGGAGACAAACCTAACAAAACAGAGAGAGGGAGATAGCTAGAGAGAGAAAGAGAGAGGAAAAAGTTAGGTCTGTGAGAAAGATGGAGACATGTAATATACGTGAGATGCGTGTGCATCCGGATTCTGTACACGAGGAAGGAGAAGAGATAACAGGTTTGATGATACGGCTGGAAAAACATGGAGGAGAGGGGAAGGGTCTCGTGGGTTGAGGGATTGATAAAATTTTGCGGGGGAGAGAGGGATTGGTAAATTTGTGGGAGGGAGAGAGGGTGGGGGAGGAGTCAGTCAGCCGTCGTCACATCATCTCGCTTCCAAATGGCCCCGCATTCTCTAGCGCAGTGTGGTTGCCGTCTTCGATCTCCTCGATGCCCTCCTTGAAGATTGAGGTGTTGTGCATGCCGTGGTGCAGAGAAGCACAAGCGAGAGTGGTCGCCATATAACCTTGGATGGGGATGAATTGTGTGCTCGGGTGAGGGGGCGTGTGTGTGCTGTGTGTTGTGTGTGTGTCAGATATTGAGAGAAAATAAACCTAAGGAGAGAAATGTGTGTGTATGTGACGGAAAACTACTTGCTAAACAGGGTATTCACAAAGAGATTGTGCGTGCGGGATAGAGAGCGATGTGCGGGCCTTGAGGTGGGCGAGGCCGGGTGAGGGTGTCAAAATGTGCGCGTTGAAGCATGTGTTACATGCGATCGTGCGAGCGACGGAAGAATCGAGAGAGATGGTTGTTGTGTTACGGATGCTCCTCTCTCTCTCTCTCTCTCTCTCTCACACACACACACACACACACACAAGTAAAATGGAAGACCGTTCTCTCATGTATACACAACGTATCGGCATCTGTCTATGTCTCACTCATGCATGATCATCTGCACATTCACACCTCTCTATGTCTCTATCACACGCACACCGTCACCACATTGCCCTGCCACCACAACACACATATGGACACATACACACGTTCTCTCTCAGTTACACACACAAAATCTGTATTAAAAAAACTAGGGCGCACCTAAAACGTCCAAATCCAAAAAACAGGAACTGGAGCTAAATTCAAATATATGGAAATATTGTAGCATCAAGAACTTTTCCCGGAAAAAGAAGGTGAGTAATATTCGGGGATTGTTTTCACACACACAAAAAGGTCCGGTGGATGTCCTTCAAGCGCGACACGGTGACGCACCGTTCGGTCGACCGCACGGCTGCGGTTCACGCGCTTGCACAGGATTCCGTATCGTGGCTATGGTAACTAATAAAAGCGCTGCCTAACTCTAATGTTTACGTGTACTAGTATGGTTTTCTTTTAAGTTTGACCAACCATATATAAAACTAAACTAAGCTCCCATACGCGCACTCATCAATATGCCGCCACCGCCGTTGCGCTTGCCGGCGTCCGCCTGCTCTGGCCAACAATTTCTCGCCCATCACTGCCGTGTCGCCGCCAAGCCGAAGGCTCGCCCGCTCATGTCGTCTGCAGTCCCTCCTCGCGATGCCGCCACGCTGCCAAGCACGTGAGCAGCTGGTGGAGCCGCGTGTATGCACACAGTGTACGAAGAGGAGGACGAGCGCGTGCTCCAGCACACTGGCGAGGAGTAATGTGACGCCCGAGACCGACGTCCCAGAAGATTCCAGAAGATTCCAGATGTTTCGGGTTGCCCGTGTGTTCTTTGTGCTTGCTTTATTTATTTTTGCATTGCATCATGTCATCATGCCATCATGTCATTAATTTTTGCATCTCAACCTAAATAAATCGTGTGGACCTTCGGTCCATTTAATTCGAGGGAAGGTGTCTTCTCTTTAAAACATATAAAAGCCTCTCAATATTTAGGGAGCTCTATATTAAAATTTTCCATTCTTTGGAATTACTCAAACACACTTGCATAATTTTCCCCATGTCTCTTAATTCTAGTTTCACCTTCAAAACCTTGCTATAATTCTTTTCCGTTATTTTTGAGGCTCCTCCTTTTATCTAGACTCTTTTCAAACTCCTTGAGGTAGGCTATTTATTTTAGTTTGCACTTCCCTTTTTGTTGGAACTATTTTTGTGAGGTTGGAATTATTCCGTAAAGCCTTACAAAAATGCCCATCATTTTATTCTTTCTTTGCCTCTTTTCTTTTTATTTTTGGCTCTCCTTATTTGTTTTATTCTGCTAAGTAATAAAAATAAGCAGAGCAGCCTCTAGGCCTCTTGGGCCTCTCTCCAGCCTTTCCTGGTCCATCTCCTCCCTTCCTAGGCCTCAAGGCCCAAGTCTCCCCCACCAGGCCCACTCCAGCCCGCATCCCGCTGAAACCCTAGCGACTCTCCCCTCGCCCCTCCTCTCAGCCGCCGCACTTTTTCCCTCCAGTCTCCCTCGACCCGATCTTCCCCCGAGCGCCGCCAGGAGCGAATCCCATCGCCCCCTTTCTCCTCGTCCGATCCCATCAAACTACCCCGACCGCACCCTGTTTTCCCTCTCGCCCGAGTCCCTCGCTCGCCTCTCCTTTCCCCCTCGCTCGCCCGAACCCCTCCCCCTCGACGCGCCCTTCTCCTGCGTCGCCGCCGGCCGACCTCCCTCTGGCCAGGTACAGCAGCGCCCGATCCCCCCAGAGCCCCCTCGCTCTCGTCAAGGCCAGGAGCTCGGTGCTCTCTTTTCCTCCCTCCGTTCCCTGCTGTCGCGCCGCGCGGGAGCATCCCGACGTGTTCCTCCTCTGCAGCGGCCCGAGCGCCGTCGCCTGGAGCCCGAACCAACTTCCCGAGCGCCCCACCGCGCGGCTCCCCAGGAGCAGATCCCCCGCGGCCTCGCGCGCTGCCTCGCCTCCTGCCTCGCCAGGCTCCCTCGCCTCCTCCCGCGAGCTGGCCAGGGGCCCTCCTCCTCTGCGCCCGGCCCCCTGGCCCCGAGCGCCCTAGAGCCGCGGCCTCCCGTCGCCAAGGCAGGGCGCCGCCCCTGCCTCGTCTCCCTCCAGAGCGCCGCGCCTCCCAGGCCACGACCACCCCATCTCCAGCGCTGGACCGCCTCTGCCCTGCCTCTGCGCGGATCCCGCGGCCCTGCCTCGCAGTGCTGCTGCCTGACCTTCGTCGCCCCTTGTTGTTTGTGTTCTGTGCTGTTGTTTGCCAAGGACCAGTGTACGGTTTCAGGTTTTCGCCAAGTACCTCTACATGTGACGTTGAACGGCTACGAGCTCGAGAACGACTACATGAACGCCTACACGACGACCGACTCGGCAAGTACCACGACGACCGAACGGCTACGGAAACGTGAACAACTACCGTCTCGGAGACGCACCAAGTACCCCTACCGTCGCCCGAACGTCTACCGTTGACATGTACATCTACGAGAACGTCTACTTCCACTACCGCTATGTGAACGACTTCTTCCTCTTCGGACACGTGAACGACTCCTTCCACTACGATCTCGAACCGCCCCGAAACGCACGCTTCAAAGGTATAACGAGACGACTCGTGGATGACCCGTGTGATACTTGTTGTGTGTTGTATGAAATGTTTCCCGTGTGTGCTTCGTGCCCGTTCCACCTTTGTCATGTTCCTCGGTTGCCTCGTCGCCGACTCGTGGGAACCCGGCAACGGGATCACCCCACCTCTTTCGTCTCGTTTGACTCGTTCACACCGCCCTTCATCTTTTGCACCGGTCTCTCAACGAGTACCGGAACCGAGATGTTGCGTTGCATCATTTTCGGATCGTTGCCGTGGCACCCTTTCGATCCACCACGGTGACATAAACTTCATATCCTCTTAAGTCAACCTTTTAATAAAATTGCATAAACTTGATCATGTCATCCGCATCATGTTAACAACACTATATGTTAAATTGTTGTTTGCTTATAATTATTAAACTTGCTCATGGGGATTTTCCGGACTTGTTGTTGTTCTTCTCCGGCCTCATTTAAAATGCCTAAATAGTGTAGTTTCTTTATGCTTCACCTCTTGCCATGTTAAAACCCTTTTAACCTTGTCTTGTAAATAAATGAGAGTCAACTAAATAATTGCCTATTGCTAGTAGTTCCGCTCTATAGTTTTGCCTCGATGCCCATGTCTTTCTTGTCAGCCTCCTACTTGTAACCATGAACTTGTTTAACCACCCTACCTATGCAAACCTTTGATTGGCTATACGTAGGCTTGCTCAGCCCCTCTTATAGCGTTGCTAGTTGTAGGTGAAGATTGAAGATGCTTGCTTCATGATGAAGTTTGCTTGGGTTATATCACACTATATAAATGCTTAAAATGAAATCATCTATATATTGGCAAGGGTGGAAGGCTAAGCCTTTTGCTTGGTGATTTGTTCCACTCATGCCGTTAGGAACCGTATAAACCGGTGTTATGTTCCTTGATTATGCGTTCCTAACACGGTTGGGGTGTATGGGACCCCCTTGATAAACCGCTAAGTGCTAAGTCTTTTCTAGCAAGTCCCAACTTTGGTACTATTTGCCTCATAATAACAACTTAATTAAATAAATAAATTTGCATAGGGGGTCGCACCCTCGGGTTCTTAATTCTACATAGCAGGGGGGGCCAGTGCCGATGGTGTTGGTCCCAAACGGGGAGTCTGCAGGGCCGCCTTGGGGCAACCCGAGGTATCTGGTATACCTGTAGAATCGCCCATCCGGTCGTGTCCTGAGACTTAGATACGCGCGGCTACTATCAGGGTGTCGACACGCCGGGAGGATTTGCTGGATTAGCCTTACCTTAGTTCGGTTTAACTTGAGCACGGGATTCCGAGAATACTCGGGTCTTCCCACCTATGGAGTTGCGACTTCGCGGATCGTGGGCTTGTGATGGGCCAAGTTGGAACACCCCTGCAGGGTTTGAACTTTCGAAAGCCGTGCCCGCGGTTATGTGGCAGATGGGAGCTTGTTAATTCCAGTTGTAGATAACTTGACACATGTTTCAATACACTACCAGCGTGTGTACCGTGACTATCAATTTCCGAATAGGGATTCGGGAGTAGAACACGGTGGGGTTATGTTTGACCGGCTTTAGTTAGGATCACTTCGTGATCATCTTTCGACCGATGCTCTTCTCTTCTCGCTCTCTATTGCGTAAGTTAGTGCTAGTTGCTGCTGCAGACTCTTGTTGTTCCTTCACCTCTCGTTCTTTCTTCAGCCTTGTCCTCACCCAAGGCTTAAATAGTATTGTTACCCGGGAACGGGATTGCTGAGTTCTCTGTGGCTCACAGTTACTTCACCACACCAGATGCAGGTTCAGCCGAGTTTGAAGCAGGAGTTGGATCAATTCTTCACTTGGAGCTCGTTGAAGAATTTGGCTGTTTGCTTGTGTTTTTCAACGATCAGTAGTGGTTTCTACTAGGATTCGATCTTGGCCTGTGGCTTTATGTTGTTTTGGTATATTTCTTTTGGATCTTCGCCCGTAGTCGGGTTGTGATGTTTTGAATGATGATTGTTATGTAATGTATTGTGTGAAGTGGCGAGTGTAAGCCAACTATCTTCTTTTGCATTTTAATCCCTCTTTTACATGAGTCGTGCAAAGATACCAAACTTGAGATCATTCTAGGATGGGCTTATACCTTTAAGTCGTGCCTCGACACGTAGGAGGTATAGTCCCATCCTGGGCATTACAAGTTGGTATTCAGAGCCTTCTCCGACCTAGAAGCCCCCACTGATTGATCGAATCGTTGACGGTTGAGTCTAGGCACACACTGAAAAACTTTTGAGTCCTATATTATATCGGAGAGTAGGATTTCTTTGCTTCTCATCCCCTTTCTCTCTGGTGAGGACTCCTGACGATTACTCTTTTCTCTTCTACTTTCAAAAATTGCACCAAATTTTTTTTAGGATCCCGCGAGTATTCTGGGATTGTTTCGATGTTCTTGTCACAAGGATATTGTTCTCGATGCCTCCTGTTACCGAGGAGTTGAGCTTCGGGGTATTGTTGTCACAAGCATATCGCGACAGTACTAAATACTTAAGACGGCCGACATCGAAAATCTCTCCTATACGGCCAGTGGCAAGATAACCCCGACATCACCCAGTACTGGGGAGGTAGTTCGAGAGTATTGCCATAGCTTGTTATAGTGGATGCTTTTCAAAGGTCCGAGGTAAACAGTTTCCGAGAAAGACTGGTTATGTGTTGAAGGATGGATACACCTGGATGTAGGTTAGAGTTGATTGCGCGGTGCTTCCCGTGTATCCCCAACACCTGATTGCATAACTGGAAACTTTCGGAAATTTATAGGTGGGTTCATCAAGTAGTTCTAGGCATTCTTCCAACGGATGCACGATATGAAGTTTGGGGTTCTACATTGAGTGAAGTGGTTTTATGGACTTGTTCTGATCGGGAGTTGCATCTTAAAGGGTCCTTGGCTATGCTGATCCGGGGATGACAAAACCCTTTTGTAACACGTTCCATGAGCTTTCAGCACGAAGATGTCGGACGAAACTTCTATCTTGTATTTGTTCTATCTGATCATTGTTCCTTTTTATTTATCTTTTGTTCTCCAAGTGGCTTCTCGTCAAGCTGATGTACCTGCTGAACTCATTCATTCAATTCTCTGTTCGGATGATATTGCGAAGATGATGCTGCAACACATCTATCCTTTGTTTCGTTTTGATTCTGGTATTCGAGTTGCTTCGATGTCAAATGTTGATTCCATACCTTTCCTTATCGGTGTTCTCATATTTCTATGGGAGTGCTAATTCCTCTTGACATCAAGATGGTCACGTTAAATCCTTTTTCAACCGGTGTGCCTTCTCTTCAAGTTATTCCATATAGACGCCGTTGAGAAATCTGACGAGTTGTCTGTTTCAATCATCTCAAGTTGTCTTTGTTTTCCCAACCCTCCCACCCTTCTTCTTCTTGGAGCCAGAAATTCTCAAATGAAGTATCCATTTTATTCATGTGATGTTTCTTCATTCTTTTCCTTCAATGTTCTTATCCGGTGATGTATCGTGAAGATGCTCGAGAGCTTCAAGTTCATCATTCTTTTGTACTCATAATTCTGCCGGTGGATGTAATTCAAGATTTCGGTGTTGATCTTATCCTTTTTCCTCATTTCACTATGCTTTCTTATTCCGGTGCACCAATTAATCATTCTCCTCTTGTTATTCATATCCGGAGTGCTGAAGATTCATAATTCCATTCTTAATCCGTTCAAATTATTTTGAGGATGGTCATCTGTTCAAGCCATTTAATTCAACCGGTGCAATATCTCTTAAGCAATCTTTCCCAACAGTGATTTTCTTTTGAGTGGGCCCTAACCCACAGGTCTTTTCCCAGGATCTTACCTGACTCTTCTATTTTCCGGAGTATACTCAAATTCTTTTCAAAGTGTGACGTAAGAATGATCTCCATCAGTCATATGCCTTCTCCAAGTTTACTTTCAAATTCTTTCCATCGTTGGTTCAACCTTTTAATTCTTCATTCCGGAGTGCTCAACAATTATTCTTATGGCATTTCTCGTCTCCATTCTCAACAATTGAAGACTGGAAAAGTGTTTCTCTTAAATCTTGGCCCGTTCTCTTGATGAGATTCGTGGTTCTACCTTCATGCCATCCTCATAATTGTTTTGGATTGTGGGAATTGTTTTCATGCCCCTTCAGAGCAATTCTTGAATTCTTTTCTTTGTGTTCCTCCGAAGGCCATCATTTCAGAAGATTTCTTCGTTCTCAGTTTTCAACTTCGTCCTCCAAATATTCTTCTTTGATGTCTCTTCGTTCGTCTCCTTATTCTTACGGTGGTTCTTTCAAGTTTACCCTTCCGTTGTTATCATTTTAATTCACTCGTTCTTTTCATAATCCTACCGGTGGCTCGTTGAAGATTACCCAAGCTTGTGCTAGATCTCTCTTTAATTCTTTCCAATGAGAATAAGTAGTATGCCAAATCATTTGGTTGTCATCAATTTAAATTGATGAAGTATATGCATAACATAATTCTTATTCTTATTCCTTCAAGGTGATTTAATTCTTTTGTCTGGAGCTTGATCATCATATTCTCGGTTCTAAATTCTTCATCTTGTTTTCCGGAGATCCACGTTGTTTCAATTATATCATTTCAAAGCTCCATCTAATTCATCGCAGGCCTTGAATCTTATTCTTTTCATTTTTCACTTCTCATGCTTTCATTACCGGAGTTTTTCATGGTGGTTCATCATGTTTTAATTCATCCTTGAAGTCTTCATCAAGATTCTTGTTGGAGCTCAAGCATTCTTCATCATGCTTCCAATTGCAATCCTGTCTACCTTATCGTTTCAGATGGTGTTATGTCATCCTTGACAATTCCTTCATATTTCATGATTCACAAGTTGTCAAGAATGAGATATTTAAAACCATCATTTTCCTTGTTCAGGAGATCTTTTCAACCCTTCAATTATTCGTTGGAGTTATCTTGGGTTGTATTGCACCTATAAGCTTTCCCTAAGAATTGTTGCTATTATGGTGCTTATTAATGTCCCAAGTTCTTCATTTAACATTCCGGTGAGATAAGTTTTTCGTCTCCTTGTTGATCTTAATCCAATCAAATGTTCTCCTTAGTGGCTGGTTGTCACCTCATAATTTTGAGATGCTTTCCATAAGCCCACATGAAGCTTATTCCTTTTCGTTGTTGATTTTCCTTCAACTCTGTTCAACCCTTCTTCGTAAGGATGCTCTTTCAAATTTCATTTTGAGAGAAGTTGTCTTTTTCTTCCCCGTTCTTTTCTTTCCAACGACCTATGCTATTCTGTCATTCCGGAGGCTTTGTGATATTGCTCTCTCCAAACCATCATCTTGTTTTCTTTTCAAGATCATGTTCTTTCCCTTGCTTATCATTTAACCGGAGTGTTGTATTCTTCATTCTAGTTCCGTCATCTTATCAAGTTTTGCCTATCTTTTAACCGGAGTGTTGTCTGAATCTTTCTTACCCTTGTGCCATTCTTTTAATTGTTTCGGAGGCAATGTGTTGTTGTTTTCTTCAAGTTTCATCCCATCTTCTCAAGTTCTTGTTAATTCCTTCCATTTTCGGACGGAGTGCTGTCCAAATTCTGTCATTCTTATTCCTTGGCTATAACCTTGCAGTTTCATATTCTTTTGGTTCGTAAGCTCTTGTTTCATGTCTTTCAACCTTCAAGGTTCTCATAATGCTCCTAGTTACTCTTTTCTAACGGAGTGCACTTAACTTCGTTCATCTCCGTTGCTTTCTTTCTTTCAACTTGTTTAACCTCTCAAGGTTCTTTGGTTTCACTCGTCTGTCAAAGAAGTAACTTTGTTTTACCTCTTCCTCTTCCGTTTTTACTCGGTGATATCTCTAGGATCTCGGGTCGAGATCCTCTGTTAGTGTGGGAGAGTTGTGACGCCCGAGACCGACGTCCCAGAAGATTCCAGAAGATTCCAGATGTTCCGGGTTGCCCGTGTGTTCTTTGTGCTTGCTTTATTTATTTTTGCATTGCATCATGTCATCATGCCATCATGTCATTAATTTTTGCATCTCAACCTAAATAAATCGTGTGGACCTTCGGTCCATTTAATTCGAGGGAAGGTGTCTTCTCTTTAAAACATATAAAAGCCTCTCAATATTTAGGGAGCTATATATTAAAATTTTCCATTCTTTGGAATTACTCAAACACACTTGCATAATTTTCCCCATGTCTCTTAATTCTAGTTTCACCTTCAAAACCTTGCTATAATTCTTTTCCGTTATTTTCGAGGCTCCTCCTTTTATCTAGACTCTTTTCAAACTCCTTGAGGTAAGCTATTTATTTTAGTTTGCACTTCCCTTTTTGTTGGAACTATTTTTGTGAGGTTGGAATTATTCCGTAAAGCCTTACAAAAATGCCCATCATTTTATTCTTTCTTTGCCTCTTTTCTTTTTATTTTTGGCTCTCCTTATTTGTTTTATTCTGCTAAGTAATAAAAATAAGTAGAGCAGCCTCTAGGCCTCTTGGGCCTCTCTCCAGCCTTTCCTGGTCCATCTCCTCCCTTCCCAGGCCTCAAGGCCCAAGTCTCCCCACCAGGCCCACTCCAGCCCGCATCCCCCTGAAACCCTAGCGACTCTCCCCTCGCCCCTCCTCTCAGCCGCCGCACTTTTTCCCTCCAGTCTCCCTCGACCCGATCTTCCCCCGAGCGCCGCCAGGAGCGAATCCCATCGCCCCCTTTCTCCTCGTCCGATCCCATCAAACTGCCCCGACCGCACCCTGTTTTCCCTCTCGCCCGAGTCCCTCGCTCGCCTCTCCTTTCCCCCTCGCTCGCCCGAACCTCTCCCCCTCGACGCGCCCTTCTCCTACGTCGCCGCCGGCCGACCTCCCTCTGGCCAGGTATAGCAGCGCCCGATCCCCCCAGAGCCCCCTCGCTCTCGTCAAGGCCAGGAGCTCGGTGCTCTCTTTTCCTCCCTCCGTTCCCTGCTGTCGCGCCGCGCGGGAGCATCCCGACGTGTTCCTCCTCTGCAGCGGCCCGAGCGCCGTCGGCTGGAGCCCGAACCATCTTCCCGAGCGCCCCACCGCGCGGCTCCCCAGGAGCAGATCCCCCGCGGCCTCGCGCGCTGCCTCGCCTCCTGCCTCGCCAGGCTCCCTCGCCTCCTCCCGCGAGCTGGCCAGGGGCCCTCCTCCTCTGCGCCCGGCCCCCTGGCCCCGAGCGCCCTCGAGCCGCGGCCTCCCATCGCCAAGGCAGGGCGCCGCCCCTGCCTCGTCTCCCTCCAGAGCGCCGCGCCTCCCAGGCCGCGACCACCCCATCTCCAGCGCTGGCCTGCCTCTGCCCTGCCTCTGCGCGGATCCCGCGGCCCTGCCTCGCAGTGCTGCTGCCTGACCTTCGTCGCCCCTTGTTGTTTGTGTTCAGTGCTGTTGTTTGCCAAGGACCAGTGTACGGTTTCAGGTTTTCGCCAAGTACCTCTACACGTGACGTTGAACGGCTACGAGCTCGAGAACGACTACATGAACGCCTACACGACGACCGACTCGGCAAGTACCACGACGACCGAACGGCTACGGAAACGTGAACAACTACCGTCTCGGAGACGCACCAAGTACCCCTACCGTCGCCCGAACGTCTACCGTCGACATGTACATCTACGAGAACGTCTACTTCCACTACCGCTATGTGAACGACTTCTTCCTCTTCGGACACGTGAACGACTCCTTCCACTACGATCTCGAACCGCCCCAAAACGCACGCTTCAAAGGTATAACGAGACGACTCGTGGATGACCCGTGTGATACTTGTTGTGTGTTGTATGAAATGTTTCCCGTGTGTGCTTCGTGCCCGTTCCACCTTTGTCATGTTCCTCGGTTGCCTCGTCGCCGACTCGTGGGAACCCGGCAACGGGATCACCCCACCTCTTTCGTCTCGTTTGACTCGTTCACACCGCCCTTCATCTTTTGCACCGGTCTCTCAACGAGTACCGGAACCGAGATGTTGCGTTGCATCATTTTCGGATCGTTGCCGTGGCACCCTTTCCATCCACCACGGTGACATAAACTTCATATCCTCTTAAGTCAACCTTTTAATAAAATTGCATAAACTTGATCATGTCATCCGCATCATGTTAACAACACTATATGTTAAATTGTTGTTTGCTTATAATTATTAAACTTGCTCATGGGGATTTTCCGGACTTGTTGTTGTTCTTCTCCGGCCTCATTTAAAATGCCTAAATAGTGTAGTTTCTTTATGCTTCACCTCTTGCCATGTTAAAACCCTTTTAACCTTGTCTTGTAAATAAATGAGAGTCAACTAAATAATTAAATGTGGTGTTTCGTCAATATGCAACTCGTTGCATATTGAGCTCCACTTAACTTGTAGTATTTGTTTGTGCACTTTGCCATGCCATGCATATTTAAACTGGACATGCATCATACTTGGATGTGCATCGTATGCCATGTTTATGCTTGTGTGTTTACCGTGTTGTTTCTTTCTTTCCGGTTGCTTCTCTTGTTAGCTTCGGTTTCGTTCCGGAGTTGTGAGGTTTCTCTCGTCTGAGTTGCTCCGTCTACTTCATGGATCCGTTCTTCTCCCTTGTGGAATTCCATGCAAGATGATCGAACCCGGATACCATTACTATCTTTGCCTATTGCTAGTAGTTCCGCTCTATAGTTTTGCCTCGATGCCCATGTCTTTCTTGTCAGCCTCCTAGTTGTAACCATGAACCTGTTTAACCACCCTACCTGTGCAAACCTTTGATTGGCTATACGTAGGCTTGCTCAGCCCCTCTTATAGCGTTGCTAGTTGCAGGTGAAGATTGAAGATGCTTGCTTCATGATGAAGTTTGGTTGGGTTATATCACACTATATAAATGCTTAAAATGAAATCATCTATATATTGGCAAGGGTGGAATGCTAAGCCTTTTGCTTGGTGATTTGTTCCACTCATGCCGTTAGGAACCGTATAAACCGGTGTTATGTTCCTTGATTATGCGTTCCTAACACGGTTGGGGTGTATGGGACCCCCTTGATAAACCGCTAAGTGCTAAGTCTTTTCCAGCAACTCCCAACTTTGGTACTATTTGCCTCATAATAACAACTTAATTAAATAAATAAATTTGCATAGGGGGTCGCACCCTCGGGTTCTTAATTCTACATAGCAGGGGGGGCCAGTGCCGATGGTGTTGGTCCCAAACGGGGAGTCTGCAGGGCCGCCTTGGGGCAACCCGAGGTATCTGGTATACCTGTAGAATCGCCCATCCGGTCGTGTCCTGAGACTTAGATACGCGCGGCTACTATCAGGGTGTCGACACGCCGGGAGGATTTGCTAGATTAGCCTTACCTTAGTTCGGTTTAACTTGAGCACGGGATTCCGAGAATACTCGGGTCTTCCCACCTATGGAGTTGCGACTTCGCGGATCGTGGGCTTGTGATGGGCCAAGTTGGAACACCCCTGCAGGGTTTGAACTTTCGAAAGCCGTGCCCGCGGTTATGTGGCAGATGGGAGCTTGTTAATTCCGGTTGTAGATAACTTGACACATGTTTCAATACACTACCAGCGTGTGTACCGTGACTGTCAATTTCCGAATAGGGATTCGGGAGTTGAACACGGTGGGGTTATGTTTGACCGGCTTTAGTTAGGATCACTTCGTGATCATCTTTCGACCGATGCTCTTCTCTTCTCGCTCTCTATTGCGTAAGTTAGTGCTAGTTGCTGCTGCAGACTCTTGTTGTTCCTTCACCTCTCGTTCTTTCTTCAGCCTTGTCCTCACCCAAGGCTTAAATAGTCTTGTTATCCGGGAACGGGATTGCTGAGTCCTCTGTGGCTCACAGTTACTTCATCACACCAGATGCAGGTTCAGCCGATTTTGAAGCAGGAGTTGGATCAATTCTTCACTTGGAGCTCGTTGAAGAGTTTGGCTGTTTGCTTGTGTTTTTCAACGATCAGTAGTGGTTTCTACTAGGATTCGATCTTGGCCTGTGGCTTTATGTTGTTTTGGTATCTTTCTTTTGGATCTTCACCCGTAGTCGGGTTGTGATGTTTTGAATGATGATTGTTATGTAATGTATTGTGTGAAGTGGCGAGTGTAAGCCAACTATCTTCTTTTGCATTTTTAATCCCTCTTTTACATGAGTCGTGCAAAGATACCAAACTTGAGATCATTCTAGGATGGGCTTATACCTTTAAGTCGTGCCTCGACACGTAGGAGGTATAGTCCCATCCTGGGCATTACAAGTAACTAGCGTGTCATTGTCGTCTCCGCCCGCGCGGAGGAGGCGTGCCTGGTGGCTGTCGCGGCGGAAGCCGGTCGCGCGCGTCGAGCCCGCAAACCGGGTGCGCACGTGGAATGTACCTTCGATACCTTGAATGCCACGTGGATCCTGCAATCTGAAGGAGCAATTTGGTCAGTCAACTCTTGTGAGCCATTTGATGCAACATGGATGGCTAGAATGGCTTCTTCAACCACCAAAATAGATGCACGGTTCATCTTCTCAACCCGCCACACGCCTAACCGCCTGCCACCGCCATGCTCCCCCCACCCCCCGCCATCCGTTTAACACTGGGCACGATCCATTTTTTCATGGGCACCCCGCCGTCTTCTTCCTTCACTCCGTCGAACTTCTTTCACAAATCGACTAACCGAAATTATACTACTAGTATGAACGTATTAACTACAGTAGGAACACGAAGATACGAGCAGTAGTACCAACTGCAAGAAGAACAGTAGTAAGACATAGTACTAGTACTATTGTACGTACTAAAGAGTACAAATAAAGAGAAAGAACATAAACATAGTTCTGCTGGGGCCTCAGCACAACACACCCTTGAAAATGAACTAAGCAACTAGTTCGCTTGACACTGTAGTAGAACCAGCATGAGCGACAGCACTGCCACCTACTCGGAGTCCGAGTCCACGTCCTCGATTTCGTCTTCGTCCCTCTTCCTCTTCCCCTTTGCCGACGCTTCTTTGCTTGAACATGACACTAGGATCTGCTTCTTCATCCAACCCTTGTAGATATTTAAACAAAGGTAGGCATCCATTGCTGCGTACAGGATGTGATCTTCATCTAATGTCTTCGACTACCATGCACGATGAAACTCGTGGTGAGGTTTCTTCAGTTTAGCGTACGAACGATCAATCATGGCTGCTGCCAGGGTCAGCATTGAAGGCTGAGAGGAGGATACCAGGCTCTTCTTCTGGAGTTCGAAGGGATGGCCTACAAGGAGGCCTATCCGACCCAGGATTTCCTTGTCGTTCCTAAAGTCTACAATAACGAATTTGACTCGGCCGCCCTGGAGGAACTTCTTAAATTCCTGGCACTCAATATCGGCATGGCATATGTGGTAGACCAAGCATAAGTCATGCACGCAAACCTGGATCACGGCGGGCTTCTTCTTCTCTACCTCCTTTAGTTTCTTCTCGCTTCCCAGGACTGTGGTATACTCAACATCTAACCTAGCGACCCACTCATCATTTGAGTTTTCGAACATGCGTTCGAAGCGAGCAAGGCATTCTTTCACCGTTGCGGAAGAACGGGCGTAGATGACATCGAACACATCGCCGGTGATGGTTCTAACCTTGTACTCACCGTGGATCATGGAGATTTGGGACGCCATGGATTTGGGAGGAGGGCTAGGATTGAGGGGACGACTGGGAGTGAAGTTTGTGTAAGGTAATGTACTAGTAGAAGACGGGGATGAGTAGGGCGTGCGAACAGCGTGGGGTTGCTGGCTTGCCCGGTGGATAAACGGCTGCAAGGCCCCAAAGAGTTCTCAAGAACTATGCGGGACCCACTAGACGTCATCTCTACTAGACCCATATCGTAGGCCTGACGGTATAGCTTCTGCCTGTTCGCACGCCATGCTGGCTTGTGTGTAACTTCAATTAATTCCATCAACTGTCGCGCCTCCCACGACCTTCGGTCTGTTCGCACGCCATGTCGGCTTGTTTCCTATTCCCGTGTGCACGATACTCCCTCCGTTTCAGCTCGCATACCAAGGAGAGGCCCGTTCAAAATTTTCTGGACAAGTTTGCCCCTCCTTTTTCGTGGATTAGAGTACTAGTCGCCTCGAATCCCTCCATGCATGTCACACGTAATCTCTCTCTCCTCCTCTTATGTCTCTGCATGCAAACTAGGAAGTTGCGCCAATTGAGGAGATTAAATTCTAGCGAAGCGAAAAAGCAGGGGCAGGCTGGGAAAGGTGCGCTACTCAAGGGGACCGCGCAGAGCACTTGGGAAAAAATGAAAAAAGTTATGTGCATAGTATAAAAGATTGGAGGGAGTACCAGCTAAGATACCACCATTATGGCCAGCCTTAACCATCGCATGCAATAATTTAGTGCACCTAGCCAGGCATGTGTGGGGCGTGTATGTTTTTAATGACTTGAGACTGTACCTATCCCGGCATGCAAGATGAGACTTTATGCACCGTTCCCCATACTTGCAAGAAGCCCGTTCGTCTCCAAATTTTTTCTTCTCCATGTGTGGAAACAATATGCCTGCCAGACTCTCCTTCTCCCTCCGGCGGTCCCACCACTCCACCCGGGACGCTGCTTCAGTTACCAACTTCAGGTGCATTGGGCCACTGACATATGGGCACAATAGGGGTTTAGCCCACATGTCAGTGACGCAACTTGACCTACAGTTAAGTCAGTGCAGCTTAGTCCATATCTTATGTAGGTGTGCCATTGCTTGCTATAAATACTGCGCATCCCACGACATTCAGAAGAGCGCTCACGTTCATCGCTATCTCCTCGCCCTCCCTCTCACGTCGACCACCATGGCATCGCCCCTCCCAAGCCCTAGGCGCCCCTCGCTACACCACGCGGACGGTCACGCTTCGCCGTTCCATTCCTCGCCGCCACTAGTCGAGGAGGACGCATTGGCATTCCGCTCCTCGCCATGATGCGTCGAGGTGGATGCGTCGGCGTTCCGCTCCTCGCCGCCACTAGTCGAGGAGGACGCATCGGCGTTCCGCTCCTCGCCGGGACGCGTCGAGCTGGACGCGTCGGTGTTCCCAATCTCGCTAGCATGCACGTCGGAGGACGCGTCGACTCCCCGCTACAAGGAGAACGCCGCGCCGCCCACCGAGCCCCCCAGCCTTGAGGAGCTTTGGAAAGAAATGGATGTCACCTTGTGGGAGGCTTTGCCTCCAGCAGAGCGCGCCAAAATAGAGGTGGAGAAGAAGGCCACGGAAGAGAAGCGCGCCGCGGGACAAGCTACCTGGGAGGCCTATGTCGAGTACGAGAGAGTCACGCAATTGGCTCTTTGGCAGAAGGCTCGTGCGAGGGCCATGAGGGTTGCAGAGGACGCCCGTGCCAAAGCCCTGAGTGCAGTCGGGTCCAAGCGCCTCATCTACGCTTGGTAGTACGTGGACCGGGTGCACGCTTCCAGCCAGGAGGTGCACCTGTTATCGCTGGATCTCCGGAATAGTGAGATCGCGCTCGCCCACCGGCAAGACGCCAATCAGCACCCCGCGAGTTGCGAGGCTGAGGAAGAGGCGTTGTGTCACTGCTCTGGGAAACGGCCGCGCACTAGGACACTCGTGGCGCACCGCAAGCGCTCCTGCGAGTGCCGTGGCTTTTAGTAGGAGTATAATTTTTGTTTCGTCAGGCGATCTCATTAGTTTTGGGAAGCAAATGATAAATCCCGATCGTTTAGAAATTATTAGTGTTCTTAATTAAGTATGTAAAAGGGAAAGTTTGGAAACCTTGTGTATTCATACGCCTTTTGTAAGTACGTGCATATAGCACAAACTTTACTATATATACTATCGCATTACACGTCTCTCTCTAAATATGCTTGCAGACTCTGCTCTTCCCTCGGTCTAGGTCAATAAGTCATCTTTGGTTGTGCATCGTGACCAAGAAAGAGGGAAGACTTATACACCTAGACGGAGGGAGTACTACTATTACTTATGTATGTGCAAATGCACGTTTTAACACTATGATGCAGTTTTTTGTAAAAGTAGAAAAACAACACTAGTCAAGCTTGTGAAATGATTCAATGCAAAACAAATGCAAAAATGCTCGTTTAATTGTTTACTTTTAGCTTCGATCTATGTGGTTATTTCTCTGTCGTACTTTGTACGGAGTATCTCACTGGTCGGAAAGGCATGCAAATTCACAAACCGCTTCCTACACCCTGTGTCAATTTTTTTACCTAACAAGTTGTGCCGTGCAACTGGAATTCCAACTTGAGCACTACTCCTTTTGTCTAGGTGTGTAAGTCACCTTACGAAAATCAGATATTCCCAATACACTTAGGCACAATGTATCAAATTCCATCCTCGTTCCCCTCACTACCTCGTTCATCAGCGATCAATTTTTTTGGCTGAATCACACGCAGGAGGAAGTTAATGCGGGAGAGAATGAGCGACCTATGCATGTAGAGAAGGAACATGTTGATTAGCGGAGGGATTGACTCCAGTTTGCATGCACGTCAATGGGCCAGCATGGGTTGGCTGAAACGGCTGCCCTATTAATTAGGGATTCATTGCTAATCTCCGTTTGGTTTGGGAGGGAAAAAGTGGCGCGGTGATTGGATGAATTTTCGGTCTGATTCTTTGGCATCTTCCAATCCGCAGCCACCTAGGTCGCGCTGCTCCACCTTAGGTGACTTACACACCTAGACGGAGGGAGTACTACTAGTAGGAGTACCAGGGGCCAGTTCTTTTAGGCTTCTAGATTAGTAATCCCATAACTACTATTACCTGCGTCCTAGTTTATTGGTCCCCATTATAATCTGTGTCAAATTTTGATTATAAATTTAACTAATGAAATGTTAGTGCATGCCACATGCACTAACATTTTATCAGTTAAATCTTTGGTCAAAATTTAGCACAAATTACAATGGTTAGGAATAAACCAGGACGAAGGTACTACTAGTAGTACTAGTTTAGAAGCCCAATTAAATGAGTGAGGCACCTTAATGTTACTCTCCACTGTGACTAGTCTTATGGGAAAAGCTGGGGAAGCCGCCAAAAGAACTGGCCCTAGGAGTAATAGCTAGGGATACTAGGAGTAGTAGCTAGG
This sequence comes from Secale cereale, assembly GCA_902687465.1. Classification (NCBI taxonomy): domain Eukaryota; kingdom Viridiplantae; phylum Streptophyta; class Magnoliopsida; order Poales; family Poaceae; genus Secale; species Secale cereale. The sequence continues at coordinate 554,593,632 of LR738711.1, forward strand.
GATCGAATGTGCTAGATGAACCGGAGAAAGTAAATGCAGAGAGATGAAATGCAAAAAAGACGGAGGGATGTGATGGTTGCTTGTCCGTTTATTTTACTAGGCCACTTATTACTGGGAGAGGTTGGGTTTTGTGATATGACGGCTTTACTGCCGCGCCACGAGCGGGGTGAGACTCCCGTGCAGCGCCGCCCTCTACACTAGTACTACTATATCGGTCGTGGTTTATACCCCATTGAATTTGACTGAAGATTTAACTGACAAAATGTTAGTGCATGACAACAACAACAATATCGTTGGATTCGTATTTGAACATAGTTTTCAATGATATAATTTTAGGTGACATGCATCATCATTTATTGTACTATATATAATGTTACTTCAATTTTTGGTCGTACTAATCTATAGTAAGGTGCCCGTGCGTTGCATGGAAGAGTGAAATGCATTGATCGGGGAGTTGTTTATTTTGACAAAGGATGTGGGGGTCATCTCATGTGTAACGGGTATCGATAGGTTTGTTCGGATATTATTTCATCTCTAGAGCTCACAAACATCCTGGTGAAATGGATAAAAACGTATCTTTTGCAAACAAAAGCGTTCAACTGTTCAACCTGCATCCAAAACTTGTGAAGAAATAACTCTTATTGTGCTTTGCAGGAAATGATCTTCAAGAATTAGTTTTTGTGTATCCATTGTTATACATGTTGGCTACAGATGACATGGCACTTTCTTATAGTGAACAGTTGGCTATACTATTTAAGTATTAACCATGCCCTTATACACCTAGACGGAGGGATAAATCGGGATGACTTGAAGGGGGCAGAGGATATGTAAGAAATGGTTGATCATAAGTCTTTCACCATTACTGTAGTAAAAAATCATACATGGAAGATTCTAGACTAAACCATAAATGGATACACTTTTATTCATGCGCGATACTCCAATAGAGCAAGATCATGCATGGAAGTCACCACATGCTTAGACAGCGGATTACATTGAGCGTAGACTAATGATCAACATTTAACTTGATAATGCAGATGTCCAGGTGAACCTCCTTGGAGTCCCCGTGCACATTGTTGGGGGTCAAATAATACCGTGCGTCTTCCATGTCCACATCGGGGGGAAGGTCCTAGCTCGGCAGATTCCAAGTCAGCTTGACGTAGCCAGTGTCGCTGCCCACGTACCTCTGAGGGGTAGTAATAGTAAGCACGCACCCGTACATCGGCCTCGTGTCAGTGTTAGCGTCAGCGGCGTCGCCCCTGACGCACACTGCAGAGATGTGGCGGTAGCCTGCGCGGGCCTCGCCGTTGCCCACGATCAAGACGAAGACGCTGCTATCTTCCTCCGAGACTAGCAGGCGGCACTGATCCTCCGACGACTCCAGCACGGTGAACGGGTAGCACGTCTCGTACTTGATGTGATCTGTGAATTATAAAGACTTCAGGCTAATTGCGTTTTTCAACCGCGGTCTCGTCTATCTAACAGGTCACTGCGGTAAGTGGATAAATCTGCACGTCCATCGCAAGATCATACATCCTCCATGGTTCTCTGATGCCATTGAACACAAGGGCTTCATTTACACTGTTGACTCCTTCTATGGCTGGACGTATTGCTAGCCTACTCCAGTCATCGCTACTAACGGCTGTTACACGAGTATGTTACTTTCCTATGATATCATGATGGCTTGCTTATATTACTATCAACATTTACTGAAAAAATATTCATGCTCATAAGATGTTGTTATTAAGATTGACTACATCAAGAGCCCTTTTTTATTTGACTCCAACTTTTTTTGAGGGTTATTTGACTCCAACTTGATATGATGTTGTAGGCCGCCTGGTGTCCCTACCCTTCCTAATCCCAGAACCTTTCAAAGAAAAGCGGCATGGCAGTTGTAGGTGGTTCCTGGCTCGATCAGACGATGGCGAACGATCATTCCTTCGCATGTACCGGACGTGTTGTTTCGCGGAATACAATCACAGTCACTGCAAGGTCTTTGAGCAGGATCGCAGCTTCTCTGGGCCTTCAGGAATTTTTGACCGGAGGTTCGTAAGTAACCTTGGTACACGCTCTCTATTTGTTGGACTGAATTATCCGACTAACCTGGAGATAACCGATGGCAAGGATCATGATGGTAGCGTAGTTTCGTTCATCAGGGAAAACCGTGTGTACACAGCGTACCATGTGTCTCTGCATGCACCATACCCTGATATGTGCCGCCACGCTCTACAGCCCAAAGTAGGAGAGAGGGTCGCAAGTAACAAACTTCGACCTGCTGGCTGGAGTTTCCTCGTCAGGCACCCATCTGGTTCAAGCCGTCAGCCAATCTCCACATCTTAATAAATAGTAACGTCTAACTGAGCCAGTTAGTTAGATGCGTACACTTGTGTAGTATGATCTTTATTTAGTTTGATGGATACACTTGTTCTTTTTTGGTAGCCCTTTTGTAATGATGGCTGATGTTTGGTTTGGATGAGAGAGGTGCGTCTTCACTCTTCTGGCCTGCTTACTGCTTCTGTTGCACCCCTAGCCCTAGTTGTTGCTGCTGATATTTTCAATGTAGAATCAGTAGTATATTTTGTCTATTGGTTGAATAAATGTGTTGTTAGAATGACAAACACAATGTTTTGGAAGTCGTTGCAAGGTTTGATCCTTTAGTGCCCTGTACCGTACGTACCGCATACTATTTTTCGTACGGAACACATTTTCCACTTGTTGATAACATGCAGCCTACTGATGGAGGCCCAATAGAGAAGCCCATAATTAACTGGAAGGGAGGCTCTCACATGAATCCGTCCCAGGTACATGCTCATGGTCGCCTAAACATAAATAAGTAATAGACTGGGTTGTGCGGTTAAAGAGGTTATAGACCTAGGGTAGGGTCATAGGCCTGACCAAGGTACCGCACCCAAGGTCACTACCCCAGAAGATCAAAAGACAAAACCTATGGTGACAAAGACAGTCGACTGAGACGGCCCAAGAGGACATCCCACTCGACTGAACATCATCTACAATACGACTCAACCCCACTCGACAAATCCAAGGCACTCGACCCCCGAAGGTCAAAGGTCCCTTAGGACAATAACGCTCTGGTATTTACTCGCCATAGTGAATGCCTTAATTACTCTTTACTGTAGGCGTTACCAATAACGCCTGCCTTAATGTACATTGAACCCTTGGTAACATGGAGCATGGCTAGGGTCCTGGCACACTATATAAGCCACCCCTCCTCCTATACAAGGGTTCGCATCCCTGTGACTCACATACACACATATCAGTCGACCGCCTCCGGGCACCGAGACGTAGGGCTGTTACTTCCTCCGCGAAGGGCCCGAACTCGTAAAACACCTCGTGTACAACTTCACCATAGCTAGGGCCTTGCCTCCTCATTCGTACCCCCTACTCGTACTGTCAGGCTTGGAACCACGACAGTTGGCGCCCACCATGGGGCAAGGCGTCTTAACGACATCTAGTGAGGTTGCAATTCCTTCTCCGACCTCCTTCATCATGGTGCCAGGCGGTGGTTTAGCGTTGGGCCGCAAGATCCGGCTCGGTGCGCTCGTTTTCATCGCCGACGACTCCGCATGGCTCCAGGAGGCCCCTCTCGACGTCGAGGCTCTACCCGCCCACGGGGCTGCTGTGACGCCCGAGACCGACGTCCCAGAAGATTCCAGAAGATTCCAGAAGATTCAAGAAGATTCCAGATGTTCCGGGTTGCCCGTGTGTTTCTTTTGAGCTTGTGTTATTTATTTTTTGCATTGCATCATGTCATCATGCCATCATGTCATTAATTTTGCATCTCAACCAAATAAATTGTGTGGGCCTTCGGTCCATTTAAATCGAGGGAAGAATGACTTCTCTTTATAACATATAAAAGCCTCTCAATATTTAGGGAGCTATATTAAAAATATTCCAATTGTTTGGGATCACCGTAACACACTTGCATAATTTCCCCATGCTTTTTCCTACTTCGAGTTTCTCCTTCAAAAACTCTTGCCAATATTTCTTTTCCGTTTTTTCGAGGTTCCTCCAAAAATTCGAACATTTTTGGACACTTCAATATTCAAGCCTTAGTTCAAACCCATTTGAATTAAATTCAAATATGTTTGAATTATTTTCCGATCTGGCCTTTTATATTTTTCTCCGGTCGTGCTCATTTTTACGAGCCCGAGAAAATTGACCTCATGTCCTAATTCCTTCACTAACCTCTTTTACTTTCTTTCTCTTCTTTGTTGTTTTTTTTAATAAGGAGAGGCAGCTCCCAGCCACCAGGCCTCTCCTCCTCCCTCCTGGCCCAAGACCAGCCCAGCCGCACCTTCTGGCCTCCGGCCCAACTCCCTCCAGTTGGCCCATCCGGCCCAAGTCTCCTCTAACCCTAACTCCCGACCCGCTCGCTCCCAGGCTCCCTCGCTCCTCTCCCTCTTTTCCCAGCGACCGCCGCCACCCTCTCGTTCCTCCCCGCACCTCCTCTCGGCCCCGATTCCCTCTTCTCCTCGCTCCCTCTCGCCCGTCGGCCAGGGCCCGAGCGCCCGCTTCCTTCCCCCCCGAGCGCCGCATCGCAAGAGTTCCAGCGCGCCGCGTGCCTCGTCTCTTCCGCCGCGGCCTCGCCTTGCTGCCTTCCTCCTCCAGCGCCGGCGCCGCCTCACCGTCTCCCTCGCCTTGCTACCGTTCAGCTGTCCTTCGAGGCCCTTGGCCGTGCTTTGTTTTGGAATGCCATGTACTGCTGCTGGTTTTTTTGTTTTCGTCAACTGCACGAGGACCTCAAGTTTCGGCAAGTTCGACTACACGATGAAATGACAAGTACCCCTCCGATGCAAGTACGTCTACGAACCGGAACGACTACGCAAGATGACACGCCAAGTACCACGACGACCCGAACGACTACCATCGCCGTGTACCACTACCGTCGCCGAGACCCTCAAGTACCTCTACAACTACTTCCTCTCCGATGAACGAGAACAACTACTTCCCTCTACGGCATGTACCACTACCGTCGCCCCGTGTACCACGACTCGTGTACCACTACTTCCACTACTACGGCTACTTCCTCGACGCTCTCGAACCGCCCCGTGAACGTTTGTTCCGAAGGTATAACCCCGACACGATGACCCGTGTGATACTTGTTGTGTGTTGTATGAAATGTTTTCCCGTGTGTGCTCCGTGCCGTTTCGTCCGTTTGACTTGTTCCTCGGTTGTCTCGTCACCGACTCGTGGGAACCCGGTGACGGGATCGCCCCACCTTTCATCTCGTTTGACTCGCTCACGCCATCTTTCCTTTTGCACCGGACTCGCAACGAGTTACGGGAACCGATATGTTGCATGGCATCATTTCTGATCGTTGTCGTGGCACCCTTTCTTTCCACCACGGTGACAATACTTCATATCTCTTAATGTCAACCCTTTTAATAAATTGCATAAAACTTGATCATGTCATCTGCATCATGTTAACAACACTAAAATGTTTAATTGTTGTTTGCTTATAATTACTAAACATGTTCATGGGGATTTTCCGGATATGTTGTTGTTATTTCCGGCCTCTTGCCATGTTAAAACTTTTAATCTTGTCTTGTAAATAACGAGAGTCAACTAAATAATTATTATGTGATGTTTCGTCAATATGCAACTCGTTGCATATTGATCTCCACTTAACTTGTAGTATTTGTTTGTGCACTTTGCCATGCCTTGCATATTTAAACCGGACATGCATCATACTTGGATGTGCATCGTATGCCATGTTTATGCTTGTGTGTTTAACGTGTTGTTTCTTCCTTTCCTGTTGCTTCTCTTGTTAGCTTCGGTTTCGTTCCGGAGTTGTGAGGATTCGCTCATCTATGTTGCTCCGTCTACTTCATGGATCCGTTCTTCTCCTTTGTGGATTCCCAGGCAAGATGACCGAACCCGGATACCATTACTATCTTTGCCTATTGCTAGTAGTTCCGCTCTATAGTTTTGCCTCGATGCCCATGTCTTTCTTGTCAGCCTCCTACTTGTAACCATGAACATGTTTAACCACTCTACCTATGCAAACCGTTGCTTGGCTAAGTACGCTTCGCTCAGCCCCTCTTATAGCTTTGTTAGTTGCAGGTGAAGATTGAAGATGCTTGCTTCATGTTGAAGTTTGGTTGGGTTATATCACACTATATATATGCTTAAAAATGAAATCATCTATATATTGGCAGGGTGGAAGGCTAAGCCTTTTGCTTGGTGTTTTGTTCCACTCATGCCGTTAGGAACCGTATAAACCGGTGTTATGTTCCTTGATTATGCGTTCCTAACACGGTTGGGGTGTATGGGACCCCCTTGATAAACCGCTAAGTGCTAAGTCTTTTCCAGCAAGTCCCAACATTTGGTACTATTTTCCTCATAATAACAACTTAATTAATTAATTAAATTTGCATAGGGGGTCGCTCCCTCGAGGATTCCTAATTCTACATAGCAGGGGGGGCCAGTGCTGATGGTGTTGGTCCCAAACGGGGAGCCTGCGGGAACCACCACGGGGAAACTCGAGGATTGGGTCCTGTAGCATCGCCCATCCGGTCGTGTCCTGAGACTTAGATACGCGCGGCTACTATCAGGGTGTCGACACGCCGGGAGGATTTGCTGGATTAGCCTTACCTTAGTTCGGTTTAACTTGAGCACGGGATTCCGAGAATACTCGGGTCTTCCCACCTATGGAGTTGCGACTCCGCGGATCGTGGGCTTGTAATGGGTCAAGTTGGAACACCCCTGCAGGGTTTGAACTTTCGAAAGCCGTGCCCGCGGTTATGTGGCAGATGGGAGCTTGTTAATATCCGGTTGTAGATAACTTGACACAATGTTTCTAATACACTACCAGCGTGGGTACCATGACTGTCAATTTCCGAATAGGGATTCGGGAGTTGAACATGGTGGGGTTATGTTTGACCGGCTTTAGTTAGGATCACTTCGTGATCATCTCTCGACCGAGGCTTTCTCTTCTCGCTCTCTATCACGTAAGCTAGTTGCTAGTTGCTGCTGCAGACACTACTCTTTTCTTCAGCCTTATCCTCTCCCAAGGCTTAAATAGTCTTGTTACCCAGGAACGGGATTGCTGAGTCCTCTGTGTCTCACAGTTACTTCACAACACCAGATGCAGGTTCAGCCGAGTTTGATACAGAAGCTGGTTCAAGTTCTTATCTGGGAGCTCGATGAAGAACGTGGCCGCTTGCTTGTGACGTTTCGACGATCAGTAGTGGTTTCTACTAGGATTCGATCCTCACCTGTGGCTTTATGTTGTTTTGGTATCTTTCTTTGGATCTTCGCCCGTAGTCGGGTTGTGATGTTTTGAATGATGTATTGCTTATGTATTGTATTGTGTGAAGTGGCGAGTGTAAGCCAACTATCTTCTTTTGCAATTTAATCCCTCTTTTACATGAGTCGTGCAAATATACCAAACTTGAGATCATTCTAGGATGGGCTTATACCTTTAAGTCGTGCCTCGACACGTAGGAGGTATAGTCCCATCCTGGGCATTACAAGTTGGTATTCAGAGCCTTCTCCGACCTAGAAGCCCCCACTGATTGATCGAATCGTTGACTGTTGAGTCTAGACACACACTTGAAAACTTTTGAGTCCTATATTATATCAGAGAGTAGGATTTCTGTTTGCTTCTCATCTCTTTTCACTCTGGTGAGGACTCCTGACGATTACTCTTTTCTCTTCTACTTTCAAAAATTGCACCAAATTTTTTTTAGGAATCCCGCGAGTATTCTGGGATTGTTCTGATGTCTTTGTGACGAGAACATTGTTCTCGATGCCTCCTGTCATTAGGGGTTGTGGCAGTGTCCCGGGGAGTTGAGCTCCGAGGTGTTGTCGTCACAAATCCATCGCGGCAGTACTAGAATACTTAAGACGGCCGAGATCGAAAACTCTCCTATGCGGTTAGTGGCAAGATAACCCCGACATCACCCAGTACTGGGGAGGTAGCTCGAGAGTATTGCCATAGCTTGTATAGTGGATGCGTTTCGAAGGTCCGAGGTAAACAGTTTCCGAGAAAGACTTGTTATGTGTTGAAGGATGGATACACCTGGATGTAGGTTTAGAGTTGATTGCGCGGTGCTTCCCGTGTATCCCCAACACCTGATTGCATAACTGGAAACTTCCGGAAATTAATAGGTGGGTTCATCTAGTAGTTCTAGGCATTCTTCCAACGAATGCACGATATGAAGTTTGGGGTTCTACATTGAGTGAAGTGGTTTTATGGACTTGTTCTGATCGGGAGTTGCATCTTAAAGGGTCCTTGGCTATGCTGATCCGGGGATTGCAAAACCCTTTTGTAACACGTTCCATGAGCTTTCAGCACGAAGATGTCGAACGAAGCTTCTATCTTGTATTTGTTCTATCTGATCCTTGTTCCTTTTTATTTATTTACCTTTTCCTTCTCCTAAGTGGCTTCTCGTCTAGTTGATGTACCTGCAGAATTAATCCGTTCAATCCTCTGTTCGGATGATATTGTGAAGATTCTTCTGCAACATCTACCCTTTGTTTTGTTTTGATTCTGGTATGCGAGTTGCTTCGATGTCAAATGTTGATTCCATACCTTTCCTAATCGGTGTTCTTATATTTCTATGGGAGTGCTAATCCTTCTTGATCATCGAGATTTTCATGTTAATTCTTTTCAACCGGTGTCCATTTTGTTCATCCCAAGTTGTTTTTGTTTCCCCACCCTCCCACCCTTTTTCTTTTTGGAGCCAGAGTCTCTAATGAAGTATCCATTTTATTCATGTGATATTTCTTCATTCTTTTCCTTCAATGTTCTTATCCGGTGATTTCTCGTGAAGATGCTCAAGAGCTTCAAGTTCATCATTCTTTTGTTCTCATAATTCTGCCGGTGGATATAATTCAAGATTTCGGTGTTGATCTTATCCTTTTCCTCATTTCACAATGCTTTCTTATTCCGGTGCTCCAATTAATCATTCTCCTCTTGCTATTCATATCCGGAGTGCTGAAGATTCATAATTCCATTCTTAATCCGTTCAAATTATTTTTGAGGATTGTCTTCTTATTTAAGCCATTTAATTCAACCGGTGCAATATCTCTCAAGCAATCTTTTCCAACAGTGAATTCTTTTGAGTGGGCCCTAACCCACAGGTCTTTTCCAAGGATCTTACCTGACTCTTCTAATTTCTGGAGTTATACTTAAATTCTTTTCAAAGTGTGACGTAAGTATGATTCCCATCAGTCACATGCCTTCTCCAGGACCGCTTTCAAATTCTTTTTCATCATTGGTTCAACCTTCTAATTCTTCATTCCGGAGTGCTCAACAATTCTTATGGCATTTCTCGTCTTCATTCTCAACATTTGGAGACCGGAGAAGTGTTTCTCTTAAACCTTGGCCCATTCTCTTGAAGATTCGTGGTTCTAACTTCATGCCATCCTCATTATCGTTTTGATTGTGAGGAATTCTTTTTTTACCCATCCGAAGCATTTCATGAATTCTTTTCTTTGTGATCCTCTGAAGGCCATCACTTCAGAATATTTCTTCGTTCTCAGCTTTCAACTTCATCCTCCAAATATTCTTCATTGATGCCTCTTCGTTCGTCTCCCTATTTCTACGGTGGTTCTTTCAAGATTACTCTTCCATTGTTATCGTTTCAATTCATTTGTTCTTTTCATAATCCTACCGGTGGTTCGTTGAAGATTTACCCAAGCTTGTGCGAGATCTCTCTTAATTCTTTGCAACGAGAATAAGTAATATGCCAAATCCTTTGGTTGTCATCAATTTAAATTGGTGAAGGAGATGCATAACATAATTCTTATTCTTATTTCTTCAAGGTGATTTAATTCTTTTGTCTGGAGCTTGTTCATCATATCATATTCTCGGTTCTAAGTTGTTCATCTTGTTTTCCGGAGCTCCAAGCTATTTCAATGATATCATTTCAACTTCATCTAATTCATCGCAGGCCTTGAATTTTATTCTTTTCGTCATTCACTTCTCATCCCTTTTGTTACCGGAGTTCTCATGGTGGTTCATCATGTTTTAATTCATCCTCGAAGTCTTCATCAAGATTCTTGTTGGAACTCAAATATTCTTCTTCTTGCATTTTGAAGTGCAATTCTTTCTACCTTATCTTTTCAGGTGGTGTTATGTCATTCTTGACAATTCCTTCATGTTTCATGATTCACGAGTTATCAAGAATGAGATATTTAAAACCATCATTTTCCTTGTTCAGGAGATCTTTTCAACCCTTTAATTTATTTGTTGGAGTCATCTTGGGCTATATTTCACCTAAAAGCTTTCCCTAAGGATTGTTGCTATTATGGTGCTCATAAATGACCCAAGTACTTCATTTATCATTCCGGTGAGATAAGTTTTTTTTCGTCTCCTTGTTGATCTTAATCCAAGCAATTCGTTTCTGTTAGTGGCTGGTTGTCACCTCTTAATTTTGAGATGTTTTCCATAAGCCCACATGAAGCTTATTCTTTTCGTTGTTGATTTTCCATCAACCCAATTCAACCCTTCTTCGTAAGGATGCTCTTTCAAATTCAATTTTGAGAGATGTTGTCATTTTCTTCTCCATTCATTTCTTTCATTGATTTATATTCTATTCTCCCATTCCAGAGGCATTGTGATGTTGTGCTCTCTCCAAACCATCATCTCGTTTTGTCAAGATCATGTTCTTTCCCTTGCTCATCATTTAACCAGAGTGTTGTGTCCTCCATTCTAGTTCCGTCATTTTATCTAGTTTTGCCTCTCTTTTCAACCGGAGTGCTGTCTGAAATCTTTGTTAACCTTGTGCCATTCTTTTATTTGTTCCGGAGGCTGTGAGTTGTTGATTTCATCAAGTATTATTCCATCTCCTCAAGTTCTTTTCCAATTCCTTCCATTTTCAGACGGAGTGCTGTCCAAATTCTGTCATTCTTATTCCTTGGCTATACCATTGCAGTTTCATACTCTTTTGGTTCGTAAGCTCTTGTTTCATGTCTTTCAACCTACAAGGTTCTTGTTATGTTCCTTGTTCCTCTTTTCTAACGGAGTATTTTCATATTCGTTTATCTCCGTTGTATTCTTCTTTCACTTTGTCAACCTCTCAAGGTTCTTTGGTTTCACTCATCTGTCAAAGAAGCAACTTTGTTTTACCTCCTCCTTTTCGTTTTTACCCGGTGATATCTCTAGGATCTCGGGTCGAGATCCTCTGTTAGTGTGGGAGAGTTGTGACGCCCGAGACCGACGTCCCAGAAGATTCCAGAAGATTCCAGAAGATTCAAGAAGATTCCAGATGTTCCGGGTTGCCCGTGTGTTTCTTTTGAGCTTGTGTTATTTATTTTTTGCATTGCATCATGTCATCATGCCATCATGTCATTAATTTTGCATCTCAACCAAATAAATTGTGTGGGCCTTCGGTCCATTTAAATCGAGGGAAGAATGACTTCTCTTTATAACATATAAAAGCCTCTCAATATTTAGGGAGCTATACTAAAAATATTCCAATTGTTTGGGATCACCGTAACACACTTGCATAATTTCCCCATGCTTTTTCCTACTTCGAGTTTCTCCTTCAAAAACTCTTGCCAATATTTCTTTTCCGTTTTTTCGAGGTTCCTCCAAAAATTCGAACATTTTTGGACACTTCAATATTCAAGTCTTAGTTCAAACCCATTTGAATTAAATTCAAATATGTTTGAATTATTTTCCGATCTGGCCTTTTATATTTTTCTCCGGTCGTGCTCATTTTTACGAGCCCGAGAAAATTGACCTCATGTCCTAATTCCTTCACTAACATCTTTTACTTTCTTTCTCTTCTTTGTTGTTTTTTTTAATAAGGAGAGGCAGCTCCCAGCCACCAGGCCTCTCCTCCTCCCTCCTGGCCCAAGACCAGCCCAGCCGCACCTTCTGGCCTCCGGCCCAACTCCCTCCAGTTGGCCCATCCGGCCCAAGTCTGCTCTAACCCTAACTCCCGACCCGCTCGCTACCAGGCTCCCTCGCTCCTCTCCCTCTTTTCCCAGCGACCGCCGCCACCCTCTCGTTCCTCCCCGCACCTCCTCTCGGCCCCGATTCCCTCTTCTCCTCGCTCCCTCTCGCCCGTCGGCCAGGGCCCGAGCGCCCGCTTCCTTCCCCCCCGAGCGCCGCATTGCTAGAGTTCCAGCGCGTCGTGTGCCTCGTCTCTTCCGCCGCAGCCTCGCCTTGCTGCCTTCCTCCTCCAGCGCCGGCGCCGCCTCACCGTCTCCCTCGCCTTGCTACCGTTCAGCTGTCCTTCGAGGCCCTTGGCCGTGCTTTGTTTTGGAATGCCATGTACTGCTGCTGTTTTTTTTGTTTTCGTCAACTGCACGAGGACCTCAAGTTTCGGCAAGTTCGACTACACGATGAAACGACAAGTACCCCTCCGATGCAAGTACATCTATGAACCGGAACGACTACGCAAGATGACACGCCAAGTACCACGACGACCCGAACGACTACTGTCGCCGTGTACCACTACCGTCGCCGAGACCCTCAAGTACCTCTACGAACGGAACGACTACTCGTTGGCGACCTCGTGTACAACTACTTCCTCTCCGATGAACGAGAACAACTACTTCCCTCTACGGCATGTACCACTACCGCCGCCCCGTGTACCACGACTCGTGTACCACTACTTCCACTACTACGGCTACTTCCTCGACGCTCTCGAACCGCCCCGTGAACGTTTGTTCCGAAGATATAACCCCGACACGATGACCCGTGTGATACTTGTTGTGTGTTGTATGAAATGTTTTCCCGTGTGTGCTCCGTGTCGTTTCGTCCGTTTGACTTGTTCCTCGGTTGTCTCGTCACCGATTCGTGGGAACCTGATGACGGGATCGCCCTGTTGGAAATATGCCCTAGAGGCAATAATAAATTGGTTATTATTATATTTCCTTGTTCATGATAATCGTTTATTATCCATGCTAGAATTGTATTGATAGGAAACTAAGATACATGTGTGGATACATAGACAACACCGTGTCCCTAGTGAGCCTCTACTAGACTAGCTCGTTGATCAAAGATGGCTACGGTTTCCTAGCCATAGACATGAGTTGTCATTTGATAACGGGATCACATCATTAGGAGAATGATGTGATGGACAAGACCCAAACGATAAACGTAGCATATGATCGTGTCAGTTTATTGCTATTGTTTTCTGCATGTCAAGTATATGTTCCTACGACCATGAGATCATGCAACTCACTGACACCGGAAGAGTACCTTGTGTGTACCCAACATCACAACGTAACTGGGTGACTATAAAGGTGCTCTACAGGTATCTCCTTGGGTGTCTGTTTAGTTGGCATGGATCAAGACTGGGATTTGTCACTCCGTATGACGGAGAGGTATCTCAGGGCCCACTCGGTAATACAACATCACAATGAGCTTGCAAGCAATGTGACCAATGAGTTGATCACGGGATCTTGTATTACGGAACGAGTAAAGAGACTTGCCGGTAACGAGATTGAACTAGGTATAGAGATACCGACGATCGAATCTCGGGCAAGTAACATACCGACAGACAAAGGGAACTATATACGGGATTGTCTGAATCCTTGACATCGAGGTTCAATCGATAAGATCTTCATAGAATATGTGGGAACCAATATGGGCATCTAGGTCCCGCTATTGGTTATTGACCGTAGAGGTGTCTCGGTCATGTCTGCATAGTTCTCGAACCCGCAGGGTCTACACACTTAACGTTTGGTGATGATATAAGTATAGTCGAGTCGTTATGTTGGTAACCGAAGGTTGTTCGGAGTCCCGGATGAGATCCCGGACGTGACGAGGAACTCCGGAATGGTCCGGGGATGAAGATTGATATATTGGATGATGGGAATCGGAGTCCGGAAGTGTTCCGGGGAGCACCGGGGAGTCGTCGGATGACCGAAAGGAGTTTCGGGGGGTCCCGGCAAGTGTTGCGGGCCTCATGGGCCAAAAGGGGGGAGGCACATCAGCCCACACAGGGGCTGTGCGCCCCCCCCCCCCCACAGGCCTCCCATGCAGCTAGGAGGGTGGGGGCGCCCCTAGGGCAGCCGGCCCCCTCTGGCTTGGGGGGCAAGGCGCCTAGGGGGGGCACCCAAACCCTAGCCGCCCCCCCCCCTCTCCCTTGTGGCCGCCACCCCCTAGGGGAAACCCTAGGGGTGCCTCCACTTCTCCCCTCCCCCTATATATAGAGAGGGAGAGAGAGGGCAGCCACACCCCTACGTGCCTTGGCGCTGCCTCTCCTCTCCCTCGTAGCATATCTTCTTCTCCGCAGTGCTTGGCGAAGCCCTGCTGAGTTTTCTCCACCACCACCTCCACCACGCCGTCGTGCTGCCGGAGGACTCAAGTTGCTACTTCACCATCGCTCGCTGGATCGAGGAGGTGAAGGCGTCATCAAGCCGTACGTGTGTTGAACGCGGAGGCACCGTCCGTTCGGTGCTGGGATCTTCGGTGATTTGAATCGCGGCGAGTACGACTCCATCAACCGCGTTCTTGAACGCTTCCGCTTAGCGATCTACAAGGGTATGTGGATCCGACTCTTCCCTCGTAGATGCATCTCCTAGATTGATCTTGGTGAGCGTAGGAAAATTTTTGTTTCCCATGCAACGTTCCCCAACAGTGGCATCATGAGCTAGGTCTTTGCGTAGATGTTTTCACGAGTAGAACACAAAGGGGTTTGTGGGCGTTGATGTTTAGATTGCTTCCCTCTTTGGTCTTTCTTGATTCAGCGGCATTATGGGATGAAGCGGCCCGGACCAACTTTACATGTCCACGTACATGAGACCGGTTCCATCGACAGACATGCGACTTTTGTTGCATAAGATGGCTGGCGGGTGTCTGTCTCTCCTATCTTAGTTGAATCGGATTCGATGAAGGCGGTCCTTGTAGAAGGTTAAATAGCAACTTAAATATCACCGTTGTGGCTTTGCGTAGGTAAGAAGCGTTCTTGCTAGATACCCATAGCAGCCACGTAAAACATGCAACAACAAATTAGAGGACGTCTAACTTGTTTTTGCAGGGTATGTATGTGATATGATATGGCCAAAGACATGATGAGATATATTTGATGTATGAGATGATCATGTTGTAATAGTTAATATCGACTTGCATGTCGATGTATACGGCAACCGGCAGGAGCCATAGGGTTGTCTTTAATTTTGTATGACTTGCGTGTCAATCATTAAGCGCTATGTAATGCTTTACTTTATCGCTAAACGGTAGCAATAGTAGTAAGAGCATGGTGGGCGCGCGACAACCCCGATGGCGACACGATGATGGAGATCATGATGATGGGGATCATGGTGTTACGCCGGTGACGATGGAGATCATGCCGGTGCTTTGGAGATGGAGATCAAAAGCACGAGTTGATGGCCATATCATGTCACTTATGATTTGCATGGGATGTTAATCCTTTTATGCATCTTATTTTGCTTAGGACGACGATAGCATTATAAGATGATCCCTCACTAAAATTTCAAGATAAAATTGTGTTCCCCCCAAGTGTGCGCCGTTGCGAAGGTTCGTCGTTTCGAAGCACCACGTGATGATCGGGTGTGATAGACTCTACGTTCGCATACAACGGGTGCAAGCCAGTTTTGCACATGCAGAACACTCGGGTTAGACTTGACGAGCCTAGCATGTACAGACATGGCCTCGGAACACGGAAGACCGAAAGGTCGAGCATGAGTCATATAGTAGATATGATCAACATGAAGATGTTCACCATTGACACCACCTCATCTCACGTGATGATCGGACTTGGGTTGGTGGAGTTGGATCATGTCACGCTCGGATGACCAGAGGGATGTCAATTTGAGTGGGAGTTATAAGTAATTTGATTAGTTAAAACTCACTTATCATGAACAATAGTCTAAGATGTCTTTGCAAATCTTTTGTTGTAGATGGCTCCCGCAGTAGCTCCCCTGAATTTTAATGCGTTCCTAGAGAAAACTAAGCTGAAAGATGATGGGAGCAACTTTGTGGACTGGCTCCGCAATCTGAGGATCATCCTCACAGCTGCCCAAAAGGTTTATGTCCTAAATGCACCGCTAGGTGAACCCCCCGCTCCGGCCTCTGTGGACGTTATGACCGCCTAGCAGTCGCGTGCGGATGACTACTCAGTAGTGCAGTGTGCCATGTTGTATAGCTTGGAAGGAGGACTTCAAAGGCGTTTTGAACGTCATGGAGCATATGAGATGTTCCAGGAGTTGAAGTTCATCTTTGAGAAGAATGCCAAGATCGAGAGGTATGAGACCTCCGATAAATTCTTTGCTTGCAAGATGGAGGAGAATTCGTCTGTCAGTGAGCACTTACTGAAGATGTCTGGGTACTATACCCGCATAGCTGATCTGGGACTTGTGTTCCCGGAGGAGGCTATCATTGACAGAATTCTCCAGTCACTCCCACCTAGCTACAAGAGCTTCGTGCAGCAGTATAACATGCAAGGGATGAACAAAACCATCGCCGAGCTGTTTGCGATGCTGAAAGTCGCTGAGTCAGACATCCAGAAGGAGCATCAAGTGTTGATGGTCAATAAAACTACCAGTTTCAAGAAGAATGGCAAGGGCAAGAAGGGTAACTCTAAGAAGGGTGGCAAGGCAGTTGCTCATCCAGTAAAGAAACCCAAGGCTGGGCCCAAACTAGAGACTGCGTGTTTCTATTGCAAGGGGAACAGCCACTGGAAGCGGAACTGCCCCAAGTATCTGGCAGACAAGAAGGGGGCCAACAACAACAACAAGCAAGGTATATGTGATATACATGTTATTGATGTGTACCTTACCAACTCTCGTTGTAGTGCCTGGGTATTTGATACCGGTTCGGTTGCTCACATTTGCAACTCTAAACAGGAACTACGGAATAAACGGAGGCTGGCGAAGGACAAAGTGACGATGCGCGTGGGGAATGGTTCCAAGGTTGATGTGATCGCCGTCGGCACGCTCGCTCTTCGATTACCATCGGGATTAGTTATGAACCTGAATAATTGTTATTTAGTGCCTGCGTTGAGCATGAACATTATATCTGGATCTTGTTTAATGCGAGACGGTTACTCATTTAAATCAGAGAATAAAGGTTGTTCTATTTATATGGGTAATATCTTTTATGGTCATGCACCCGAATTAGGGGGTTTATTCTTATTGAATCTCGATAGTGATGATACACATGTTCATAACATTGATGCCAAAAGATGTAGAGTTGATAACAATAGTACCACTTTCTTGTGGCACTGCCGTCTGGGTCATATCGGCGTGAAACGCATGAGGAAGCTCCATGCTGATGGACTTTTGGAGTCTCTTGATTTTGAATCACTTGACACATGCGAGCCGTGCCTCATGGGCAAGATGACTAAGACCCCGTTTTCAGGAACAATGGAACGGGCAAGTGACTTATTGGAAATCATACATACTGATGTGTGTGGCCCGATGAGTGTCACGGCGCGCGGTGGATATCGTTATTTTCTCACCTTCACTGACGACTTAAGTAGATATGGGTATATTTACTTGATGAAGCATAAGTCTGAAACGTTTGAAAAGTTCAAGCAATTTCAGAGTGAAGTTGAGAATCATCGTAACAAGAAGAACAAGTTCCTACGATCTGATCGAGGGGGAGAGTATCTGAGTTATGAGTTTGGCAATCACTTAAGACAATGTGGAATTGTTTCACAGTTGACGCCACCTGGAACACCACAGCGTAATGGTGTGTCCGAACGTCGTAATCGAACCCTATTAGATATGGTGCGTTCTATGATGTCTCTTGCCGATTTGCCACTATCATTTTGGGGATATGCGTTAGAGACGGCTGCATTCACTTTAAATAGGGCTCCATCCAAGTCAGTTGAGACAACACCGTATGAACTGTGGTTTGGTAAGAAACCTAAGTTGTCTTTTCTCAAAGTTTGGGGTTGCGATGCTTATGTCAAAAGGCTTCAGCCAGAAAAGCTCGAACCCAAAGCGGACAAATGTGTCTTCATAGGATACCCAAAAGAGACGGTTGGGTACACCTTCTATCTCAGATCCGAGGGCAAAGTGTTTGTCGCTAAGAACGGGTCCTTTATCGAGAAAGAGTTTCTCTCGAAAGAATTGAGTGGGAGGAAGGTAGAACTTGATGAGGTTATTGAACCTCTGCTTCAACCAGAGAGTAGCGCAGCACAGAAAGATGTTTTTGTGGAGCCTGCAACGGTTGAAGAGGAAGCCAATGATGATGATCAAGAAGCTTCTGATCAAGTTACTACCGAACCTCGTAGGTCGACAAGGGTACGCACTGCACCTGAGTGGTATGGTAACCCTGTCTTGGAGGTCATGTTGTTGGACAACAGTGAACCTACGAGCTATGGAGAAGCGATGGTGGGCCCGGATTCCGACAAATGGTTAGAGGCCATGAAATCCGAGATGGGATCCATGTATGAAAACAAAGTATGGACTTTGGAAGTATTACCTGAAGGGCGGAAGGCCATCCAGAATAAATGGATTTTTAAGAGGAAGACGGACGCTGACGGCAATGTCACCGTGTATAAAGCTCGACTTGTGGCAAAGGGTTTTTCACAAGTTCAAGGAGTTGACTACGATGAGACTTTCTCACCCGTAGGGATGCTTAAATCCGTCCGAATCATGTTAGCAATAGCTGCATATTTCGATTATGAAATTTGGCAGATGGATGTCAAAACAGCGTTCCTTAACGGTTTTCTTAAGGAAGAATTGTATATGATACAAGCGGAAGGTTTTGTCGATCCAGAGAATGCTGACAAAGTTTGCAAACTCCAGCGTTCCATTTATGGGCTGGTGCAAGCATCTCGGAGTTGGAATCTTCGCTTTGATGAGGTGATCAAAGCGTTTGGGTTTGTACAAGTTTACGGAGAAGCTTGTATTTACAAGAAAGTGAGTGGGAGCTCTATAGCGTTTCTAATATTATATGTGGATGACATATTGCTGATTGGAAACAATATAGAACTTTTGGATAGCGTGAAGGGGTATTTGAACAAGAGTTTTTCGATGAAGGACCTCGGTGAAGCTGCTTTCATATTGGGCATCAAGATCTATAGAGATAGATCGAGACGCCTGATAGGACTTTCACAAAGTACATACCTTGATAAGGTTTTGAAGAAGTTCAATGGATCAATCCAAGAAGGGGTTCTTGCCGGTATTGCAAGGTACAAAGTTGAGTAAGACTCAATGCCCAGTAACTGCGGAAGATAGAGAAAATATGAGTGTCATCCCCTATGCTTCAGCCATAGGCTCTATCATGTATGCAATGCTGTGCACAAGACCAGATGTCAGCCTTGCCATAAGTATGGCCGGAAGGTTTCAAAGTAATCCTGGTATGGATCACTGGACAGCGGTCAAGAATATCCTGAAGTACCTGAAAAGGACTAAGGAAATGTTTCTCGTTTATGGAGGTGATCAAGAGCTCGTCGTAAAGGGTTACGTCGATGCAAGCTTTGACACTGATCCGGATGACTCTAAGTCTCAAACCGGGTACGTATATATTCTCAACGGGGGAGCGGTAAGCTGGTGCAGTTCCAAGCAAAGCGTGGTAGCCGATTCTACATGCGAAGCGGAGTACATAGCTGCCTCGGAGGCGGCAAAGGAAGGTGTCTGGATGAAGGAGTTCATAACAGATCTTGGAGTTGTGCCTAGTGCATTGAACCCAATGACTCTATTTTGTGACAACACTGGTGCCATTGCTCTAGCCAAGGAACCAAGGTTTCACAAGAGGACCAGACACATAAAGCGACGCTTCAATTCCATCCGCGATTCAGTCAAGGAGGAGGACATAAGCATTTGCAAAGTACACACGGATTTGAATGTTGCAGATCCGTTGACTAAGCCTCTTCCACGGGATAAGCATGATCAACACCAAGACTCTATGGGTGTTAGATTCATTACCTTGTAATGCTAGATTATTGACTCTAGTGCAAGTGGGAGACTGTTGGAAATATGCCCTAGAGGCAATAATAAATTGGTTATTATTATATTTCCTTGTTCATGATAATCGTTTATTATCCATGCTAGAATTGTATTGATAGGAAACTAAGATACATGTGTGGATACATAGACAACACCGTGTCCCTAGTGAGCCTCTACTAGACTAGCTCGTTGATCAAAGATGGCTACGGTTTCCTAGCCATACACATGAGTTGTCATTTGATAACGGGATCACATCATTAGGAGAATGATGTGATGGACAAGACCCAAACGATAAACATAGCATATGATCGTGTCAGTTTATTGCTATTGTTTTCTGCATGTCAAGTATATGTTCCTACGACCATGAGATCATGCAACTCACTGACACCGGAAGAGTACCTTGTGTGTACCCAACATCACAACGTAACTGGGTGACTATAAAGGTGCTCTACAGGTATCTCCTTGGGTGTCTGTTTAGTTGGCATGGATCAAGACTGGGATTTGTCACTCCGTATGACGGAGAGGTATCTCAGGGCCCACTCGGTAATACAACATCACAATGAGCTTGCAAGCAATGTGACCAATGAGTTGATCACGGGATCTTGTATTACGGAACGAGTAAAGAGACTTGCCGGTAACGAGATTGAACTAGGTATAGAGATACCGACGATCGAATCTCGGGCAAGTAACATACCGACAGACAAAGGGAACTATATACGGGATTGTCTGAATCCTTGACATCGAGGTTCAATCGATAAGATCTTCGTAGAATATGTGGGAACCAATATGGGCATCCAGGTCCCGCTATTGGTTATTGACCGTAGAGGTGTCTCGGTCATGTCTGCATAGTTCTCGAACCCGCAGGGTCTACACACTTAACGTTTGGTGATGATATAAGTATAGTCGAGTCGTTATGTTGGTAACCGAAGGTTGTTCGGAGTCCCGGATGAGATCCCGGACGTGACGAGGAACTCCGGAATGGTCCGGGGATGAAGA
This sequence comes from Secale cereale, assembly GCA_902687465.1. Taxonomy (NCBI): domain Eukaryota; kingdom Viridiplantae; phylum Streptophyta; class Magnoliopsida; order Poales; family Poaceae; genus Secale; species Secale cereale. Next base: position 554,614,473 of record LR738711.1, read on the forward strand.
TTGATATATTGGATGATGGGAATCGGAGTCCGGAAGTGTTCCGGGGAGCACCGAGGAGTCGTCAGATGACCGAAAGGAGTTTCGGGGGGTCCCGGCAAGTGTTGCGGGCCTCATGGGCCAAAAGGGGGGAGGCACATCAGCCCACACAGGGGCTGTGCGCCCCCCACAGGCCTCCCACGCATCTAGGAGGGTGGGGGCGCCCTAGGGCAGCCGGCCCCCTCTGGCTTGGGGGGCAAGGCACCTAGGGGGGGCCACCCAAACCCTAGCCGCCCCCCCCTCTCCCTTGTGGCCGCCACCCCCTAGGGGAAACCCTAGGGGCGCCTCCACTTCTCCCCTCCCCCTATATATAGAGAGGGAGAGAGAGGGCAGCCACACCCCTACGTGCCTTGGCGCTGCCTCTCCTCTCCCTCGTAGCATATCTTCTTCTCCGCAGTGCTTGGCGAAGCCCTGCTGAGTTTTCTCCACCACCACCTCCACCACGCCGTCGTGCTGCCGGAGGACTCAAGTTGCTACTTCACCATCGCTCGCTGGATCGAGGAGGTGAAGGCGTCATCAAGCCGTACGTGTGTTGAACGCGGAGGCACCGTCCGTTCGGTGCTGGGATCTTCGGTGATTTGAATCGCGGCGAGTACGACTCCATCAACCGCGTTCTTGAACGCTTCCGCTTAGCGATCTACAAGGGTATGTGGATCCGACTCTTCCCTCGTAGATGCATCTCCTAGATTGATCTTGGTGAGCGTAGGAAAATTTTTGTTTCCCATGCAACGTTCCCCAACACGCCCCACCTTTCATCTCGTTTGACTCGCTCACGCCATCTTTCCTTTTGCACCGGACTCGCAACGAGTTACGGGAACCGATATGTTGCGTGGCATCATTTCGGATCGTTGCCGTGGCACCCTTTCTTTCCACCACGGTGACAATACTTCATATCTCTTAATGTCAACCCTTTTAATAAATTGCATAAAACTTGATCATGTCATCCGCATCATGTTAACAACACTAAAATGTTTAATTGTTGTTTGCTTATAATTACTAAACATGTTCATGGGGATTTTCCGGATATGTTGTTGTTATTTCCAGCCTCATTTAAAATGCCTAAATAGTGTAGTTTTATTATGCTTCACCTCTTGCCATGTTAAAACTTTTAATCTTGTCTTGTAAATAACGAGAGTCAACTAAATAATTATTATGTGGTGTTTCGTCAATATGCAACTCGTTGCATATTGATCTCCACTTAACTTGTAGTATTTGTTTGTGCACTTTGCCATGCCTTGCATATTTAAACCGGACATGCATCATACTTGGATGTGCATCGTATGCCATGTTTATGCTTGTGTGTTTAACGTGTTGTTTCTTCCTTTCCGGTTGCTTCTCTTGTTAGCTTCGGTTTCGTTCCGGAGTTGTGAGGATTCTCTCGTCTGTGTTGCTCCGTCTACTTCATGGATCCGTTCTTCTCCTTTGTGGATTCCCAGGCAAGATGACCGAACCCGGATACCATTACTATCTTTGCCTATTGCTAGTAGTTCCGCTCTATAGTTTTGCCTCGATGCCCATGTCTTTCTTGTCAGCCTCCTACTTGTAACCATGAACCTGTTTAACCACCCTACCTATGCAAACCGTTGCTTGGCTAAGTACGCTTCGCTCAGCCCCTCTTATAGCTTTGTTAGTTGCAGGTGAAGATTGAAGATGCTTGCTTCATGTTGAAGTTTGGTTGGGTTATATCACACTATATATATGCTTAAGAATGAAATCATCTATATATTGGCAGGGTGGAAGGCTAAGCCTTTTGCTTGGTGTTTTGTTCCACTCATGCCGTTAGGAACCGTATAAACCGGTGTTATGTTCCTTGATTATGCGTTCCTAACACGGTTGGGGTGTATGGGACCCCCTTGATAAACCGCTAAGTGCTAAGTCTTTTCCAGCAAGTCCCAACATTTGGTACTATTTGCCTCATAATAACAACTTAATTAATTAATTAAATTTGCATAGGGGGTCGCTCCCTCGAGGATTCCTAATTCTACATAGCAGGGGGGGCCAGTGCTGATGGTGTTGGTCCCAAACGGGGAGCCTGCGGGAACCACCACGGGGAAACTCGAGGATTGGGTCCTGTAGCATCGCCCATCCGGTCGTGTCCTGAGACTTAGATACGCGCGGCTACTATCAGGGTGTCGACACGCCGGGAGGATTTGCTGGATTAGCCTTACCTTAGTTCGGTTTAACTTGAGCACGGGATTTCGAGAATACTCGGGTCTTCCCACCTATGGAGTTGCGACTCCGCGGATCGTGGGCTTGTAATGGGTCAAGTTGGAACACCCCTGCAGGGTTTGAACTTTCGAAAGCCGTGCCCGCGGTTATGTGGCAGATGGGAGCTTGTTAATATCCGGTTGTAGATAACTTGACACAATGTTTCTAATACACTACCAGCGTAGGTACCGTGACTGTCAATTTCCGAATAGGGATTCGGGAGTTGAACACGGTGGGGTTATCTTTGACCGGCTTTAGTTAGGATCACTTCGTGATCATCTCTCGACCGAGGCTTTCTCTTCTCGCTCTCTATCACGTAAGCTAGTTGCTAGTTGCTGCTGCAGACACTACTCTTTTCTTCAGCCTTATCCTCTCCCAAGGCTTAAATAGTCTTGTTACCCGGGAACGGGATTGCTGAGTCCTCTGTGGCTCACAGTTACTTCACAACACCAGATGCAGGTTCAGCCGAGTTTGATGCAGAAGCTGGTTCAAGTTCTTCTCTGGGAGCTCGATGAAGAACGTGGCCGTTTGCTTGTGACGTTTCGACGATCAGTAGTGGTTTCTACTAGGATTCGATCCTGACCTGTGGCTTTATGTTGTTTTGGTATCTTTCTTTGGATCTTCGCCCGTAGTCGGGTTGTGATGTTTTGAATGATGTATTGCTTATGTATTGTATTGTGTGAAGTGGCGAGTGTAAGCCAACTATCTTCTATTGCAATTTAATCCCTCTTTTACATGAGTCGTGCAAAGAAGCCAAACTTGAGATCATTCTAGGATGGGCTTATACCTTTAAGTCGTGCCTCGACACGTAGGAGTTATAGTCCCATCCTGGGCATTACAGCTGCGCACTTCTGCGCCAGCGCCTGCGGCGTCCTCCTTCGGGAGCCGTCGACTCAGTATTCGTCGATCCCTACATCGTCCCCCATCCCCGCCGAATGCCGTCGCAAATGATCTGGTCGCTCACGACTCCAGCGATGGGTGAAACACACGGTGACCCGTCAAACGGCCACCCGTCAAGTCGCGGCCATCGAGCCCGACGGTTACCTCTACGGGTCGGTCGATCCGTCGATCGATCTCGTAGATTCTGTTTCCGAGTGCGGGAGCAGCGATCCCGCAGCGAAAGTCCTCATGGTCAACTCGTGCCGCAGCCCGCCGGGTTTTCCTTGTGGTGGAGACAGCGGCAGCGGCGGCGGCCGTTCACACGACAACAACGGCTACATTCCTCTACCCCTCACCGCCGAGTAGAGGGCTGAGCTTTGTTGCCGCAACGAAGACGCGCTTTTCACTCCCATCGTGGGAGATTCTCCGGAGGCTCTGGCCCTAGAAGCCACGTGCTTGGAAAATATCCAATGCGCACTCGATGAATAGGCTAGCCGACTAGTCCCCGGGTCCAGTGGACGACCGCGGCAATCGCACCCGCGCGAGACTCAGGTATTCCGCACACCAGTCCAGAATCTCGAAGTCGTGGCTTGCATCGCGGAGTCGATTCAACCTTCTCAGTCGGAGGCTAGGGGAGGTCTTCAGCAGAACCGAGCTTTGCTCCGAACGGCTGAAGAGCAAAACGCGGCTGTTTCTTAGTCGCGCAACAGGATCCATAGCAGATCGGTGGCTGCGGACACCGTTTGGTCAGCCCACAGTCCAAGATCTCCCCCAAGGCGTGATGAACGTGGCCCGCGGCAGGACCGGCATCTGGGTCGGAACGACGAGCAACACAACCGTCGACTCGGTCATAATGACCGCCGTCGAGTGCCTACTCCTCCTCCGGGAAGCGGATCGTACTCGCCCCGGCGGCACGAGGGCAGGCGCCAGCGTGATGACGAGCAGAGGGTTCCCCCAGATCCCCGGAGGCCAAGTTTCTACGCAAGGTCTTTCCTTGTGCAAGGACGGGTCGACCGGAACAGGGTGTTCATAGAAGAGCAAGGCAGAGATCAACCGAGTGGGAGCCGAGCACCTGTCTCTGGACCCGAGTGTTTCTGCAGTGCTATCAGAGCTGCAGAGATCCCCCGAACTTCAGGTTAGTGGTGGGAGTAAGCAAGTTCACCGGCGAGTCAAAACCTGACACCTGGCTAGAAGACTACCGAGTGGTTGTACAGATCGGAGGCGGCAACGACGACGTGGCCATGAAGCACCTTCCTCTGATGCTGGGCAGTTCAGCTCGGGCGTGGCTCAATCAGTTGGCCCCCGGGATTATTTACAGTTGGGAAGAGCTCGCGCGAGTGTTCATTCGGACCTTCGAAGGCACCTGCAAGTGGCATGTTGGACTCACAGAGCTTCAGCACTGCGCGCAGAAGTCGAATGAAACTTTGAGGGATTACATCCAGCGATGGACCACTTTGCATCACACAGTGGAAAATGTGTCTGAGCACCAGGCAGTTTGCGCCTTCAAGGAAGGCGTGTGTAACCGAGAGCTGAATCTGAAGTTTGGTCGAAAAGGCAATATGTCCCTATCACAGATGATGGAGATTGCCAGTCGGTACGCCAATGGCGAAGAGGCCGATCGGCTCCGTAGTGGAAAGAAACCAGTCGGGCAGGACGATTAGAATTCCAATCGGAAGAACAAGCGCAAGGCCGAGCCAACTGCTCAGGGCGAGGCTGCAGTGGTCAATGAGGGAAAGGGCAAAGGAAAGCCAAAGGGGTCCTGGGCCCCCAAGAAAGTAAAGGATCAAGCTGGGAATGATGTACTCAACCAGCCATGTCCCATTCACACGAAGAAAGATGAAGAGGGAAACTTGGTATATCCCAAGCACACCACTCGACAGTGTCGGCTCCTAATCCGGAACTTCCAGAAAGATCAGTCAACTGAGAAGGGAAAGGAATCAAAAGAGTCTGAAGACAAGGAAGGGGAAGGAGGATACCCCCAGATCAACTCCACTTTGGTGATCTTCGCAGACGTCGAGAGTAAAAGTCGCCTGAAAGTCATCAATAGAGAAGAAAACATGGTCGCCTCGGCGACCCCCACGTTTTTGAAATGGTCCAAGACCCCCATCACATTCGATCAGTCTGATCACCCTGTACACATTGCCACCCCCAGGCGACAGGCACTGGTGGTCGAGGGCACGCGTCTGACCAGAGTCCTGATGGATGGATGTAGTGGCTCGAATATCTTGTATGCAGCAACCCTACGGGATATGGGCATTCCAATGTCCAAGCTGAGCGAAAGTAACATGAGGTTCCACGGGGTCATCCCCGGGAAGAAGGCTGACTCACTTGGTCAAATCACACTTGACGTGGTCTTTGGTGAGTCGAAGATTTATCGCAAAGAGAAGCTGACGTTCGAAGTGGTGGACTTCAAGAGCGCTTATCACGCCATCCTGGGTAGGCCCGCCTACGCCAGGTTCATGGCTTGACCGTGTTACGTTTACCTCAAGCTGAAGATGCCGGGACCCAACGGCGTTATAACCATCACTGGGAACCGTCAAAAAGCGAAAGAGTGCTTCTAGAAAGGCTCGAAGATCGCTGACGAGCAGATGGCAGCAGTAGAGATGGAGGAGTACCAAAAGAGCGTGGATCCAAGTGATCTGCTGAGGGCAAAGAAGTCGGCTTCTGAGTCAGCTTTCCAGTCGGCCGGGGACATGAAACCCGTGCACATCCACCCCACCGACCCCAACGCAGCACCGACCCACATTTCCACTACACTCGACGGCAAATAGGAAGAAGCGCTCATCCAGTTCCTCTGTGAGAACTGGGACATCTTCGCATGGAAACCATCAGACATGCCGGGTGTGCCCAGGGGACTGGCTGAGCACCATTTGCGAGTCGACCCAAAAGTGAAGCCTGTGAAGGAACATCTCCGTCGGTCCGCTGCGGAGAAGCGAAAAGCAATTGGCGAGGAAGTGGCTCGGCTCCTGGCAGCTGAGTTTATCCGTGAGATCTACCACTCCGAGTGGCTCGCCAATGTCGTCATGGTCCCCAAGAAGGAACAGTCTCTCCGCATGTGCATCGATTTCAAGCACATCAATCGGGCCTGCCCGAAGGATCATTTTCATCTCCCCCGCATCGATCAGATAGTTGACTCGACTGCGGGATGTGAGCGTGTGTCCTTTCTGGACGCGTATTCCAGGTACCATCAGATCCGTCTGTTCGGACCCGATAAAATCAAGACAACTTTCATCACCCCCTTTGGGTGTTTCTGTTATGTCACCATGCCTTTCGGTCTCAATAATGCCGGCGCTACCTTCATGCGCATGATCCAGAAGTTCTTAATAAAGCAAATCAGTCGAAACATCGAGGCATACATGGATGACATTGTGGTCAAGTCACGAAAAGGTTCTGACCCAGTGACAGACCTCGCTGAGACATTCGCAAACTTATGAAGCTATGATATCAAGATCAATGCATCAAAGTGTACATTTGGAGTCCCAGGCGGCAAGTTGCTCTGTTTTCTCGTTTCCGAACGGGGAATCGACGCCACTCCAGAGAAGGTAAGCACCATCCTCCGAATGAAACGCCCCGAGCATATACACGACGTCCAGAAGCTTACTGGTTGCTGTGCTGCATTGAGTCGATTCATTTCTCGTACCAGTAAGAAGGCACTGCCTCTCTACCGACTCATGAAGAAATCAGACAAGTTCGAGTGGAATTCCGAAGCCAAAGCAGCGTTTGAAGAGCTCAAAGCCCTGTTGTCCACCCAGCCGGTGCTTGCGGCCCCAGTCAGCAAAGAGCCTCTCCTACTATACATTGCAGCCACCGGACAAGTTGTCAGCACTGTACTCATGGTCGAGCGGGAAGAAGAGGGCAATGCATACAAGGTCCAGCGCCCGGTCTATTACATATCCGAAGTTTTGACTTCCTCCAAGCAAAGGTACCCGCATTACCAAAAGCTCGTGTACGGGATTTTATTGACTGCAATAAAGGTTGCCCATTACTTCTCGGACCATACAATCTCAGTCGTCAGCGACGCCCCGCTGTCGGAGATCATGAATAACCGAGACGCAACCGGTCGAGTGGAAAAATGGGCGACTGAACTTCCTCCCTTAGATATCAAGTTTGAAGCGAAGAAAGCCATCAAGTCTCAGGCTATAGCAAATTTTGTGGCCGAGTGGATAGAACAAGAGTTGCCGACTCAAGTTCACTCGGACCACTGGACTATGTTCTTCGATGGATCCAAGATGTTGAACGGATCCGGCGCAGGCGTGGTCCTGGTTTCTCCCAGGGGCGACAAGCTCAGTTACGTCCTTCAGATCCACTTTGACTCATCGAACAACGAAGCTGAGTACGAAGCACTTTTGTACGGGTTGCGCATGGCCATCTCACTCGGCGTTCGTCGCCTAATGGTTTATGGCGACTCTGATTAGTGGTGAACCAAGTGATGAAGGAATGGGACGTCAGGAGCCCAGCAATGACAAGTTATTGCAGTGCAGTGCGGAAGCTTGAAAAGAAGTTTGAAGGTTTAGGGCTCCATCACGTGCCCAGAGCCAAGAATCAGCTGGCCGCTGACCTCACAAAAATTGGGTCGACTCGGAAGTCTATACCCAAGAATGTGTTCCTGGAGCATCTGCACACCCCTTCTATCAAAGAAGACCCCTTCACGGAAGAGCCCCCGCAGCCAGTCAATGCGTCAGATCCGACTGAAGTCGAAGTACCTGCGGTGGTCGACTTGATCATGGAAGTCGTAGTGATTACGCCAGACTGGACGGTGCCATACATATCATATCTTCTCAGGCAAGAACTCCCGGAAGATGAGGAGGAAGCGCGCAAGATCATCCACCGATCCAAGGCGTTCACTGTCATTCGGGGTCAGCTCTACAGAGAGAGCGTCACCGGAGTCGCTCAGCGCTGCATCACCCCTGAAGAAGGTCGATCGATCCTGGATGAGATTCACTCTGGAACTTGTGGCCACCACGCTTCCTCTCGGACTATAGTGGCCAAAGCATACCGAGCCGGGTTTTACTGGCCCCATGCCAATGAGATGGCCAAGGATATTGTGGACAACTGCGCAGGTTGCCAGTTCTACTCCAACATGTCCCACAAGCCGGCATCTGCATTAAAGACCATTCCGCTAGTCTGGCCCTTTGCTGTTTGTGGCTTGGACATGGTCGGCCCCTTCAGAACGGGCAGAAGCGGATTCACCCACCTACTCATGGTAGTCGACAAGTTCACCAAATGGATCGAGGCCAAGCCCATCAAGAACCTCGAGTCGAGCACCGCCATCAGCTTCATCAGGGAATTGATATTCAGATATGGAGTTCCCCACAGCATCATCACAGACAACGGCTCCAACTTTGACTCGGATGAATTCAGAGCTTTCTGTGTTTCTCAAGGCACACGAGTCGACTACGCCTCTGTGGCACATCCGCAGTCGAATGGACAGGCAGAAAGAGCATATGGTTTGATTCTCCAAGGCCTGAAGCCACGGCTCATGCGTGATCTTAAGCATGCCGCTAGAGCTTGGGTAAATGAACTAACATGTGTCCTATGGGGTTTGAGGAAGACTCCAAACCGGTCGACTGGTCGTACCCCTTTCTTCATGGTCTATGGAGCCGAAGCTGTGTTGCCGAGTGATTAGTTACACAACGCCCCCAGAGTGGAACTCTTCTCCGAAGCCGAGGCAGAGCAGGCTCGTCAGGATGCAGTCGACCTTTTGGAAGAGGAACGCGAGATGGCCCTGATCCGGTCGACCATCTATCAGCAAGACCTGCGTCGATTCCATGCTCGCAACGTCTGAGGCCGAGCATTTCAGGAAGGAGACCTGGTCCTTTGAGTGCATCAGAAATGAACTCGCAAGCTCGCCCTGGCTTGGGAAGGCCCATTCATCATCACCAAGGTGCTACACAACGGCGCGTACCACCTCTACAATGTCGCCAAGAAAAAAGACGAACCTCGTTCGTGGAACGCGGACCTGCTCTGCCGCTTCTACAGTTGAAACACTCGACAGTCGAGTTGTAATAAAGATTTTCCCGATTTGTTTCAAAGACAAGTTTGCATCGGTCCTTTAATGATTGTTGTTTTCTAAACAAACACTGGTCTTCAAAATCCCGCAGTGGGTTCTTAGCCGCGAACCCGATTAGCCTAAGTTTCAAACATCCACTCCAAGTGAAGAGCAACCCTCTCACTCGGAGGCTTAGCCGCAAACCCGATTCGCCTAAGTTATAAACACTCACTCCGAGTGAAGAGGAACCCTCTCACTCGGAGGCTTAGGCGCGAACCCGATTTGCCTAAGTTATAAACGCTCACTCCGATTGAAGAGCAACCCTCTCACTCGGAGGCTTAGCCGCGAACCCGATTCGCCTAAGTTATAAACACTCACTCCGAGTAAAGAGCAACCCTCTCACTCGGAGGCTTAGCCGCGAACCCGATTCGCCTAAGTTATAAACGCTCACTCCGAGTGAAGAGCAACCCTCTCACTAGGGGGCTTAGCTGCGGTCCTCCGAGCTGCGTCACAAGTATAATGTGGCTCTGCCTTCCGAGCTCCGCCACAAATACAACGTAGCCTGGAATCGCCTAAGTTACAAACATCCACTCCGAGTGAAGAGCAACCCTCACCCTCGGGGGCTTAGCTGCGGTCCTCC
>LR738711.1:554624777-554731390 GCA_902687465.1 Secale cereale
GGAATCGCCTAAGTTACAAACATCCACTCTGAGTGAAGAGCAACCCTCTCACTCGGGGGCTTAGCTGCGGTCCTCCAAGCTGCGTCACAAGTATATTGTGGCTCTGCCTTCCGAGCTCCAGCACAAATACAACGTAGCTTGGAATCGCCTAAGTTACAAACATCTACTCCGAGTGAAGAGCAACCCTCTCACTCGGGGGCTTAGTTGCGGCCCCGTGACGCGCCTAAGTTACAAACATCCACTCCGAGTGAAGAGCAACCCTCTCACTCGGGGGGCTTAGCCGCGGTCCTCCGAGCTCCGCCACAAATACAACGTCGTCATCAAGACGTCGACTCAAAGATTCAAACGATCGAAAAAGAGTCACAAGCCGAGGAATCAAATCCAGGTAAAATCCCGCAAGATTCGGGCAAGAGTACCTGGGCACGGGCCCACCAGAGTTTAATGATTACAAGATCACTTGGCATTCCGAGGCAAATTGGATTAAAGTATCAAAGTTCGCTCACTCCTCAAGAGGAGGCGGGCTCGCGGGTGCGACAAACTGGTCCAGGTCGATCCCGTCGGTCGGGTGCCGGCTTCCAGGAAAGTCTGCATGAACGACTGGAATTGGAGCTCCTTCGTATTGGTGACCTTGAGCGCCGCGAGCCTTCTCTCCTTCACCTCCTTGCAGTGCACGCGGACCAAGGACAGTGCCACGTCGGCTCCACTCCAGGCGGACGACTTCTTCCACTCCTGCACTCGGCTGGGGATCTCATTGAGTCTTGTCATCAGAAACTCGAGGTCATTCTCCTGCACGACTCCCCTCCAGAGCGCGGTGTCGATATGGGCCATCACCGCCTTCAGACGTCCTAGGTAGTCCGTGGCAGCAGTAAGACGGGACTCCAGCCTCAAGATATTCATGGCAACCTCGTCCTTCACGATTTAATTGGCTGGGTCCAGGCCGGGCTCGACCCGCCCAGTCTATTCTTCGAAGTTACGACAGAATTCTGCACCACAAAAAGCAAGTCGAGTCGGCAAGCAAAACACGGGTCGACCGATCCAACTTAGCCTGAGCCTAAGATACATACCTTCAAGCACGAGGTACCACTTCTTGGTAAGGTTGCGCAGATAAGCCTCAAGATCAACCCTCTTCTGGAAGAGGGCCTCGTACTTGTCGTTCAGGACACTCTTGGCATTCTTCAGTCGAGTCACCTCTTGGTTAGCCGCGTTGAGTGATCCCCTCAGTCTGCTGATCTCCGCCTCAAGCGTGCCCATGGAGGCCAGCTTCTGCGCCGCCAGTTCTGCCTTCTCTTGAGCTGCCTGCTCCGCTGCCGCCAAGTCGAGATCTTTCTGCTCCAAGGACGCTTTCAGTTGACCTACCAAAGACATCACTGGACAGATGAACATGAGGAGACACAAGGCATATTTATCAAAAGTCAGTCGACAACTGGTTAGCGCCAGTTACCAGCCGTGTCATCCTGCGTCTTCTTCAGGTGGTCTCGAGCAAGCTGCAAGTCGAGATTGAGCTGGATCTGCTTCTTCTCAAGGTATGCAAATTTGGCTCCAAACTCGCAAGACTTCTGCATCAACACAACAAAACAAGATTCTAAGACAACAGTCGAGTCAAACACTCAACCGTAGTCTCGGGTACTACACCCAGTGGGTGCACTGAGCGTGCCCCCACTGGTTCTCACTCGGCCAAGATCAGTCTGGCTCGAGCTCAAAAAAAAACAACAAGGAAGAAAAGTTCTATCGTCAGACCACGGCCGACTGCCAGTAGTCGACCACGGACTCGGGGACTACACCCAGTGGGTGCACTGAGTGTGCCCCCACCAGTTCTCACTCGACCAAGATCAGTCTCGCTCGAGTTCAAGGGAAGTTGAAAGCAAACACATCAAGACTCTCACCCAGTGGGTGTGACATCATCTTACGAACAAAGCAACGGATTCTTTCAAAACCAAAGACTAATCCAGCGCAGCAAGCCAACCAGTGGAGAAAACAAACCTGGACGTTGGCCCAAAGAGCAGAGCTAGCGTCGTAAGCCGCCATGCTGGCTTCGTACGCCGCCTTCGCCTTCTCCATCATCAACCCTGCCTGGCCAATGGCTTCTTGAGCCGCTCCCACGGGATCCTCCGGGAGGCGGTAGGAGGAGAAGAGAACGGACGACGGAGCAGACGCTGGGTCGATGGCCGGAGCAGGCGCTGGGTCGACAGCTGAGACGAGCGCTGGGTCGACGGCCCCTCCAGCTGACGAAGCGAGGCGTACGGTCAACACGGGGTCGGCGAAGGAGACCGCGGCTCGGGCCGCGTCTTCCTGTTGCTGGGCCTCCAGGCCAGAAGGCACCTTCCAGCCCTTCTTCCCTACGAGTCGCCGATCCCCTCCCAAGCGCTCCTCATCAACATCATCATCGTCATCCGGGAGCTCTATGACGTGACTCGGCACTTCAAGACAAACAATAGCGAAGTTCAGTCGACCATCATCCCTAACCGACGAAAAATAAGACACGATCTATAACCCGCACCTGCGCGGGATGTCGCGGCATCTGCGGTCTCCTCGTCATCCCGGCCCTTGTCAGTGTCCATCGAGGTCGTGGAGGCAGGAGCATTGAGGAATCCCCTCGAAGATGAGTCGACGGAAGACACGGTCAACCTCCAAAAGGCAAAAAGAAACAAAACCGAATGATACTTATGTGGAGGCGATGGGGACATCCACCTTGATCCTGGGCAGGGCCTTTCGGGGCTTGGTGGTGGTAACCTTGGGGTGCTTGGGCGCCTTCTCAGATGGGTCGGGAGTGGCCGTGCGAGCGCGCTTGGGCATTTGGGAGCTGGAGGGACCTGTCCGAGGGCGCACAGCCCCTGGGTCGTGCTTCCCCTTGGACCGCTTCTCATCACGGGGAGGTGACTCGACCTCCTCCCCGCTGCTGTAGCCCTCGCTCTCCTCTTCGGTCTCCTCCTCCGACTTCCACTCAGAGGCGTCGCCCATGCCCTCCTCGCCTTCCTGGACCAGGTCCCCGTTGGGCAGTGAGTACATTTCAGTATAAATCTACGAAAAAGGAAGATTAGCCAAACATCAGTCGGACTCGTCAAGAAAAATACAAGCCAACAGCAGGAACACCACTCGGGAGCCGGAAACATACCTTGTCAGGAAAATGGTCCACGTCGAATGGGAGGACCCTCCCGGACCCCCTGGGGTTGTCTTTGTTCCTCGTGATGCACTTCAGGCACTACGCCATGTACTTCACGTCGGCCGCCTCCGGGTGGACTCGTGACGAGTCGTCGGTGCCAGAGTACAACCACATCGGGTGGTCCCGAGCCTGGAGCGGCTGGATCCTCCGCATGAGGTACACCTCAAACAGATCCAACCCTGTTACACCCTCGCGGACCAACTGGACAACCCGCTCCACCAACATGTTCACTTCGGCCCTCTCGGCTTTACCCACTATCATTGAAGGAGGCTGGCTGGCTCGACCAAGAGAGAAAGGGGGGTATACCAGTCGACTGACCCGGGGTCGGACTGTCCTTGTAGTAGAACCAAGTCGACTGCCAGCCCCGAATCGACTCCGGAAAGATTATAGGGGGAAAAGCGCTCCTATTCCTAAGTTGGATACCGAGCCCGCTACACGCCTGGAGGACGTGCGTCTTATCGTCGCTCGGGTTCATCTTCTTGACGGTTTGCGAGTGGCAAGTAAAGATATGCTTGAACAAACCCCAGTGCAGCCGGCAGCCGAGGAAGTTCTCGCACATGGAAACGAACGCGGAAAGGAAAGCGATGGAATTGGGCGTGAAGTAATGGAGCTGGGCGCCGAAGAAAATCAAGAAAGCACGAAAAAAGGGGTGTGGAGGCATGGAGAAACCTCTGTCGACGTGGGTCGCGAGAAGGACGCACAGGCCCTCCCGCGACCGGGGCTCGAGCTCGCCCTCCGGCACCCGCCAGGAGCCGCGAGCGATCAGTCCCTCCTCCTCCAGCTCCTCCAGATCCTCCGCCGTGACGGTGGACCGGATCCAATCCCCCTGGATCCAACCAGGAGGGAGCCCGGACCTCGACGACGATCCGCTACGACCGGACCGCCTCCCCTTCCCCGTCGCCGCCTTCTTCGAACGCCCCATCGCCGCGGTCTTATCCTTGCCCATGGCACGCGAGCCGGCGGTTATTGTGGAGAAAGGCGAGAAGGAGCAGAGGCACAGCGGAGAGGCAGAGGCGAAAGAACAAGGAATGGGCGCACGGTGCCCCCGCTTCGGGCTCGGCGCGCACTTATAGCGCCCCGGTCGAGTGGCTGACCGGTGGCCCCGAGCGATTTTATAAAATCCCACAACAGACGCGGACGCGATACATGGCGAAAAAGGTGGCGCGAGGATCGAGGCGTCCCGAGCATATCCGCCCGATTGCTGCGGCACGTCCCGCACCGCGCGCTTCCCCAAATTTCAAAAACCCGTGGAATCCGGTGACCAAAGAGCAACCAACCCCGCCGAAAACTGCGCACGCCAACGACGCCCGACGCCTAGCGTAAAGTTTAGTCGACGGAAGACACATCCAACGCACTCGACGGTTTCAGAATCGATCAAGGCGACCAAGACAAGATTGGGAAGGACAGCCTCGTCCGCGAGCCCAGGGAAGACCACCCTAGGGGCGTCGAGCCAGAACCAGGGCTTTCCTCAGCACTCTCTCCTGCTCAAGCCTCAATCCATTCGGGGGCTACTGACAAGGTTACAGACCTAGGGTAGGGTCACAGGCCTGACCAAGGTACCCTACCCAAGGTCACTACCCCAGAAGATCAAAAGACAAAGCCTATGGTGACAAAGACAGTCGACTGAGACGGCCCAAGAGGACATCCCACTCGACTGAACAGCATCTACAAGACGACTCAACCCCACTCGACCAGTCCAAGGCACTCGACCCCCAAAGGTCAAAGGTCCCTTAGGACAATAACGGTCTAGTATTTACTCGCCATAGTGAATGCCTTGGTAACGTGGAGCATGGCTGGGGTCCTGGCACACTATATAAGCCTCCCCCTCCTCCTGTACAAGGGTTCGCATCCCTGTAACTCACATACACACATATCAGTCGACCGCCTCCGGGCACCGAGACGTAGGGCTGTTACTTCCTCCGCGAAGGGCCTGAACTCGTAAAACACTTCGTGTACAACTTCACCATAGCTAGGGCCTTGCCTCCTCATTTGTACCCCCTACTCGTACTGTCAGGCTTGGAACGACGACAACGGTCTCTGTGGCCCGTCTAACAACATGACCAGCCCAGCAGTTTTTTCTTTGGGAAAATAGGTAGCCCAGTATTTCTTTTTGAAGAATACCCAAGCTAGGCCTATTTGTTTTCTCTGAGTTACTGGGCTGCAAATCTTTCAAGACGAGGAGGGATGCATTCCGGCCTGGCCAAGGAGTATGGTCAGTGTCTGTTAAAATTAATATCAAAATGGGTTGAAAATTCCTAAAAAATTATATCAAATGGGATATTAATTTTCGAAGGCGATAGGCTCCACCCATGAGTACTTCGTTTATAATGATGGGGCCCTCCCATTTTGGTTTGAGCTTGTCTCTCTTCTTCTCCGAGAGGCGTAAAACGAGTTCGCCGAGGTTGTATGTCTTGGCCCGCACTTCTCTGCTCTGGTATCGCCTAGCTTGTTGTTGATAAAAAGCGGAACGGGCCTGCGCTGTATCGCGCTCCTCTTCAAGTCCATCTAGGTCGTCCTGCCGATCTAGCTCGGCTCCTCTCTCTCGTACATGCACACTCGAGGTGAGTCATGAATAATGTCACAGGGCAGAACAACCTCTGCGATGTACACCTTGAAGAAAGGTGTGTATCCGGTCGTCCGATTATGTGTGGTCCGTAGCCCCCGGAGTACGGAGTCAAGCTCTTCGACGCAGTGTTATCTGACTCCCGTAGGGAGCGCACTAGTCGGGGTTTAATGCCGAACATTATCAGACCGTTGGCTCTTTCGACTTGACCGTTTGTTTGAGGATGGTACGCAGAAGCATAATCAAGTTTAATACCTAACTTTGCGCACCAATTTTTTACCTCGTCAGCTGTAAAGTTGGTGCCATTATCTGTGATAATGCTGTGCGGGACACCATAACGGTCTACTATACCGAATATAAAATGTATCACTGGCCTTGCCTCAGCTGTTTTTACTGGCTTGGCTTCTATCCATTTAGTGAATTTATCTACCATCACCAGCAAGTATTTCCTTTTATGGCTTCCCCCTTTAAGAGTTTCGACCATATCAAGCCCCTAGACCGCAAAAGGCCAAGTAATGGGGATCATTCTTAAAGCGGTGGGAGGCATGTGACTTTGATTTGCAAAGAGCTGGCAACCGACGCAATGTTGAACTAGGGTCTGGGCATGTGCTCGAGCAGTGGGCCAGAAAAAGCCAGCTCGAAAAGCTTTGCCTATGAGCGTCCGGGCTGTGGCATGGTGACCGCCCATTCCAGTGTGTATTTAAGTGAGGATTTTCCTTCCCTCCTCTTCGAAGATGCACCTTTGGAGAACACTAGTAGTGCTTTTCTTATGTAGTTCACCTTCGTGAACTTTGTAGGCTTTAGAACGCAGGACTATGCGGCGGCCCTCATTTTGGTCATCGGGGAGTTCCTGCCTTTTAAGGTAAGCTAGGAAGGGCTCTGTCAGGGAGGCTACGACAGCCATGATCTCGTGAGCAGAAGAAGTTATCTCCATGTCTGGGTTTCCGATGACGTCTGGGGTAAGTTCGGCCGAGGGTGTGTTCAGATCCAAATTAGTATCGCCGTCCGCGTCCTGCCATGTTACTGATGGCTTAAATAGCCTTTCCACAAAGGTGTTAGGCGGGACGAGGTTGTGTTTAACACCCATATGATCGAGTACGTTAGCGGCCAGGTTATTATCCCGGGCTACGTGATGGAATTCCAACCCCTTAAATCTAGCCGATATTATCAATATATCATTGCGATAAGCTGCCATTTTTTAATCATTCGCATAAAAATCTCCATTTATTTGGGAGATAGCGATGTTTGAGTCTCTGCGTACCTCGAGGCATTGTATGGCCATGGATATAGCTAGGCGGAGACCATGCAATAGGGCCTCATATTCGGCCGCATTGTTCGAGTCCGTGTACATAATTTGTAGAAGGCACCAGACTGTAACCACAGTTGGAGATATCAATATTACGCCGGCCCCCAATCCGGCTAGCATTTTTGAACTGCCAAAGTACATTGTCCAGTGGGAATATGAGCCATACTCTTTAGGGAGTTCGGCTTCGGTCCATTCTACGACAAAGTCAGCCAACACCTAGGATTTAATAGTCCGGTGTGGCTTATAAGATATTTTGAACGGTAAGAGCTCGATGGCCCATTTGGCTACGCGTCCAGTGGCGTCTTTATTGTTAATTATATTGTTAAGTGGTACTTAGGATGCCACTGTGATCGAACACTCGTGAAAGTAGTGTCGAAGTTCCCGAGACGACATAAAGACCACATAGGAAATTTTCTGATACTGGGGTACCGTGATTTGCACGGTGTTAGGACCTCGGATACGTAGTATATGGGTTTTTGAACGGGGAACTTATGTCCCTCTTCGGCTCGTTTGACGACGAGCACAACACTTACTACCTGGTGAGTGGCTGATATTATAGCAACATTGGTTCGCTAACACCGGGTGTCAGGGATATTACTATCAGGTATAAACCGGCTAGTATAAACAGGATTATGGTAATTTAGTTGCATAATTGTAATAGCCAGTAGGAGTTACGGCCCATGAAGGCTTAGGGCCCATGTATAATGTTATGATCTGTAAACCACCTGATCATGTAACTTGAGAGATAAGGAAGAAAGAGCAGAGACCGAGGCGGACACGATTATGAACCGGCCTCGGGACTCTGTAAACCGGACCGGGCGTCGCCTCCTATATAAAGGGATGACCCGGCGACGGTTCAAAAAATAAGAAACAACCCGTCGAGACACAGGCAAGCGATCCGCTCCTTGTTCATCGACGCCCAGGCAATACCAAATCAAACTAGACATAGGCTTTTACCTTCATCGAAGGGGCCGAACTAGTATAAACCTTCTGTGTCCTTTGTGTGCTTTTAACCCCTTCAAGCTAACCTGTGCGATGGTTCCATCACTAAGTCCGTCAAACCAGACATCTGCCGTGTTAATTTCACGACAGTTGGCGCCCACCCTGGGGCCTCCGCACGATGGTTTCGAGTTCTTGAAGGGCAGCTTTGAAGGGCTCAAGGGTTACGCGGTCGGCCGGATGACCAAGAGTCGCCGCGGCTGGATCTACATCGACGACGCAGGCTGGGGACCGGAGGCCGATTCAATTGAATACGGATACCGGGCTCCCTTCGGCGACATCCACGTCTTCATCGGCAAGATCGGCGAACCGGGACCTGAGCCGGACGTCTTCCCCAACATCGTCGAGCCGGCTCAGTGTGCGAGATCGGCCCGGATTCAGCCCGCCATGAAGCGCGTTTTCATTGGAGCAGTTCACGGGGTTCAAGCCGAGGACGGATCGGATTCCGGTGGCGAGACAGTTATCTATTCCGACGATGATTCTTCATCCGGAGAAACTGAGTCTTTTTATCAGTTGCGGGACGGCCGGTCTGAGGGTGTGTCCGACGGAGACAGCATTCCGTACGCCTTTGATCCGCCAAACCGAGTGGCTGTCTTTATGGCCGGTTCACAACCTACGCCGCAGTCCATGGTGAATGGGGCGATGACAGCAGAAGCTGGTGTAGGGGGGAGCGGCCAGGCCCTCTCGCCCTCTGACGCTCTATCCACCTTGATCAAGGAGTTCACAGCCCGAGCCGTGGCAGAGGTAGCTCCAGCAGACAAGGCACAACACGATGCGGAGCTCCTTCAGCTGAAGGGCCGGATTGATCAAGCAAAAGAAAATCTAAAGGCAGAAAAAGCTATGATAGCAATGAGATCGACAGGCAGAGCTGGAGGCCCAGACTTTTCAGTTGAGGATGGAACAAGCCTCCGTACAGGGAGTAAGGAGTCAGAAATACCAGTCTCGTCTACCGCCGGTTTACGAGGCGACGAATCTCTTCAGGACACCAGGAGCGGGAACTAGCAATGATCCGGCGGCAAACCGGAGGGCAGCCCCGGCTAGGGATGAGCCGGTTCAGCAGCCCACTACGGAGCAAGATCGGCGGGTCATGTCCATGCCTCACGTTCCTACCCCTCCAGGTCATTACTCATATCCTTTGGACAACATTGTTGCTGCTGCTTCACGCCTGGCCGCTTTACCCATTGAGGGGACATCCCCCGTGGCGTTTGAGGCAAGCAGGGTCAAGGATCTTCTTAACACGGCATTAACACAACAGGAAGCATATTCTTATAGCAGGGAGAGGCTCCATTCGACACCACGCCATAGCCGGAGTTACACTAGGCATTGGGAGGAACCAGAAGTGTCTAGTAGTGAACGCAGGCGACACCGTCACAGACAAAATAATCCGGCAGGCGCGGATGCACAAGCTCAGGATGCAAACCGGGTTAGATCGGTGGCCCGGGAGGAGGTCCATCAAACGACGCCGGTTCACACAACCACAGCAGAGACAGGAGTCACAACGAGTTCCTTTGGGGTGCAATGTCTTATAGCCGCTTTACGGAGCGCGAAGCTGCCCAAGGATTTTAAAGGTCCACGTAAAGTGCCTAATTACACAGCAGATTTGGATCCAGAAGCTTGGGTTGAGAGTTACGAAATGGCCATGGAGATGCTGGACGTGGATGAAGTGGCTTGTGCAAAATACTTCACCATCATGCTTGAAGGTACAGCTCGGACCTGTCTAAAGGATTTACCCCCTAATTCTATCGGATCGTGGGGAGAGTTACGTCGCCAGTTTATCAAAAACTTCAAGGATACGTGCAAGCAGCCAATGTCAGCGATAGATCTAGCAGCCTGTATACAAGGAGAACAGGAGTCTACAAGTGCATGGGTGCGGCGAGTATCAGAAATCTTGCACTCTTCGAATGGTATCAATCCCAGTACAGCAATAGTAACACTGGAAAACAATTGCTGGTTTGAGTCTCTGAAGTTAAAACTGGGACGGCTCAAACGGGATTGTAATGACATGGGAACTCTCATGAGTGCTCTGGTGAAGTACGGGGACTCCGACAACACTAAGTATCCAGAAGCGGAGGGAGACAAAGCTGGAAAAGTCAATAAGCCTGGTAAACTGGCGCAGGCTAGTCCGGTTAGTACAAGCTTCTTAGGCAAGCGTAAAGCAGAAGGTGGCTCTGATTTCGTGGCCAATACCCAAGTTCAAGGGGGCTTCCAATGCAATAAGGGTAAGCCGCCTCCACAAATCGGCGGAGGTTCCGTTAGCTGGGAGCAGGAGTTAAATGAGCCTTGTCCGAAAAATAGCACAAGGGAACGACCAGCAAAACACACTATAGGAGAATGCAAGCCTTTGATGGAAGCCGTAATGAGCCGGTTCAGCTCTAACAACGGGCTTCCAAACGGCGGTTCAAGCCCGGGGTTTTACGGTTCGGGTCACCAGGGGAACGGCTCCGGATCAGGATATCGTGGCAACAACAGTGGTTATAATAACCGAGGCAATAATCAATATGGTCAAGGCGGTAATAATAACCAAGGCAATCAACAGCATGGTCAAGGTGGTTACAATAACCAAAACAACCAACAGCAGGGCCAGGGTAATCACAATAACCAAGGCAGTCAGCAGCGTCAGCAGCAGCAGCAATCCGGATATCAGAGTAATTCGAAGGAGCTGAGTAGTGGGCAGTATCATGTGTTTACTACAAATTTGTGTAAACGGGATCAAAAAATTTTGAAGCGGGCGGTCCACGCGGTTGAACCGGCGACACCGCAATTCCTGCGCTGGTCAGAGCAGCCTATTGTGTGGAGCAGGGAGGATCACCCGTTACGAGTTGATAATCCGGGTCACTTGGCCTTGGTGGTAGCACCACAGGTGGGTGGCTACAAGTTCACTAAAGTTCTCATGGACAACGGCAGCAGCATCAATATCTTGTATTATGAGACTTTCCGTCGTATGGGCTTGACGGATAAAAAGCTAAGACAGTAAAACACGGTGTTCCATGGAGTAGTGCCAGGTAAATCAGCTTACCCAGTTGGGAAAATTGACCTAGAAGTTACCTTTGGAGATGAACAGGATTCCAGGTCAGAGATGATAACTTTTGAAGTCGTCAAGATCCGGAGCCCTTATCATGCTCTGTTCGGGAGGATGGTTTATGCCAAGTTTATGGCCGGGCCGTGTTATGTTTATCTACAGCTCAAGATGTCGGGTCACAAAGGAACAATCACGGTTCATGGAAGTCGCAAGATTGCATTGGAGTGTGAAGAAGGAGACGCTGCCTACGCGGAGGCAGCGTGTGCTACAGAGGAGTTGAAGTTTTACAAGGACAATGTTGATCCGGCAGATATGACCCCATTGAAGAAGCCAACTACGGAGCATGATCCGGCGTTGAAGTTTAAATCAGCGGAGGAGACCAAGCAAGTTGATTTTGTGCCAGGCGATTCATCCAAGCAGTTCACTATCAGCGCTAACCTTGATCCCAAATAGGAAAGCGCGCTCATCGAGTTCATCCGTGAGAACCGGGATATCTTTGCATGGAAACCTTCTGACATGCCAGGTATACCGAGGGAACTCGCTGAGCACAGTCTTAACATTGATTCGAAGTTTAAACCAGTCAAGCAGTATCTACGCCGCTTCAACGAAGAAAGGCGCAGAGCTATAGGACAGGAAGTGGCCAGGCTTTTGGCCGCAGGGTTCATAGTGGAAGTTTTTCACCCGGAGTGGTTGGCTAATCCAGTGCTGGTGTTGAAGAAAAATGGAAAGTGGAGAATGTGTGTGGATTATACGGACCTAAACAAAGCTTGTCCAACTGATCCTTTTGCTCTTCCTCGCATTGATCAGATCATTGATGCTACAGCAGGATGTGAGCGGTTAAGTTTTTTGGATGCATATTCAGGATATCACCAGATCAAGATGCCAGTTAAAGACCAGGAGAAGACGTCCTTCATAACGCCCTTTGGTGCTTTTTGCTATGTTTCTATGCCCTTTGGGCTTAAGAGTGCCCAAGCAACTTATCAGTGTTGCGTGTAGAATTGTCTTAAGGGACAGATAGGGAGGAATGTTCATGCCTATGTGGATGATATTGTGGTGAAATCAAGGAAGGAGGAGACGCTGATAGAGGACCTCAAAGAGACATTTGACAACCTTCGAACTTATAAAATGATACTTAATCCGGAGAAGTGCGCTTTTGGTGTTCCGGCGGACAAGCTCCTTGGATTCTTGGTGTCAAACAGAGGAATATAAGCTAATCCGGAGAAGATCAAGGCAATTACATCTTTGACTAAACCAGCTTGCATCAATGATGTTCAGCGTATCGCTGGCCGGATCACAGCCTTGAGCCGGTTCATCAGCCGCTTGGGGGAGAAGGCGATTCCACTTTATCAGATGTTGAAAAAGACGGATCAATTTATATGGAGTGATGAGGCGAACGCTGCGTTTGAGGATTTGAAGTGGCAGCTGGCAAAGCCGCCGGTCCTGGCTGCCCCTGTTGATAAGGAGCCGTTGCTGTTATACGTTGCGGCCAATGCACGGGCAGTCAGCGTGGCAATCTTGGTTGAGCGCAAGGAAGCAGGGAAGGAATACCCGGTCCAGTGTCCAGTTTATTATGTCAGTGAAGTTCTCATCGAGTCCAAGCAAAGGTACCCACATTGGCAGAAGTCGGTATACGGTGTGTTCATGGCAAACCGGAAATTGAAACATTATTTCCAAGGTCACCCAATAACTGTTGTTAGTTCAGCACCATTGGGAGATATAATGCAGAACAGAGAAGCTACGGGCAGAGTGGCGAAATGGGCCATTGAGCTTAGCCCACACGAGTTGAAATATGTGCCACGTACCGCTATCAAATCTCAAGCATTGGTAGACTTCATCAACGATTGGACAGAACTGCAAATACCAGAGGAGAAGCCGGATCTTACATACTGGATGATTCACTTTGACGGTTCAAGGCAATTAGAAGGCTCGGGGCCTGGAGTTGTTTTAACTTCCCCGCGAGGTGATAAGTTTTGTTACGTCCTCCGTCTATTGTTTCCTTGTACTAATAATGCAGCGGAGTATGAAGCATTGCTTCATGGCTTGCGGATGGCCAAGGAGATGAACTTGAGCCGGGTCAAGTGTTTTGGCGATTCAGATCTGGTGGCACAGCAAGTATCCGGCAAGTGGGATTCAAGAGATCCTCTCATGGCAGCTTACAGACGAGAAGTCGAAGCAGTTGCAGGATATTTCAAAGGGTATCAGGTGGATCACATAGACCGGCGAAGGAATGAAGCGGCCGATGCTCTAAGCCGGCTGGATTCTCAGCGTAAACCGGTACCACCGAATACTTTTTTGGATGAGCTGCACAGTCCATCAGTCCAAGTACCATCGGAGGAAGACCTGGCTGTTCCTGATCCGGAGGCACAGCTGGTTGCAGCACATCATGTTATTCCAGATTGGACGCTGCCGTATTTGGCGTATCTAAGCCGGGGAGAGCTGCCAGACGACGAGATCGAAGCAAGACAGATAATCCGGCGCTCTAAGTCCATGACAATTGCAAACGGAGAACTTCACCATTGCAGCGTTTCTGGAGCGTTTCAGCGGTGTGTATCAGCTGAGGAAGGTTGTGATATTCTTCGGGAAATCCATGAAGGGGATTGTGGTCATCACGCCGGTTCAAAATCCTTGGTGGCTAAAGCTTTTCGACATGGGTTCTATTGGTTGACAGCCCATGCTGATGCAGCAGATCTGGTCCGAAAGTGTGAAGCTTGCCAGAAGTTTTCACGACGTGCCCTTGTCCTGGCACATGAGCTCCGGATGATACCGATAACCTCGCCGTTCGCGACTTGGGGGCTTGATATGGTTGGACCCTTTAAGCGATCCCAAGATCAAAAAAACTCATCTACTAGTGGCTGTGGATAAGTTTACAAAATGGATTGAGGCAGAGCCTGTGAGCAAGTGTGATGCAGCAACAGCGGTTAAATTCATCAAAAAGGTAATTTTCCGGTTTGGCTTTCCACACAGCATCATCACAGACAACGGCACCAACTTATCTAAAGGAGAGATGGAAGAGTTTTGTCAACGGGAGCATATTCGTCTGGACGTGTCTTCTGTAGCTCACCCTCAATCCAATGGTCAAGCTGAAAGAGCGAATCAGGAGATTTTGCGAGGTATCAAGCCCCGGCTTATGACTCCCTTGCAAAGAACACCAGGGTGTTGGGTTGAGGAGTTACCTTCTGTCCTTTGGAGTATCAATACTACGCCAAACCGGTCCACAGGTTACACACCTTTCTTTATGGTGTATGGTGCTGAAGCGGTCCTTCCAAGTGATATCTATCATGATTCACCAAGGGTGACGGCCTATGTTGAAGCGGCCAACGAACAAGCAAGACAGGACAGTTTGGACCGGCTGGATGAAGAGCGTGATATAGCAGCAGCACGGTCTGCGATTTATCAACAAGATTTGCGCAGATATCACAGCCGCCGGATCAAGACCAGGACGTTCCAGGAGGGAGATTTGGTGCTCCGGCTCATCCAAGATCAAACTGATATGCACAAGTTATCCCCGCCTTGGGAAGGACCCTTTGTGGTCAGCAAGAATCTACACAACGGTTCATATTACTTGGTGGACGTTCGAGAACACAAGGACTCACGGACATCGGAGGAAGAGACAAAGAGGCCGTGGAACATCGCCCTCTTACGGCCCTATTATACCTATGCCAGGAGCTCCGCTGTATCCTATGTATATATTATGATTAATGAATAAACCGGCACCCTCGGTAAACCGGGGGCTCAGCCTTTTTTCCAATACAAGTGTCTTATGGTGATAACCATACATCTCTTATCATATGTCATATTTCAAATACTTTGATCTGTCTAACTGGTTGTGCCGGGCATATGTACTCTAGAGCAGTAACTCACTGAAGGGCTTTCTGGTCAAACATAGGTCGTATCCGAACCAAAGAGGACATGGCATAAGGCTCAATGAATTGTACCCGAATCCATTGCTTGGCAATGTTTTATATGGCCAGCAGGGGGCAGGATTGTACCCGAATCCTAGCTTAAACTCCTGTGGTTGTATCCGGTTCCTATGGTTGTACCCGAACCATAAAGCTCAATGGATTTTACCCGAGTCCATTGCTTGGCTAAATTTTATATGGCCAACAGGGGGCAGGATTGTACCTGAATCCTAGCTTAACCCCTGTTGGTCATATCCGGTTCCTATGGTCGTATCCGAGCCATAAGGCCCTCTGGATGGTACCCGCATCCATTGATTGGCTGAACTTTGCTTTGAGCCTGGCAGCTCACAAAAAGCCTCGACTACATGGTTTTATTTGCAAACTTGCATTTCTGGTATTTATGTTTTATGGTTCTTTAATCCAGAGTGGGGCAACTCCAGAGTTGACAACATATCTTCAAAAGTCTGGACAGAGTTCCAGCATGATCTAAACCGGTAGCTTCTATTAAACCCGAAATTATTATTGGGTCTATCATAAAGGTTCCCTCAGAAAACTCCAAATTTCGCCGGATTAAAAATATCAAGCATACTTGATGGCAGGTATGAAGTTATTTCTGGTACAAACAAAACACTTGTTTGATATATTGTGTGAGCAATTTAATTGGTCCAGCGGTAAACCACTAGGACATATTTTCAGTGTTATTTCTGCAGAAACAGATAATATGCAGGATAAACCATATCAAACCAGATTTAAATTGGCAACGTCAAAACAAGAAGTTGGAACATCCGGATCAAGACGAATAATGTTTTATGCTATCCTATTACAAGGCATAGCAAGCCTGAGCGGATTAAAGTTTTTTCCAGCAAAATGAGACTGCAACTACAAAGATAAATATATGGCCTACGCTTCTTCTTGCTGCGATGGTTGAGGATCAACTTGTTCCGGAGTTTCTTACTCTTCTTGAAGCGGCTGGAAGTCAGGGACGCACCAGTCAATTTTCGTTAAAGCACGAAAGTACATCTCTTCCGTGATAAGTTCAGACGGATCAATATCTGGGGCGAAAGTATGAGGGCGCACTGGTGGGATTAGATTCACGGTATCATAAACCGGCCGATCCACCTGCTCGTTCTGTAAATCGTATCCCGGATGATACCTGGACAAATTGGATTCGGCAGCAAGCTTGCTAGCAAGAGGACGCATCTCCTTAGTCAAAGCGTGAAGGTCTTTAGCAGTAAAAGCTGATCCGTCTTCTTTGGTACCGGGATACCCATTCAAGGTTTCTTCCGGATCAAAATTTAGGACCCACGCTTTGGCTCGGGTGAGTGCCATGAGAGAACCGGCTCGAGCGGCAGACTTCTTCGTTTCCTCTACACGTGCGGGCAAGACAGAAAGTTTCTCTAAAGTGCCTTGGATGGTAGTGCGGGCCGGTTTATTGAAGGACATGGTGCTTATGATCCTTTGAGCGCCGGAATACAGCTGCTCGACCAGAGTATAAGACGCCTTTAGTTTCTTCCGTAAATCATCCACAAGATGGGTGACACGACGCCCTGCATCTGATTATCACAGTTAAACCGGAACGGATTAAAGATTGCAAAGATGAAAGTAGGAATACAGATTAAGTACTTACCGAAGACAGCAGAAGTCATCAGTTCTATTTGCCGCTTTAAACCGGTTAACTCTTCAGTCACCGGATTAAGGGCTTCCTCAGCGTCCTTTGCCCTTTTTTCCAGATCCGTCTTCTGAACTTCAAAGGCGGTCCGCTCCTCTTCAAAAAAATTCTTCAGTTGTTCAACAATGGTTAAGCTCACTGCCAAGTCTTTCTTGGCCTTAGCAGCAGCAGATTCAGTTTCGACAAGTATGTTCCGGAGTTCAGTGATTTCTTCAGCCCTCCGGTTCAAATCAGCCTGCAAGGAAAATCAAGTGGAATAAAAGCAAAATTCAGACAAGTTTCAAGCACATAACCACGTTATCCTCTTGACACTTGGGGGCTAATGGGCAGTTGAAACGTCAAGAGTAGCAATTCAAAACAAGTCTCAAGCACACAAACAAGTTGTCTACTTGGCACTTGGGGGCTAATGTACAGTTGAAACATCAAAGGGAAAATTCAGATAAGTCCCAGGCACATAAACCGAATTATGCCCCTGGCACTTGGGGGCTAATGTAAGATCATTTGCTTAATCAGGAAGTACCGGTTCACCTTCTAAACATAGCTAAACCAGAACTTGGGGGCTACTATGATATAGACAGAAGCACATCAAAAGCAAAGGATTACCTCATACTTGTCCTTCATCATGTTAACCAAGCCCGCTTCATAATCTCGACTAGTATGAAGCCGGTTCAAATACCCGGAATAGAGCTCCTGGGCACTCATGTCGGCGAAGCTAGACAGCTCTGTATTCCATTTACCCTTTTCTTGATGCAACTTCTCTGCAATAGCCATATGTTTGGCTAAGACAATGGGCTCAGCAGGAGCGGTGTAAGCTGTACCGGTTACCTGAACTTCCGGAGAAGCAGTTGTTGGTGGTGGGGTAGCATTGTGAACCGCGCTAGCAGGAGCCGGACTAGTCCGAGGAGGATCGGCCCGGGCAGGACTTGCCGGTTCATGGATGTTCTCAGTGTTGGGATTCTCAGGTGCAGTAGTATGATCCATAGGAGCAGGATCTTCAAGCGGAATTGTGGGCTCGCCTTACGGAGGGACGGTTGTATCCGGATCAACCGACGGATCATCAGTGGCAGTCTCAGCAGCTGGTTTGTTGTCCTTTGCCCTTTTGCTAGGCTTAGGCTTGCTGAAAGGAATTAGAAAGAAAAAACAGTGCCACAGAAGCAAAAGCAGTCATAAACCGGATAAGATAAAAGACTTACCCAGGGACAGTCTTCAAAACTGGGACTTGTGTGGTAGAGGATTCGCCAGAGGAAGATAAAGGAGTCTCCTGATAATCAGGGTCAGACGGTTTAAGCGGTTTGCGTATAAGCCCGGCCTTGGGATGAAGAAGAGTTGGAGAGAGTATAACCTCAGAGCGGCGCCTCCGAGCCGGAGTAAGGGATATTCCGGATGATTCAACTGCAAGGCCACTATGGCGTGTAGTCCGACGAAGGGCTTCATATTGCTGTTTCTGCAAAAGAAATTGGGGTCCAGTTGAGCATAAGGGTGAGAAAACTGATATTTCCGGACTGTCCGACGAATTTTTGGTGGAGGTGGTTCTGAATCTGAAGAAAGAATAGTTACCTCAATTTCTTCCGGTTTATCTCCTTCAGCCAAATCCTGTGAAAAGACACCGTTAAACACAAGTCCGGATAAAAGTGAACAAATTATAGCCGGATTAACTCATACCTCAGAGTCCGGATCATCATCTTCAGCATGTGAACCGGAGCCGGCAGCCGACTTTTTCTTCTTGATAGCGTAAGTTTTCCGACGTGACGGCTTGCCTGCTTTTTCCTGAGGTTTCCTTTTCCAGAAAGGATCGTCGGCCTGTTCAAAAGAGAGAAGTTAATTGGGAAACGGTTTATAGGAACGGATTAAAAATATACAGAAGAGAGTAAGACTTACTGCAGGGAGCTTGTTCTTCTTATAATACGGAGCCAATCCGGTTTTGCTACATTCTTCTAAGGAGACATTGAGCTTCTTCTTAGCAGACTCAATGACTTCCGATTCAGAAAGTTTGTCCTTGGAAAAACGTTGAGGATCATCCGGTATACGAGAATATTTACACATCAGACTTGGGCGCGGACTCAGAGGAAGGATACTCCAAGAAAGCCAGCAGCCATAAAGTCAACACCGGTTAATCCATTGGCCATAAAGGCCTTGAGCTTCGCAAGCTGGGAAGCAAACCGGTGCCGTTCTGAGGAGCTAAGACGCTGCGGCAAAGGGTGATCCTCCGGAAGACGATGCTCGCGATAACCCTGCAGTGGGTTTTCCCCTTCAGGTGAAGTGTCAATGCAATAAAACCAAGACTTGTTCCAATCCTTGGGGTGCGTGTGGAGAGCGGCATGAGGAAAAACTGCGTCTCTTTTCTTCTGAATGCTGACCCACCCAGTTCTTGATGAGGTCCGCTAGTAAACTCAGTTCACCGGTTCAAGTGGAAGAAGTCCCGGAACAGGTCGACTGATGGCTCTTCTTGCAAATACACCTTTGAGAAAACTTGAAAATTGCAGATGTTTGAAATAGAGTTGGGGCCTATGTCCTGAGGGTGAAGTCGGAAAGCGGCAAGCACGTCCCGGAAGAACTTTGAACCAGGAGGAGTGAAACCTCGAGCAATGTGGTCAAAGAAGACAATAACTTCCCCCTCTCTGGGAGCAGGAGGACATTCATTTCCTGGGGCCCGCCATTTTAAAACGGACTGAGGGCCTAAAGTGCCGATTGCAGCAGCATTGATTAAATCTTCTTCCGTAATGACGGAAGGAACCCAGTCGCAAGAAACAAACTGTTTGGCAGCCATGGTAACAGAATGAAAGTGCTGAAAAGATAAAGTATAAAAACCGGATTATTCAAAGACAGATATATAAACCGGATCGCATATGCAAAGTCATGCCGACGGTTTAGACAAGGGACTAATGGCATAGCTAACCCGGAAGTAAGCAGGGAACGCATTACTGTCGGTTCAGAAATAACAAAAGAGAGGAGCTAAACCATCGTGTTCGTTGTCGATGCATTACAGAAGCGATATTTGACTGACTAAACCGGAGAATATTTTACAGATCTACAAGGGTGAAGAAACATGTTTTTACAGATAGCTAAAGTAAAACAGATCTGAGCACCCAGGGAAAAGAAAAACAAATGCAAGACTATTACAGGAAGAACTGCAAGGATCCTATACAGAGCGGACAAATCTAAAAGATTGAATCTAAAACGCCGAAATCTAAGCATACGGCAGCGGAACAGAGGCAAGTTTTAAGGGCAAGATCTAAAGGCTGAAACTACTTCGAACTTGGTGCCTAGGACGAACAGATGAAGCTTTCTCCAAGGTTTAATGGCGGAGGCGCGAGAGGAACCCTAAAGCTATAGATCTACAGCAAGGAAGATGGAGTACCTGAAACAGCAAGAAGCGGCGGCGGAGTTTTTCTGGTCGCACTCAGGTTTGAGCTCGGGCGACGGAAGAAGAGGACGAGCGGAAGGAAAATGAGGAAGAAAGGTAGCAGTATTTATAAAGGGGTAGAGAACGAAACGGCATGCGCGAGATTTGAGGAGGCAGAAGATTGGATAAAGATTCCTTGTCGCCTCAATTCTCTGGATAGCCTTTAAACAAAGGTGATAAGACAGTTGCGCGCGTTAAATGCGGAAGTGATGTCACGGTCAAATTAAGTGATTTTCAAGGATGACGTCATGGCCCGTTTACAAAAATAAGAAGACACAAGAAAAGAAGATCATGCAAGATTGAGAAGATTGATGTGAACAAGTTCAAATCATTCTGGGGCCTAATGTCAGGGATATTACTAGCAGGTATAAACCGGCTAGTATAAACCGGATTATGGTAATTTAGTTGCATAATTGTAATACCCAGTAGGAGTTACGGCCCATGAAGGCTTAGGGCCCATGTATAACGTTATGATCTGTAAACCGCCTGATCATGTAACTTGAGAGACTAGTAAGCGTGCACGTGCAACACACGTATAACCCTATGACAAAAGAAACAAAAATGCTCCAACACAATGATTAAAGATTAGACAGTTGACTGTCTGGGGTTACATATAGCATTACGTTTAATGCCCTATCACTACAATCAACCTAATCATTGGCTTCATCAACAAGTTCTGGGCCCACTGTGATGCCAGTTAAAATGTTGATGTCTGTCTTGCGGTAACAACGTATCTGACCTTCCGGACTCAAGCAAATACATGATAATTGTACTGCCAGCTTCTATTACCTAGTTACTATGAGGTATAGGTTGTATGCCCTCCATGTATTTTGCATACAAAAAAGGCATTAACCAGCACCATCTAGGAGAGATGACATTCACAAGCATTTATGTAAGAACCAGTCCAAGGAAGCTTGCGAGCACCTTCATTATACTTTGGAACCTTGGCTGTTGCAGCATTCTCTTGTATTTTGGTATCCTTACCAACGCTTCTTGTATATATCCAATAAGATACAGTACCAGTAGAACCACCTATCACAGTCACACACACACACACACACACATCTTTTCTTTAAATGCACATATACCAAGAAGTATCAGCGATCTGGTAGCATACAGCTTCACCTCCTCACATCACCAGAGCATTAACGTTCTAAACTCATGCTGAAACACCACAATCGAAACTCAGATGTCTTGCCACGTCTGGTTCATTCAGGTTTAGGAGAGCATAGTTCTATTGATAGAGCACAACACAATTTTGGTCCTATCTTTTTATTTCAAAACAGAATGTATATTTTAAATTATCAGCAAGTCAGAAATTAGAGAAGAGTAATAGTTATGCAAACAACCTAAATACATGGGGGATTCCTCTATACACATCCCCAGAAAGTACCATAGTGACCATCTTTTGGTACTAAGGTGTTAAAGTGCAGCTGTATATTTTGTCTACACCCCAAGGAAACAATGCCATTGTTTAGGTGCAGCTGCATATTCCTGTTGCGTATTTTCACATACACAATCTAATCAGACCATCAGGCACTCAATTTTGAGTGAACAAAACATTATCATTAAGTGATTAAAAGTTTATCATGATATCTATGGTATAATAGAATAAACAAACCAAATACAAGCTATATATATGATTACTGAAAATGGTTGTTTGCTATCAAGAAAAGTAATGGTGTTGCAACAAGATGATCTGAATGTAAATCAAATGGAGCCGAATGTTGAACCTACTTCTTGCGGCTAGCTCGTCTAACAATGGATTATTAATAACCCATTTGTATGAGAAGACAAGTGAGTCAGAACTCTCGTGTATTCACATTGAGCGATTACAGGGGTTTATATACATGCATGTCCAACGATTGAGCCCTATCTAATCGTGATAAGCATGAGGATCGTGTGGAGTGCTACGGCCGTTGCGGAGGCAAGCGGGCATGCGCCGTACTTGGTGATCGCTCCTGAAGACTCGGTGCAGCCGGTGGAGTGGGAATCGTGACAGGGGTTCCAACAGTATGCACTACCTTATTGCAGTAGCTAAAGGGGTCTGTCCCCCACTCGCTCATGTCATCGGCTATCAGCTATCAAGGATGATGAGATGTATCATGTATGCTCTTAGCATTACTAAAAAAAGGATACCTGATCGATAAGATGTCTTCTCTTAGAATTACTCAAAATCAAAGAGTTCACTTTCAAATTTCCCAACATATGAGTTGGAACTTTATATCTCTAATTATCCTCTAGTAAAAAAACATGTCAATTACTCGCAAAACCTGCCATCACCAAGACATCAAACACTTGCAGCATAGAGCATCATATCTACCATTATATATCATCGGCTCGTCTCATGTTGCCTAAATCTACATGGACCAATCAAATAGATAGCATATGAAAGGCAAAACTGAACCAGTTCAAAGAAAGGCAAACAATCTTCAGGCTCTGTACCAACAATGGGATTGCACATTATTTTTTGATAGGCTACAGCCATGGAAAAGATGCAGCCGATGGGTGGCCTGAAGATGATGGCGACACGGCGGCCGGCAGCGGCGAGGAGGCCATAGAGAAAGGTGGCGGCATGAGGAACATGAGAGATAAGGTAGGTGGTGTCAGGTGTGGTCGTAAGATGCATAAGCTTTCAGGGACACTAATAAATACAAAAACGGTGCTAAGATGCTTCATAATTTACATTCATCTGCCTACATGATTCTTCTCCTAGCATGTTATGAGTTTGTGAGAAAAAACAGACCCAAAGAACAATGCGGCATTAATGGCACAAATTTACATTAAGAAAGGGTAAATGTTTTAGTTTCATCAGGGAATATATCTATTTCACGATCGACTAAAAACCAATTAGCATGCATTCAATTTTTCCAGCTAGTAGAAGATTCAAAACTGTATGTATGACTCGTGTACTGTATGTCCTGTGTGGACAACCCCGAAAAAAGGACTGAAAATGGTCAGCTTCATTTAAATTTGAGACCAAATGAAAAAATTACAACTATATGTATGACAAAAACGTAAAATGGTCTGCATGTCAGTTCTAAAGGATCTTAAAGCTGATTTCTTTGTAGCCCATTTACAACCGGACATACAGCAACTCGTGCATATACCGACACTAATTCCGATACAATCCCGGTTCATGCAAATTTAAGAAACAAGATATACAACTCCATTTCAGAAATTTCAGTACACCTAGAAAATACTGTAAACACGTATAGCCAAATAGTAAGTCATGAATATTTTAGTAGTAAATCATGTGCACTGAAATCGTGGACGCTGCCAAAAAATGCAAACTTACGAAATGCCAGTGAACTTGTCGGATCATAAATTCAGAACTCCATTTCACAAAATACAGTATACCAAGATGAAAAGAACTGGAGCTGAATACTGGAAAACACACATAAGCAAAAATAATGTACACTGTTAAAAAATGCTGACCTATGTAATGCCCAAACAATGACACATGCTTGTGTTGAGATAATCTATCATCTTTCGAAAAGATATTGTATCATGTTAACTCTTAGATCCATTCACAACCATAAGGTGCAGCAATCTAAAGCAGAACAATACGTTAAATCAGCTTTTCTAACAACGCTCTATACGACAATGTACTAAAGAAAGAGAAAACTCTAAACTGCTCTTTGGTAAATCGTTGCTCGATTGTAGGTTGCCTTTCACTAAACGTTATCAAAGAAATGTAAAAGAATGAACAACAAGTTGCAACATAAATGATAGAGGAACAAACTGGAATTCTGTTGTAGAGCTCCGTAATTGAAAATGGGAAGCGAGGTGATTCTGGAAAAAAAAGGGAAGGGAGGCCCAGCCAGTTTACTGAAAATCAAGAAATTGGAATTCTTTATTACAAATGCACTTCCGAAGAATGAATTGTACGACCTGTTTCGTAAAGGAGCTCATTTTGCTAATAGAAAAGTTAAACACCGGTATCTATAAAGTTTGTAGAAACTTTGCTCCATCCGAATTAGGATTTTCAATCATGAATTTCATGAGCACATATTAACCATGCACATGCAACACACGTGTAACCATATGACCGAGGAATGCATTTTTTTCCAGCATATTTACTCCATGTTTTATTCTAGTGCGTTAACTGATCATGAGCTCATATTCTAGCGTGCTAATTGATCCTCTTACACATGGAATTTAATTGCAACAACATTAATTTCAGAAACTATACCTGGAATGCATAATTGTTAGGTGACGCTGACGCCTCCACAGCCAAATCATAGTCCCGCACCCTCGCTACTTCCCATAAGATGATAATTTAGAAAGAAAAAATGTTCAGTCAGTTAAATGCGGCCTCAAACCTTACAGACAAATCAGTTAAACAATCAACTAAATTTATGTTAACAAAAGAAAAAGTCTTACATCTCTATCAACAGAACTTGGGAGCAAGCATGAATCTTTGGCCACTAATAAATATGAACTGAAAAGGTAATAAATCAGTACATGGGAGATCTAACCTTGAAGAAGATGCTGAATCAGCTGTGAAACAACCCTCTTGTATCCTCTTTATAACCCAAAAATTCTGTAATAGTCACATAGAACAAATATCAAACAGTTGGTGTGCACTCACAAATATAGTTAACCATCAGTTTCTGTACGTCATAAGGAGATAAGTTCAATCAGTCTGTTACTTCTGATCTTATGAGCTGAAGAGTGGCGCACAGAGCTGAAGAGACCAATTCCGTCAGCAACAGAGCCACTGAATAGGCATCCGACGAACGCTCCACCAAGCATATCCTCACCACAAAAATCGGCATCAAAACGAACAGAATGTGCCCAAAGGGGATCGACGGGGCTGTCGCACGGACCTGGGTCAGCAAAGGAGAACGACAGGCGGCCACGGTGCCCCAGGCTCACGTCCGTGGGGCAACAGAGGTGGAGCGGACGGTGGTGCCGGAGACCCTCACTCGCATCCATGAGGTGGCAGAGGAGAGCGGCAACCGGCGGACGGCGGCATGTGCTCGCATCCTTGAGGCGAGGAGGAGCGGACGGCGGCGACTGAGTTTTGTGTTCGCGTCCGTGCAGTAACAGAAGAGGAGCGGACAGCGGCGACGTCGATCCACGCTCGCGCCCATGGTGCAGCAGCTAGCAGAGGAGGAGCGGTTGGCGGTGGCGGCGATCTACGCTCGCGTTGGTGGGGCAAGAGGAGGAGAGACAGCGTGTAGCGTGTTGTGAGGGAGAGAGAAGATTACGGGATAGAAATCCCCTATCCCGCTAATTGAGGACGAAGGGGGTGCGTCTGCTGGCAGAACATTTAATCTGCATCGTTCATTTGTGTGACAGACCCCTGATGTAATATGGACCGTTAGATATGATTTAGTTGGCTTAATCAAACGTCTCTGGTGATTTTGTGTACACTTTGTGGTGTGTCTGTTGGGGAATTTATGTTTGCTCTTTTAATAGTAGTATAGATAAGGAAGAAAGAGCGGAGACCGAGGCGGACACGATAATGAACCGGCCTCGGGACTCTGTAAACCGGACCGGGCGTCGCCTCCTATATAAAGGGACGACCCGGCGATGGTTCAAAAAACAAGAAACAACCCGTCGAGACACAGGCAAGCGATCCGCTCCCTGTTCATCGACGCCCAGGCAATACCAAATCAAACTAGACGTAGGCTTTTACCTTCATCGAAGGGGCCGAACTAGTATAAACCTTCTGTGTCCTTTGTGTGATTTTAACCCCTTCAAGCTAACCTGTGCGACGGTTCCATCACTAAGTCCGTCAAACCAGACATCTGCCGTGTTAATTCCACGACACCGGGGGTGGCCAAGATTGGGTTGCTCGCTAGTAGAGTTTTTATTTCTTCCAATCCAGCTATGGCCAGATCCGTCCATTAAAAGTTGTCAGTGCGTCGTAGCAATCTATAAAGTGGCATTGCTTTTTCTACTAACCTAGAGATGAAGTGGCTTAAGGCTGCTACGCAGCTTGCTAGTTTTTGCACTTGTTTGAGATCGGTTGGCATTTTGAGCTCTGACAAGGCCTGGATTTTAGCTGGGTTAGCTTCGATTCCTCTTTGGGATACGATGAACCCTAGTAGCATTCCGGCTGGAACGTCGAAAACACATTTTTCCGGATTGAGTCTTATGTCATATTCTCGAAGGTTATCAAACGTAAGGCGGAGATCTTCCACCAAAGTCTCGACGTGTTTGATCTTAACGACTACGTCATCAACATATGCCTCCACTGTCATGCCAATTTGTTTTTCTAAGCATGTTTGAATCATGCGTTGATATGTGGCGCCAACATTTTTAAGTCCAAAGGGCATAGTGTTGGAACTGAAAGGACCGTACGGGGTGATAAATGCCGTTGCGGCCTGATCGGATTCCTTCATCTTTATCTGATGGTATCCGGAGTAAGCATCAAGGAAGCACAACAAGTCATGTCCGGCCGTTGCATCGATAATTTTATCAATGCGGGGCAAAGGGAAGGGATATTTTGGGCAGGCCTTATATGGGTCTGTAAGGTCAACGCAGAGGTGCCAGGATTTATCCTTTTTCGGCACCATGACTACGTTGCCTAGCCAATCCGAATGTTTAATTTCTCTGATGAATCCGGCTTCCAATAATTTGGCTAGCTCTTCTCCCATTTCTTATCTTTTGGGTTCGGAAAATTGTTGCACTGACTGCTTGACTAGTTTGAACCCTTTGATAATATTGAGGTTGTGTTCGGCCAGCCTGTGTGGGATTCCCGACATATCTGAAGGGTGCCAGGCGAATATATCCCAATTTTTCCAAAGGAAGGCGCGTAATGCGGTATCTACCGCCGGATCCAGCTGTGCCCCGAGAGACGTTGTCTTGTTTGGGTCCGTGTGGTGCACTTGAAATTTTATGATTTCATCTGTCGGCTTGAAGGAGGTAGATTTCGATCTTTTGGAGAGGATTAAATTGTCCTTCTCCGTCGTTGATCGTAAGGTAGTTAATTCTTCGGCCACGAGGGCTTCAGATAATGCCTCTGAGGCTAAAGATGTCATTTTGTTCTCAGCGTGGAGTGCTCTGCCCGGATCACTTGTTAATGTGATTACTCCATTGGGCCATGGCATTTTAAGCTTTATGTACCCATAATGGGGTATAGCTTGAAAGCGTGAAAAAGTGCCCCGTCCTAAAAGGGCGTGCTATCCGCTGTTGAAGGGAACAATGTTGAAGAGAAGTTCCTCCGACCTGTAGTTATCGGATGTGCCGAATACTACGTCGAACTTAATGCTTCCTGAACACCGGGCTTCTCGGCTAGGTATAGTTCCTCTGAAGGTTGTGTTGGTGTGCTCAATGCGGGATTTGTCAACCTGCAATTTTGCAAGCGTTTCCTCGTATATGAGGTTTAGTCCATTTCCTCCGTCCATAAGTACTTTAGTGAGGCGGAAGCCGTCCACTATTGGGTCTAGTACAAGACCTGCTGTTGCTCGAATCGGCCGGACTCGAGGTGCGTCTTTGGCAGAAAAACTAATTGCCGCGTCGCTCCATGGGCTTGCAGAGCTAATTTGGTAGACCTCGGCAAGTTCACGATTTGGTCTCTTGCGGCGGTTATTTGAGGAGAATGTTTCGAAGACAGTAAAAACACCGATGTCTTTCTCCCCTGATACTGCGGTGGCAAGGATTGTTGCACCGCTCTTTGCTGCCTACCGAAGTACCCAACATGCCCTAAGGCAGTGGTTTGGGATACTGTTCGGGGTTGCGTGTATTTTGCAAGGTTTATCGAGCAGTTCGTCCAGTACGGACCTGTGCCTTAAAAGGTTTATTCATCTTGCCAATAGGCATATTATCGGATGACCTGGTAGGGTATGTCCGTTTAGCCTTAATAGTCTACTATTTGGATATGGACTGTTCTAGAGGTGTATTCTGGGCTTTCCAAGTATATTCCATTGCGCGGTATTTTCTTACTAAATGCGACAGTTTTGTGAAACTCAGAACACGACGTTGGTTGAGGGCGTTCAAGACTCCCTCATCCGTACAGTTGCGGTAAAATAGAGAGACCGCCTCGTCGTCGCAGCAGTTCTTAATCTTGTTCTTGACAAGCTAGAATCTGGCCCAGAAGTGGTTGACCGTTTCCTCGGGTTGCTGTTGTATGTTCATGAGATCATACGTGTCCGGGAATCCGGATTTACTCGGAGAGTTTTTCCCAGGGTGGGTAGGTGTTGGTCATTTTGAGTCCCGACCCAAAGTGGTATTCGGGGTTTTGACAACTTCCGATGTGGATGATCCGGGCTCAGTAGGATCTGAACATTCTGTGAGCCTGGCGCCAGCCCCAGAGCCCAGAAGACACAAAGTGCCAGGCATGTTCGGCTTGATGGGGTCCGAGATCCGAACTATGGTGGTCTCCGTCTCGAGAGGGAGAGTCTCTTCGGCTCCGTCCTCAACTGCCACCACTAGATGAGTGATCGGGATGGGATTCATCTCATCATGACCGGATTTAGGTCCGATCTAATCTCCTTGCGATGAAAGCCCCAGGGCGGCGACGCAATCCAGCAACTTGTTTAAAGGCGAGAGATCTGCCGAGGTCGCATCATCGGTGTGGGTTGAGTCAACGTAAGGGTGGTGCTCGATGACCGCAGGGAGTGCGGCCGGCCCTGAGGACACGTGGGCGCATACAACGAACCCGCCAAGCTGGAGAACCTGGGCAATGGCCAAGTTGTTTCCGAGGGTGATCTCATCATTAATGACGAGACGAGCCATCGATCTCTCATCGCGAGCGCACAGCGGAGCTCTCGATGAAAGCACCATTGTCAATGTCAAAACTGGCAGATCTCGGGTAGGGAGGCCCAAGCTATGCGTTAGAGGATCGATGGTAACAGGAGACTGGGGACATGATGTTTACCCAGGTTCAGGACCTCTCGATCGAGGTAAAACCCTACTTCATGCTATATTAATCTTGATGAATAGGATTACAAGAGTTGATCTACCTCGAGATTGTAGTGGCTAAACCCTAATGCCTAGCCTATGAGGATGTTATGATTCTGATGTTAGCCTCTACGGACTAAACCCCTTGGCTTATATTCACGCCAAAGAGGGCCTAGGGTTACAAGGGTGACTTGGGGAGGAAGTAATAGATACATCCGGACTCTACGCTTGCCTTTCTACATATAATGGAGTCCTGACAGAATACAGGGAAGAGTCTTCTGCTTCTACTTTCATGGCCCAACAATATGGCCCAACTTTATCGACTCGAACGCCTGAGGACCCCTGAATACAGGACTCGCTCAGAGCCCGTGTGCCTTACATACTGTTTCCCAAACGGTTCCTTACGACACACCGTTTGGTTTCACTGCATCATTAGAAACGTTTAATCACCGATACCACATGTGCGAAAGAATTTAGTGTGTGTTGCATCGCACACGATTACATTTTGGAAGGCCTCTGGATCATTGGTCCATATCCCCGACGGTTTCTGGGTCGTGTGGGAAGGACCCCATATCGCCCAGACTCACTTGGCGATGGTCCCAATTGCTATCACGGAAAGGGGCTAAAAACCGTTTGTATAGCACCGACGCGTACCACTGGTGTCATGTCCCTTTCTGTCACTCGGGTTGAGCACCGCAAGATTGAACCCAAAGCAAAGCACTTCTCCCATTGCAAGAAAAACCAATCTAGTGGGCTAAACCAAACCAATAGTTCGAAGAGAATTACTAAGATATTAGATCATGCATAAAAGAATTTAGAAGAAACTCAAATATTATTCATAGATAATCTGATCATAAACCCATAATTAATCGGATCTTGACAAACACACCACAAAAGAGGATTACATCGGATAGATCTCCAAGAACAACGAGGAGAACATGGTATTGAAAAGAAGAAGCCATCTAGCTACTAGCTATGGTGTAGCGACCAGACCTCAAATAGTCTGATCTCTATGCATCAGTGTCATCCCTGGATCAGTAATGCGGACACGCACAGTACTTGAAGGATTTATAACAGAGTAGCAATCACACACTTATTACCTCGATAGTCCAACGATGAATTTATTACAAATAATATGGTTGAAGGCCATCTAACACGATAACAGCGGAAGGCTTGGACGATAAGTGAGTCCATCAACTCCAGTGGCATCACTGAGTATAGAACCACGACCTAAAAAGGGGCATCTTTCTCGTCGTCTGAAAAGTCTGCAGCATGAAACGTTGCAGCCCGAAAACAGGTCAGCACATGGAATATGCTGGCAAGGTAACACAAGAGAATGCAATGAAAGTAAGGCTATACTATTTGCAATATTTGGCTGGTGGAAAGCTCTATGGTTAAGTTTTTGCGTAAAACCAATTTTTCCCTACTTCAAAGGAATAGATTTTAATTAACTATCATGGTAGTTGAAACATCATTGAGAAGATAGACATCCTCTCAACCCCAATTAAAGTTCATCATTAAACCCAACAAAATTAATTATAGTAACATGATGAGATTCACATGATAATCCAAGTACTAGATACTCAAGACGTCCATAACCGGGGACACGGCTAATCATGATCAGTTTGTACACTCTGCAGAGGTTTGTGCACTTTTCCCCACAAGACTCGATCGCCTCCGTTTGGTTTCTCGCACTGCCTGGTGTTTGAGAAACGGATGACCGAGACAAAGTCTTTCCGAAGAGGTCCCCTTAACTAGATAGATAGGCCGGTACACCTACAAAACACACTACATCTGCTAGCCCATCTCATGATCCCTTTGAGCCTGGGTGGCGGTCCAAAAGAAAAACAGGCAATCACTGGAATACCCAGATGCCTCAGTCCACCCAGATGTGTATTAATGTTGCCACCGTAAGTTGAACCATTAATTAACAAACTCACATCTGTCATGGATTTCACTCACCCAATCCACGTCTACGAGCATAGCATGTCCTAACAGCAAACATAGAAGTAACTCCCAAAGGTTTGAATGTAATGCAGGTAATAGGTACTACCTCAATCTACTTCCCAATCCCACAATTTAATTAATCCTACTCATGCAATGTGTGAGGGTTGGACTAATGCAATGAAAACTGGGTAATTGGAAAGCATGATCAAAGTGTTACTTGCCTTGCTGATGATCCGCAAAACCTAGAGACTCAAAGTAGCAAGTGGCGCACTCCGGGTACTCTATCGCAATCAAACAAGTACACAATAAGTACTTAACTAATGCACGGGTAAAACTCAAATAAGAGATCTAACCAGAAAGTTCAACTTAAGAA
The DNA here is from genome assembly GCA_902687465.1 of Secale cereale. Taxonomy (NCBI): domain Eukaryota; kingdom Viridiplantae; phylum Streptophyta; class Magnoliopsida; order Poales; family Poaceae; genus Secale; species Secale cereale. Next base: position 554,655,972 of record LR738711.1, read on the forward strand.
CTCCGGTTTGCAAAAGAATCAACTCGAAGGAAGCAACGAAACTCAAACTGCGAAAAAAAGAGCTCCGGTTTACTAGTTGGCCTAAAGTCATATTTTACAGTAGCCAAAACTTTGTTCAAGTTGATTAAACGTAAAGAGATCATCGAGACGAAGATCTGGGATTTTGAATCACCTGATTCCGACTCTCGAGAGAAAAGAAAAACGAAAAACAAGATCAGGGCAGAAATCGCGATCGGAATAACCGCGGATAAATACCCCGAAAAGAAAACGGACGAACACGCTAACGAATGAACGTTCCCTGTCTGCGGTTAACTAATGAAAACCGTTCGTTAAAACGAACGTACGGACGAACGTCCGCTAAATAAATAAATCGACGAAAAACCGAACCGATCTATTCTAAAAAAATAGATCTACGGTTTTAAAAAATACCGAGTGATTCTAGAAAAAAACAGCATCTACCTCGCGACTCCGGCGAGACGACAGTGGCGGGGCGGCGGTCCGGCGACTGGGCGGCGGGGCGGCGGGTGGTGCGGCGGCGGTGGCGGCAACACGCGGCGGCGGGGCGGCGGTCCGGCGGCGGCAACCGGCGGCGGGGGCGGCTGGCGGCGGCGCGGCGCGGAGGGCGAGGCGCGGTGGCTAGGGTTAGGGCAGGGCCAGGCACGGCGGGCTGGGGGCGGTCGGGCCGGGCGCTGCGCTTATAAAGCCCAGAAGTCCTGGGCCTTCACGACTCCAAGTCGGTTTCCTATTTTTTATTTTTTTCTAAATAGAGTCGTGGCGCAGAAAAACTAACGAAAGAAATACCAAACGGTCTCCAAAATTACCGAAATAAATTTTCACCGTCCTCTAATAAAATTTAGGACAAAGTGAACATTTTTCCCGGACCTAAATGCAATTTTGAAAAACGCATATTTTCCTATGCAAATAAATCCGCAATAAATCCAGAAAAATACCAAAAGTGATTTTAATATATTTTTCCTCCAATATTTCTGTTATTTTGGAGAAGTCATATTATCTCCGCTCATATTTTGTATTGAGAAATATTTTTAGGAGAGAAAAATAATTAGAATCACACTGTCCTCGTAGCGGTATTCGAGCGAACTCAAATACGAAAACGGTAAAGTCCCAACTCTCTCCGTAGGTCCTTGAGTTGCTTAGAATTTCGAGGAATGCCACAAAAAAAATGCAAAAACATGCAAATGCAAATATGATCAATGTATAACATTCCAAATTGAAAGTTTGGGATGTTACATATGGACCCATAGGTCTGTGGTAAAGTACTCACACTTCATCGGAAGGGCAATAGGGTTGATGTAGATGCCCTCCGTGGTTGATTCCCCCTCCAAAAGAGTAACGTAAAAGGCCTCCAAATGGGATCTTGCAATAATAGAAGGTTACGGTGGCGGAAAAGTGGTTTTGATGGATTTTCTGGGGTTTCTGGAACATATGTGAATTTATAGGCGGAAGAAGTAGGTCAGGGGAGGCTCGAGGGGCGCCCTACCCCCCAGGGAGCGCCCTCCACCTTTGTGGCCGCCTCGTGGGTCGGCGTGTACTCCAAGTCCATCTAGTGTCTCCAGGTCCAAGAAAAATCTCCGTAAAGTTTCGTTCCGCTTGGACTCCGTTTGATATTCCTTTTCTACGAAACTCAAAAACAAGGAAAAATCAGAAACTAGCACTGTGCTCTGGGTTAATAGGTTAGTCCCAATAATCATATAAAATAGCAAATGGATGCATATAAAACATCCAAGATATATAATATAATAGCATGGAACAATAAAAAGTTATAGATACGTTGGAGACGTATCTGTCTCGAAGGCGTACAATGACGTCATCCTGTTCATAGGCAGCCAACCGGCTGGGTCAGAACAGAGGAAACAGCGTCATGTTCATCGGGAGGCAACTGACTGGGTCGGAATACGTCGTGTTCATCGGGCGCCAACCGGCTTGGATGGAAAAGTCGAAACGAGGTCTGGTGATCCACAAAATGCAGGAAACGGGCCTTCTGTTCGACCACGTACGGTCGGTATGGGGTCCTGTTCATCGGGAAGGGTCTGGCATACCGCAAAACGGAGGAAACATACTTCTATTCGAGTGCCAACAGTCGAAACGGGGTCCTGTTCATCGGGAGGGGTGTGGCGTACCGCAAAACGGAGGAAACGGACTTCTGCTGCAGCGCCTACGGTGAAACGGGGTCCTGTTCATCCACCATCTACTGCCTCGCTCCAGCCTCCATGGGCTACTGTTCATCCACCATCGAGCTCCTCCAGCTTCCACCAGCTACTGTTCATCCGCCTCCACCGGCTACTGTTCATTGAGCCACCACGGGGTCCTGTTCATCCACCCCAACCGGCTGGGGTGCGGCGGCCTCCTCGGGGTCCTGTTCATGCAGCGGAAACTGCCTACTACCACGGGGTCCTATTCATCCACCCCTACTGAGAACTGTTCATCCACATCCAACCAACTGGCTCAACTCACCACGTCTCGACTCGTTCTAACTGCCTGCACGGTAGCAACGGTCAATGTTCATCAAGAGGCAAACCAACACCGGCTGGCTATGTCTTGCACAGGGGCTCCATTGGCTTCAGTGAGTAGCAGCAGTGATCGATCGCTCGGTTTAGTTAGCAGCAGCAGCGAATGAATCGCTCGGGTTTAGTTAGCAGCCAAGGGATCGATCGCTTGGGTTCAGTAACATAGATAGCAGTGTGATCGCTCGGGTTCAGTTAGAGCCCAACGCATCGCACACACACGACGTCTACGAGAGAAACGCGTAAACCCCATGCATCGCTCCGCCACGAGCACCCACCGTAACCGGGAACTCCACAAAATTTTCCTCACCCTACCTTCTACCATGATTTTTTCCGTTATGGATGGCCCAAAGAATGTCATGCAGGTGCATCCCCAGCCCACCCAAGACGACAAGCCCATTTTTTGTCATGATTTTTTGTCATCAAAGTAGGATCCCACCACATCTATGATGATACATGTTTTGTCACAATTATCGTCATAGAAGTGTCATAAGCATGACAATTTTTTTTAATTCGGCCCAAAATGTCAAAGATGTGTCTTTTTTGTAGTGGTCCCATTATTATCGGTAGACCTTTCTTGAACACCATTAGTGCTAAAATAGATTGTGAGAAACAAACTATTGGTGTTAGCTTTGGTGACGAGTCTCATGAATTTATTTTTTACAAGTTTAATAGAATACCTCATAAGAAAGAATTACCTAGTAAAGATGAAATAGTTGGTCTTGCTTCTATTGACGCGCCCGCCCATTGATCCACTGGAACAATATTTGCTAGACTATGAAAATGGCATGCACGATCATGAAAGGAATGAAATAGATAGAATCTTATTTGAACAACAACCTCTACTTAAGCACAATTTGTCTATTGAAACTCTAGGAGGTCCTCCTCCACCTAAAGGTGATCCTGCATTCGAACTAAAACAATTGCCCAACACTTTGAAATATGCTTATCTTGATGAGAAAAAGATATATCTTATTATTATCAGTGTTAATCTTTCAGAACACGAAGCAGAAATATTTTGAAAATTCTGAAGAAGCACCGAGATGCTATTGAATATACTCTTGATGATCTTAAGGGCATTAGGCCCACTCTATATCAGCACAAGATTAATAAGGAACCTGGTATTAAACCCATTGTTGATCACCAACATCGTTTGAATCCAAAGATGAAAGAAGTGGTATGAACCGAAATATTAAAGCTTCTGGAAGCAGGTATAATCTATCCCATGGAGTCCCGTTTATTGTGTCCCCAAGAAGGGAGGTATTACTATTGTTCACAATTATAAAAATGAACTTATTGCACAAAGAATTATCACTATCTATAGAATGGTAATTGATTTTAGAAAATTAAACAAAGCAACTAGAAAAGATCATTACCCTCTACCTTTTATCGATCAAATGCTAGAAATACTATCTAAGCACGCACACTTTTGATTTCTTGATGGATATTCTGGTTTCTCTCAAATACCTGTTTCATAACCTAATGAAGAGAGAAACACCTTTACTTGTCCTTTTGGAACTTATGCTTATAGGTGTATGCCTTTTAGTTTATGTAATGCACCTCCTACCTTTCAAAGATGTATGACAGCTATATTCTCTGATTTTTGTAAAAAGATTGTTGAGGTTTTCATGGATGGTTTTTCTGTCTACGGAAAGTCTTTTTATGATTGCTTAAGCAACCTCGGTCGAGTTTTGCAAAGGTGTGAGACAACTAATCTTGTATTGAATTGGGAGAAGTGCCACTTTATGGTTAGTGAAGGTATTGTCTTGGGACATAAAATCTCTGAAAGAGGTATTGAGGTGGATAAAGCTAAAGTTTATGCAATTGAGAAACTGCCATGTCCTAAAGATATTAAAGGTATTCGTAGTTTCCTGGTCATGCTGGCTTCTATAAGAGGTTTATTAAAGACTTATCTAGAATTTCTAGGCCTCTTACAAATCTTTTACAGAAGGATATTCGATTTGCTTTTGATGATGATTGTGTATAAGCCTTTGAAACACTCAAGAAAGTCTTAATTTCTGCACCTATTGTAGAACCACTTGATTGGAACTTGCCTTTTGAAATTATGTGTGATGCTAGTCATTATGTTGTTGGTGATGTTCTAGGACAAAGAGTTGAGAAGAAATTAAATGTTATCCATTATGCTAGTAAAACTCTAGACAATGCTCAACGAAATTATGCTACTACTAAAAAAGATTTTTTAGCAGTTGTGTTTGCTTGTGATAAATTCAGATCCTATATTGTTGATTCCAACGAAATTGCTCACACTGATCATGCTGCTATAAAATATCTTATGGAAAAGAAAGATGCTAAACCTAGACTCATTAGGCAGGTTATCTTGCTGCAAGAATTTGGCTTACATATGATTGAAAGGAAGGGAGCTGAGAACCCCGTAGCTAATAAGTTCTCCAGGTTAGAATATGTTCTTGATGACCCACTACCTATTGATGATAGTTTTCCTGATGAACAATTGGCTGCAATAAATTTTTCTCGTAAAACAACTTGGTATGCTGACTATGCTAATTGCATTGTTGCTAAATACATACAACCTAGTTTCACTTACCAACAAAAGAAAAAAAATCCTTCTATGATTTTAATACATTACATGTGGGATGACCCGCATCTCTATAAAGAAGGAGTAGATGCTATTATTAGACGTTGTGTACCTGATCATGAACAGGAACAAATCCTACGGAAATGTCACTCCGAAGCTTATGGAGGACATCATGCGGGAGATAGAACTGCTCACAAGGTGTTGCAATCTAGTTTTTATTGGCCTACTCTCTTCAAGGATGCCTGTAAGTTTGTTTGATCTTGTGATGAATGTCAAGGAATTGCTAATACCGATAAGCGTCAAGAAATGCCTATGGATTATTCACTTGTTGTTGAACCATTTGATGTTTGGGTTTTTGATTATATGGGACCTATTCCTTCCTCTAATGGGTATAATTCTGAAACTAAGTGGGTAGAATCTATTCCAACTAGTTGTGTTGATCACAACACTTCCATTAAAATGCTTATAGAAGTTATTTTCCCAAGGTTTGGAGTCCCTAGATATTTAATGATTGATGGTGGTTCACACTTCATTCATGGTGCTTTTCTAAAAATGCTTGATAAATATGATGTCAACCATAGAATTGCATCACCCTATCATCCTTAGTCTAGTGGTCAAGTTGAACATAGTAATAGAGAAATAAAATTAACATTACAAAAGACTGTCAATAGGTCTTGAAAGAATTGGTCTAAGAAACTGGATGATGCACTTTGGGCCTATAGAACTCCTTATTAAAATCCTATGGGTATGTCTCCCTATAAAATGGTTTATGGAGAAGCTTGTCATCTGCCTTTTGAGCTATAACATAAAGCATATTGGGCAATTAAAGAACTCAACTATGATTTCAAACTTGCCTGTGAAAATAGGTTATTTTATATTAGCTCACTAGATGAAGGGAGAACCCAGGCTTATGAAAATGCAAAACTATTCAAGGAAAAAGTTAAAAGATGGCATGATAAAAGAATCCAAAGGCGGGAGTTCAAAGTGGGTGAATATGTTCTTTTGAACAGCTCTCATTGCAGATTCTTTGCAGGAAAAATTCGCTCTAAATGGGAAGGATCATATATTATCGAAGTGGTTTATCGTTCTGGAGCTATAAAAATAAATAATGCCGAAGGTACTAACCCGAAGGTGGTCAATGGTCAAAGAATGAAACATTATATCTCAGGTATGCATATTAATGTTGAAAGCAATGTTATCCAAACCATGACACCGGAGGAACACATAAAAGAAACCTTCCGGAACACTCCAGAATCGTGAAAAAAAGGAGGTACGTTATACGGTAAGTAAACGGACTCTGAAATATCCGCAAAAATATTATTTATTAGTTTTGGAATATTACAAAAATTAGGAAAATAAGAAACAACCAGGAAGGTAACCCTAGTGGGCACAAGCGAGGTGTGCCCAGGTGGGTTGTTGTAATGCCCCGGATGTAATACTTTCCCTTTTGGGTATATAATAAATCTCCGGCTTCATCTATTTCCATTTCGGGTTCTTTGTCTTTCGGGCTTTCGTCGTTTTGTTGTGTGAGTGTGTGGCATTCATTCTTATCATGTAGACATGTGCATTGTTTTGCATTTGTGTTGTGGGTTGCATCCGGTTCGTGGCGTTTCTTCCCGTTGTCCGTTTCGTGTTCCGGAGCTCCCTCACGTGTCCGTGACGTCCCGTAGGCCTACTTTGTTGTTCGGGCGTTTTTCGTTACCGGTGTGCCGCGAGGTTGTGTTGTGTGTTGTTGTTTTGTTGTGTGCAACCCGCCTCTCAAATCTCGTCTCGTTTGGACTCCGTTGACTTTTCCCTCCGTTGTCCGTGTGGGTCCGAAGTGCCCTTACTTCGTGTCCCGGAAATACCCCTACTGCAGTCTTTTATCTCCGTCCAGGCCTTTTAAATCCATCCCCGCGATCGGATCCGTTGGATCACGATCGGAGGGCTCCTAGCGCCCCTAAACTCTCCCTAACCCTAAAAAACTGCTACATATAGACCCCCCTAGTCTATTTTGGGCATCCATATCCCCTTCTTCTTCCTCCTCTAGATCCTCTTCTTTTTTTTTTCTTTCCTATCTTCAGATCCAGATTTTATCTGCCCGGATCCCGAGGGTTTCCCTCGTTCTACCAGCCTGAGCCGCCGAGATCTCCCTCGAGCGAACCGAGCGCCAGGGTCAACGGCGCTTGATTCCTTCGTCTTCGTCGCTGGCCCGGGTCCAGGACCACATCCCCGAGCCGCCTCATCGCGCCAAGGCCGCGCTCCCACGACGCACCGTCGCCAGCGCCTGGGTTCGGCCCTTACAGCAGCCGCCAGCGCCGGCCTGGACCACTTCGCCGAAGCGCCAGCTGGGCCGGCCCACGCGCCCAGCTCCTCCCCCTCGGGCTCCCACTTCGCCGCCTCCCGCCTTCCTCCTCGGCTGGGCCGACCGCAGCCCGAGGCCCAGCGCCAGCCGCCTCCCTTCGGCCTCCCGCGGAGCGCTGCACTCCGAGCGGGCCAGGCACAGCCTCCAGCCGGGCTCCGCTCGCCAGGCCGGCCTCGATCGGCCGCGGGCCGCCTCCACCACCCTCCGGGCCGCGCCTCGCCTCCAGCCGGGCCGCGCGCCGATCCGCCGCCAACCTGGGCCGAGCCGCCGCCCCGATCTGCTTCAGCCCGTTTGCAACCAGCCAGATCTGAGGTTGACCTAAAAACCCTAGATCCAGTCTTAGTCTTGATCTGTTATGCCTACTTTGACCTGCCCTAACTTTTTATCTGCTGCTCCGTTTTGCGCGTGTAGCATGTCCAGATGTTCGTGGAGATGTCCTCTACGTTTTACCTGTTGTAGTCATGCATGTTAGATGTCGTCTTGACACTTGTTTTGCTGTTGCAAGAGTGCATCATGATATAAACTGCTGTTATGTGTTATTTTTGTGCCACCTTTGACATGTGATATCTTTTAGCTCGTTTGTCCAAACGATGCAAATGACATGTCCACGTGTTCGTCTTGCCACGAACTACGTGTTGTGTGTGATAGGTTGCATGGTAGATTTATTGTTTCCTTGTTATCTTCGTTGCCAAGTGCCATGTTCACATGTTGTGTTTTCACTTGTTATGAAATGCCATCTTGTTGAGCTCATTGTAATCGGTGTGTTCACCTCTTTGATGCATGCTTGTGTGTTTCGGGATCACCGTCATATGTATTTTGATGAGGTGCTTACCCTTTGCCATGTTTAGTTTCGAGGTGACTCAAACATGCTCTTTTGTGTGCTATGATGATATTGCTGTTTTAGGACTTAGTGAAATTTCACTAAGTCTGAAATCTGTAACGTTCCGATGCCATGTTCGTGTGATGTTGTAGGACAAAGCATGATAGTTTTGGGGTGGATTTTGATTGTTCCTTGAAGTATATATTGTTGTCTTTCCATTCATGTCCTCACATGTCCATTTGAGGTGCTGTAGCATGTTTATCTTTTGCTCCAAACTTTCAATAAAATTCTGCTGCCAGAATTTTATTTCAAAGTTCAATATGTCCAAGATCATTGCTATTGATCCGTGACTCCGTTGGGGGTGCACTTTGGACCTAGTTGCTGTACTATATATCTAGTTTGTGTTCAAGTCCTTTGCCATGCTTTTTGGGTGCTGTAGATTAATTATTTTGAGCTCCCAAGATGCTATGTTGCTGTAATTTGCAGTTTTCGCTCAAATCTTGTTTCGGGCATAACTTTTAGCCCGTAACTCCGATTTCAGCGAATCTTATATCAAACTTGGGTGATTTTCTGTGTAGATTAATAATATCAGATTGTTATCATGTTTTGAGGTGTTTTGCTTGAGTGATGTTTTCCGTGCTCCATGTGCATCCCTAGTGCATCCATCATGCATTCATGTTTTTCGAGTGCGCATTGCATCGTGTTGATTGGTGCTTGGTGTGTTTGTCTTGTTTAGAGCCGGAAGTTGAGCACGAGTTTTCCAACGAGGTTGAGCACGAGGTTTCCAACGAGTTTGAGCACGAGGACCCTTCTTTCGATCTGAACGTCTTCTCTTCAGGCAAGATGACCGAACCCCGATAACATTACTATCTTTGCCTATTGCTAGTAGTCTCGATCTATAGTTTTGCCTCGATGCCCATGTTCTTCTTGTCAGCCTCCTACTTGTAACCAATTGCCATGTTTAACCACCCTACCTATGCAAACCGTTGCTTGGCTAAGTACGCTTCGCTCAGCCCTTCTTATAGCGTTGTTAGTTGCAGGTGAAGTGAAGATGCTTGCTCCATGTTGAAGTTTGGTTGGGTTATATCACACTATATAAATGCTTTAATTGAAATCACCTATATAATGGCAAGGGTGGAAGGCTAAGCCTTTTGCTTGGTGTTTTGTTCCACTCATGCCGTTAGGATCCGTATAAGCCGGTTTTATGTTCCTTGATTATGCGTTCCTAACACGGTTGGGGTGTATGGGACCCCCTCGATAAACCGCTAAGTGCTAAGTCTTTTCCAGCAAGTCCCAACATTGGTACTATTTGCCTAATAACAAACTAAACATGCATAGGGAGTAATTAACCCTCTTTCTTAATCAACAACCCCGAGCCAGTGCTCCACATGAGTGTTGGTCCGAAACGAGCGGACTGCGGGGCCGCCTTGGGGCAACCTTAGGTATTTGGCATACACCTGTAGGACGTCTCATCCGGTCGTGTCCTGAGACCTAGATACGCGCGGCTACTATCAGGGTGTCGACACGCCGGGAGGATTTGCTGGATTAGCCTTACCTTAGCTCGGTATATCTTGAGCATGGGATTCCGAGGATACTCGGGTCTTCCCACTTTGGAGTTGCGACTCCACGGATCGTGGGCTTGTAATGGGTCAAGTTGGAACACCCCTGCAGGGTTTGAACTTTCGAAAGCCGTGCCCGCGGTTATGTGGCAGATGGGAGCTTGTTAATTCCGGTTGTAGATAACTTGACACAATGATACTAATACACTACCAGCGTGAGTTCCGTGACTGTCAATTTCCGAATAGGGATTCGGGAGTTGAACACGGAGGGGTTATGTTTGTGAGCTGTAGCTAGGATCACTTCTCGCGTTGCCTTCTCTTCTCGCTCTCACTTGCGTAAGCTAGATGCTAGTTGCATGCTGCAGACTTGTTCTTTCTTCAGCCTTTCCTTCCCCTAAAGGCTTTGATAGTTCTGTTACCCGGGAACGGGATTGCTGAGTCCTCTGTGGCTCACAGTTACTTCACACACCAGATGCAGGTCCAGCTGTGAGCTATCCAGGTGATGGCACCGAGCTGGATTGGGAGTACGACGAGGAGCGTAGTCGGTACTACGTGCGTTACCCGGATGATCAGTAGTGGAGTCTCTTACTAGGTTTCGATCCGCCTGTGGTTGTTTTATCTGAGTTTGGTACTTTGACTTTTGGCTTTTGCCCTTAGAGGGTTGTAGTGTTCTTAATGAATGATGTTTGATACTTGTACTGTAATTTCTGTGACGTGGCGTTTGTAAGCCAACTATTTTCAGTTTACTATCCCCCTTTTACATGAGTTGTGCAAAGATTACCAAACTTGAGATCATTCTAGGATGGACTTATGCCTTTAAGTCGTGCCACGACACGTAGGAGGTATAACTCCATCCTGGGCATTACAAGTTGGTATCAGAGCCAGGTTCTATAATATGGCTTTGAAACAAGAAGCAGCTCAGCTTAAGATGGAGGCTTCTAAGAAGAGAATTCGAGATGCTGTTCACTCTACCTCATCGTCTCAGTTGGCTGCGAAACAACAGAAATTCTGGCTTCCTCCTCCTCCAATGATTCGAGCTCCTTTCAACAACTCCAGCAACTTCAACAACTCCAACAACAAGAACTCTAGTGGTCGTGGTTTCTCCCACCCACCCAACCCAAGCAACCAGTCGAAGAAGCAGTTTCAGTCTCAAGGCTCCAAGTCCAGTGGCTCTCATTTCCGTCCTCTCTCTGAAGTGGTGTGCAACAAGTGTGGCCAGAAGGGTCATTATGCCAACAGATGTCCGAATCCGAAGCATCTTCCTCCTCCACCACCTATGAGTTCAGCTATTGTCAAGCATGATCCAAAGTCTGCAAGGGTTAATCTGATGAATGCAGCACAAGCCGAGGCTTCTTCTGATGTCATTCTGGGTAACCTTCCAGTGAACTCTTTTCCAGCTAAAGTGTTATTTGATTCGGGTGCTTCACATTCTTTCATGTCATTCCCATTTGCATCCAAGTATAATGTGGGCACTATGCCCTTGCCAAGGGAGTTGCAAGTGATTTCTCCGGGAAGATGCATGACTTCGAGATTATATGCTCCGGATGTTTCTATTCGCATGGGTGATTATCGATTTTTGGCTTCTCCGGTGGTTCTTGGTCATTCTGACATCGACCTCATTCTCGGAATGGATTGGCTTTCTCAGCACGATGCTCACATTGATTGTGCTCAAAAGGAAGTCAAATTGACTCATTCTGATGAAGATGTGATTATCTTCGCCTCCAGGGATAATACTATTCGGCTTTTCTCTCTTAATGATAAGGGTGAAATTAATGCCATAGAGCAAATTCCAGTGGTGAATGAATATCAAGACGTCTTTCCAGAAGAACTTCCAGGCATGCCTCCACACCGTCAGGTGGAGTTTGTCATTGAACTCGAGCCGGGCACCGAACCTGTTTGCCGGCGTCCATACAAGCTCTCTTCAGATGAATTGAAGGAATTGAAGAAACAGTTGGATGAACAGGAGCGTATGGGTCTCATCAGACCGAGTACATCTCCGTGGGGCTGTGGTGTCTTATTTGTCAAGAAGAAAGATGGCACGGAGCGTCTCTGTGTTGACTACCGGCCACTGAACAAGAAGACGATTAAGAACAAGTATCCGCTCCCCAACATCAATGAACTCTTTGAGCAGCTCAAAGGAGCTAAAGTGTTCTCTAAGCTTGACCTTCGAATGGGCTACCATCAAATTCGCATTCGCGAGGAAGACATTCCCAAGACGGCCTTCAGAACGAGCTACGGTTCATATGAGTATACCGTCATGTCCTTCGGTCTCGCCAATGCTCCTCCTACCTTTTCAAGGATGATGCATTACATCTTCAACCCCTATACTGGCGAGTTTGTGCTTGTGTATCTGGATGATATTCTGGTGTTTTCCAAGAATGAAGAAGATCACGAAAAGCACTTGCGTCTGGTTCTTGATCGACTCCGAGAGCATAAATTCTATGCCAAGTTCTCAAAGTGCGAGTTTTGGCTCGATAAGGTTTTGTACCTGGGCCACATTATCTCAGCTGACGGTATTGCGGTTAATACCGAGAAAGTTGAAGCAATTGTCAACTGGGAAGCTCCTCAGAACGTCAAGCAGCTCCGCAGTTTTCTGGGTCTTGCCAGCTATTGCAGAAGGTTTGTGGAGAACTTCTCCAAGATTGCCAAGCCTCTTTCCAACCTCCTTCAGAAGAATGTCAAATACTTTTGGTCTCCTGAGTGTGAAGTGGCTTTCAAAACCCTCAAAGAGAAGCTTGTTTCCGCTCCAGTTCTGATTCCTCCAGATGAATCCAAGCCCTATGAAGTGTTCTGTGACGCTTCTCTACAAGGTCTTGGTGGTGTGCTTATGCAAGATAAGAGAATTGTGGCATACACTTCACGTCAGCTAAAGCCAGCTGAGAAGAACTATCCCACACATGATCTCGAGCTAGCAGCTGTGGTACATGCTCTGATTACGTGGAGACATCTGTTGTTGGGCAGAAAGGTCGACATCTTCACTGATCACAAGAGTTTGAAGTACATCTTCACACAGCCGCATCTGAACCTCCGCCAGACTCGTTGGGTCGAGATGATCCAAGAGTACAACCCCAGCATTGAGTACACTCCAGGCAAGGCGAATGTGATTGCAGATGCTTTGAGCAGAAAGGCATATTGCAACAGCCTTCTTATCAAGCCATATCAGCCTGAGCTCTGTGAAGCTTTCAGGAAGCTCAACCTTCAGGTTGTTCCGCAGGGTTTTCTTGCAAATCTCCAAATTGCTCCTACCTTGGAAGATCAAGTCCGTGAGGCCCAGCTCAGTGATACCATGGTGAAGAAGGTGAAACATGGGATTGCAAAGGGCACTCCAAAATACAAGTGCTTCCGTGTTGATGAGAGAGATACCTTGTTCTTCGAGGACAGACTCGTTGTTCCCAAAGGTGATCTCAGGAAGCTCATAATGGAAGAAGCTCATGATTCTCTCCTTTCCATTCATCCTGGCAGTTCCAAGATGTATCAAGACCTCAAGCAATCTTACTGGTGGACACGCATGAAAAGGGAAATTGCCCAATTCGTGAATGAATGTGATGTATGCAGAAGAGTGAAAGCAGAACATCAACGTCCAACCGGTCTTCTCCAACCTCTTCCTATTCCTGAGTGGAAGTTCGACCACATTGAAATGGAGTTCGTCACTGGCTTTCCTAAATCCAAGCGAGGAAATGATGCTATCTTTGTGGTGATTGACAAGCTTACCAAAGTTGCTCACTTTCTTCCAGTCAAAGAATCAATCAATGCAGCTCAACTTGCAGAGCTGTACACTTCCAGAATTGTGTCCCTACATGGCATTCCTCAAGTGATATCCTCAGACCGTGGCAGCTTGTTCACATCAAGGTTCTGGGACTCCTTTCAGTCCGCCATGGGCACGAAGATCAGGTTCAGCACTGCTTTTCACCCTCAGACTAGTGGTCAAGTCGAGCGTGTGAATCAGATCCTAGAAGATATGCTCAGAGCCTGTGTCATCTCCTTCGGCATGAAATGGGAAGACTGTCTTCCATTTGCCGAGTTCTCTTACAACAACAGCTTTCAAGCAAGTGCAGGCAAAGCACCGTTTGAAATTCTCTATGGCAGAAAGTGCCGTACCCCTCTCAACTGGTCTGAAACAGGCGAACGCCAACTTCTTGGCAATGATTTGATCTCTGAAGCCGAAGAAATGTGCAAAGTCATACGTGAGAATCTCAAGGCCGCTCAGTCGCGTCAGAAGAGTTACTATGACGGAAAGCATCGTGATTTGGCTTTCGACATCGGTGATCATGTCTATCTCCGAGTGTCTCCGATGAAAGGAACCCAGAGGTTCGGTATCAAAGGAAAACTTGCTCCTAGATACGTCGGGCCTTTCAAGATTCTTGGCAAAAGAGGCGATCTAGCCTATCAGCTCGAGCTCCCTTCCAACTTTGCAAATGTTCATGATGTCTTCCATGTGTCTCAGCTTCGCAAATGCTTCAAGGCACCTGAGCGCATGATTCCGTTTGAGGAGATTGATCTTCAACAAGACCTTTCCTACCGAGAGCATCCAGTTGCAATTCTCGAAGAAACCGAACGCAATACTCGTAACAAGTCCATCAAGTTTCTGAAAGTCAAGTGGTCACATCACACAGACCGAGAAGCTACCTGGGAACGAGAAGATCATCTTCGTTCCGAGTACCCTTCCTTTTTCCAGTCCTAGATCTCGGGACGAGATCTTTTTGTAGTAGAGGAGAGTTTGTAATGCCCCGGATGTAATACTTTCCCTTTTGGGTATATAATAAATCTCCGGCTTCATCTATTTCCATTTCGGGTTCTTTGTCTTTCGGGCTTTCGTCGTTTTGTTGTGTGAGTGTGTGGCATTCATTCTTATCATGTAGACATGTGCATTGTTTTGCATTTGTGTTGTGGGTTGCATCCGGTTCGTGGCGTTTCTTCCCGTTGTCCGTTTCGTGTTCCGGAGCTCCCTCACGTGTCCGTGACGTCCCGTAGGCCTACTTTGTTGTTCGGGCGTTTTTCGTTACCGGTGTGCCGCGAGGTTGTGTTGTGTGTTGTTGTTTTGTTGTGTGCAACCCGCCTCTCAAATCTCGTCTCGTTTGGACTCCGTTGACTTTTCCCTCCGTTGTCCGTGTGGGTCCGAAGTGCCCTTACTTCGTGTCCCGGAAATACCCCTACTGCAGTCTTTTATCTCCGTCCAGGCCTTTTAAATCCATCCCCGCGATCGGATCCGTTGGATCACGATCGGAGGGCTCCTAGCGCCCCTAAACTCTCCCTAACCCTAAAAAACTGCTACATATAGACCCCCCTAGTCTATTTTGGGCATCCATATCCCCTTCTTCTTCCTCCTCTAGATCCTCTTCTTTTTTTTTCTTTCCTATCTTCAGATCCAGATTTTATCTGCCCGGATCCCGAGGGTTTCCCTCGTTCTACCAGCCTGAGCCGCCGAGATCTCCCTCGAGCGAACCGAGCGCCAGGGTCAACGGCGCTTGATTCCTTCGTCTTCGTCGCTGGCCCGGGTCCAGGACCACATCCCCGAGCCGCCTCATCGCGCCAAGGCCGCGCTCCCACGACGCACCGTCGCCAGCGCCTGGGTTCGGCCCTTACAGCAGCCGCCAGCGCCGGCCTAGACCACTTCGCCGAAGCGCCAGCTGGGCCGGCCCACGCGCCCAGCTCCTCCCCCTCGGGCTCCCACTTCGCCGCCTCCCGCCTTCCTCCTCGGCTGGGCCGACCGCAGCCCGAGGCCCAGCGCCAGCCGCCTCCCTTCGGCCTCCCGCGGAGCGCTGCACTCCGAGCGGGCCAGGCACAGCCTCCAGCCGGGCTCCGCTCGCCAGGCCGGCCTCGATCGGCCGCGGGCCGCCTCCACCACCCTCCGGGCCGCGCCTCGCCTCCAGCCGGGCCGCGCGCCGATCCGCCGCCAACCTGGGCCGAGCCGCCGCCCCGATCTGCTTCAGCCCGTTTGCAACCAGCCAGATCTGAGGTTGACCTAAAAACCCTAGATCCAGTCTTAGTCTTGATCTGTTATGCCTACTTTGACCTGCCCTAACTTTTTATCTGCTGCTCCGTTTTGCGCGTGTAGCATGTCCAGATGTTCGTGGAGATGTCCTCTACGTTTTACCTGTTGTAGTCATGCATGTTAGATGTCGTCTTGACACTTGTTTTGCTGTTGCAAGAGTGCATCATGATATAAACTGCTGTTATGTGTTATTTTTGTGCCACCTTTGACATGTGATATCTTTTAGCTCGTTTGTCCAAACGATGCAAATGACATGTCCACGTGTTCGTCTTGCCACGAACTACGTGTTGTGTGTGATAGGTTGCATGGTAGATTTATTGTTTCCTTGTTATCTTCGTTGCAAAGTGCCATGTTCACATGTTGTGTTTTCACTTGTTATGAAATGCCATCTTGTTGAGCTCATTGTAATCGGTGTGTTCACCTCTTTGATGCATGCTTGTGTGTTTCGGGATCACCGTCATATGTATTTTGATGAGGTGCTTACCCTTTGCCATGTTTAGTTTCGAGGTGACTCAAACATGCTCTTTTGTGTGCTATGATGATATTGCTGTTTTAGGACTTAGTGAAATTTCACTAAGTCTGAAATCTGTAACGTTCCGATGCCATGTTCGTGTGATGTTGTAGGACAAAGCATGATAGTTTTGGGGTGGATTTTGATTGTTCCTTGAAGTATATATTGTTGTCTTTCCATTCATGTCCTCACATGTCCATTTCAGGTGCTGTAGCATGTTTATCTTTTGCTCCAAACTTTCAATAAAATTCTGCTGCCAGAATTTTATTTCAAAGTTCAATATGTCCAAGATCATTGCTATTGATCCGTGACTCCGTTGGGGGTGCACTTTGGACCTAGTTGTTGTACTATATATCTAGTTTGTGTTCAAGTCCTTTGCCATGCTTTTTGGGTGCTGTAGATTAATTATTTTGAGCTCCCAAGATGCTATGTTGCTGTAATTTGCAGTTTTCGCTCAAATCTTGTTTCGGGCATAACTTTTAGCCCGTAACTCCGATTTCAGCGAATCTTATATCAAACTTGGGTGATTTTCTGTGTAGATTAATAATATCAGATTGTTATCATGTTTTGAGGTGTTTTGCTTGAGTGATGTTTTCCGTGCTCCATGTGCATCCCTAGTGCATCCATCATGCATTCATGTTTTTCGAGTGCGCATTGCATCGTGTTGATTGGTGCTTGGTGTGTTTGTCTTGTTTAGAGCCGGAAGTTGAGCACGAGTTTTCCAACGAGGTTGAGCACGAGGTTTCCAACGAGTTTGAGCACGAGGACCCTTCTTTCGATCCGAACGTCTTCTCTTCAGGCAAGATGACCGAACCCCGATAACATTACTATCTTTGCCTATTGCTAGTAGTCTCGATCTATAGTTTTGCCTCGATGCCCATGTTCTTCTTGTCAGCCTCCTACTTGTAACCAATTGCCATGTTTAACCACCCTACCTATGCAAACCGTTGCTTGGCTAAGTACGCTTCGCTCAGCCCTTCTTATAGCGTTGTTAGTTGCAGGTGAAGTGAAGATGCTTGCTCCATGTTGAAGTTTGGTTGGGTTATATCACACTATATAAATGCTTTAATTGAAATCACCTATATATTGGCAAGGGTGGAAGGCTAAGCCTTCTGCTTGGTGTTTTGTTCCACTCATGCCGTTAGGATCCGTATAAGTCGGTTTTATGTTCCTTGATTATGCGTTCCTAACACGGTTGGGGTGTATGGGACCCCCTCGATAAACCGCTAAGTGCTAAGTCTTTTCCAGCAAGTCCCAACATTGGTACTATTTGCCTAATAACAAACTAAACATGCATAGGGAGTAATTAACCCTCTTTCTTAATCAACAACCCCGGGCCAGTGCTCCCCATGAGTGTTGGTCCGAAACGAGCGGACTGCGGGGCCGCCTTGGGGCAACCTGAGGTATTTGGCATACACCTGTAGGACGTCTCATCCGGTCGTGTCCTGAGACCTAGATACGCGCGGCTACTATCAGGGTGTCGACACGCCGGGAGGATTTGCTGGATTAGCCTTACCTTAGCTCGGTATATCTTGAGCACGGGATTCCGAGGATACTCGGGTCTTCCCACTTTGGAGTTGCGACTCCACGGATCGTGGGCTTGTAATGGGTCAAGTTGGAACACCCCTGCAGGGTTTGAACTTTCGAAAGCCGTGCCCGCGGTTATGTGGCAGATGGGAGCTTGTTAATTCCGGTTGTAGATAACTTGACACAATGATACTAATACACTACCAGCGTGAGTTCCGTGACTGTCAATTTCCGAATAGGGATTCGGGAGTTGAACACGGAGGGGTTATGTTTGTGAGCTGTAGCTAGGATCACTTCTCGCGTTGCCTTCTCTTCTCGCTCTCACTTGCGTAAGCTAGATGCTAGTTGCATGCTGCAGACTTGTTCTTTCTTCAACCTTTCCTTCCCCTAAAGGCTTTGATAGTTCTGTTACCCGGGAACGGGATTGCTGAGTCCTCTGTGGCTCACAGTTACTTCACACACCAGATGCAGGTCCAGCTGTGAGCTATCCAGGTGATGGCACCGAGCTGGATTGGGAGTACGACGAGGAGCGTAGTCGGTACTACGTGCGTTACCCGGACGATCAGTAGTGGAGTCTCTTACTAGGTTTCGATCCGCCTGTGGTTGTTTTATCTGAGTTTGGTACTTTGACTTTTGGCTTTTGCCCTTAGAGGGTTGTAGTGTTCTTAAGATGTTTGATACTTGTACTGTAATTTCTGTGACGTGGCGTTTGTAAGCCAACTATTTTCAGTTTACTATCCCCCTTTTACATGAGTTGTGCAAAGATTACCAAACTTGAGATCATTCTAGGATGGACTTATGCCTTTAAGTCGTGCCTCGACACGTAGGAGGTATAACTCCATCCTGGGCATTACAGTTGTGCCCACCTCGGGTACCTTCCGGACTCCATTTTCTCCCGTTTTCTTGTCCCCCAAGATAAAAAATCTTTATATACCCCCTGAACCTATTAACTACCATATCGCGGAGAAATCCTCAATTCTTCTTTCTCGTTGCTTTTTTGACAGATCTGGAATTATGTCATCTCAACACTCAGAGGGCGAGAGCTATGTGGGTGATTTATATTGCAAACCCAAAGGTTTATGGAGATGTGGAACGCTATGGTTGGACCTTTGAGGAAGAAGAGGACTATGATCCTAAGGGGAAGGAGGAGACAAGATCAGATGGAGAGGAGGTCCCTCTACCCTGTTGGGATCTGCGGTAGGGTGCGTCGACTGCAAATTTTAAATTCCTACCCGCAAAACATCCAAGAACATGCTAAGTTAGATGGATCATAGATCGTTACCACTAGACGCATACTGATGTGCAGCGGAAGTAGAGTTGGGCCAGCGCGTCTCCAGAGTCGTATCCTCCTTGTTGATCTCCCACGTAGCCGATTGGATCCCATGAACAGGTTCGCCGGAGCGGTCCAAGTGCACCGCCTCCAACGGTATCTGCGCGTGCAGGAGGAACGTCATGCGGCTGACTGCTAGGTCCGATCATAGAACCGGCGGAGAGTGGAGGTGGCTAGTTGCCACACATGCAAAGCCCTAACGACGGTGCCGAAGTGATCAAATGAATAAGTGTGCTGCACCTCCACTATATATATGCATCCGTCGCGGGCTCAACACTTGGGCCTCACACAGATCCTAAAGCCCGAAGTCTACTCGATCACATTCTAAGTCCAGCTCGGATCACATCCGACCAGTGTCATCAGACCTGACCTCGTAGGTTCCTTTCTTTAGGGGGGCGACCCCTTAGGTTCAAGTCGACTTGGTCATAGTTCGGGTCACCTCCGACCTCCATGGTTGGTAGAAGCCTCTAGAGAGGCGTGCCGACCACCAAGCAGACTATGAAGCTGGTTAGGCGAACCTGTACAATGTGTCACACTTCTGTTCCCTTTGCCACACGATATATGTTGTTAGGCTGAAGGAGATACTGTCATCCTTGTGCTAGCCTGACCTCTTCCTCACTCTAGTGATGCCAATCACAAACCGGATTATCCCATAATCCTTATCGCATGGCCATGCTTATCCTGGTCGGATCACACGAGGGGGCCAGAGTATATCTCTCCTGATCAAAGGGGCAAATCCCATCTTGCTCGACCATGTCTCACATCATGGGTCTGGACAAACCCGAAACCTACCTTTGTAACTACCTAGTCACGGAGTAGCCTTTGGTCAGCCCAAAGCAAGTCTGTCCCCATCCCGAGTACATGCATCAGCTCAGGTCTTAGGACATATAACGTATGTTGTACTCGAGACTCACAGATGACATATCGATGTGTCTCATAGTTGGGTTTGTCCAATGCGATATTCATCCGAGCTTGGATCCAGTCACCTCGAACCCAACCTCGGATCGATCAGATCCATGCAGTTCAGCAGCATCACATGCTTCATGGTTAGTGAGACAAAGTCATGCACCGTATTGGATGCTAGTCTAGTCCGATGTGTTCCCACACGTTATTTGTTACTAGGGACCATTTAGGATGTATCATACAACACAAGATCTCACAAACAGGTCACGTACTTGCCAACAAGTTTCAATTATTACATCTAAGGACTATCTTTATTCATAAGCACATAGGAATATCAACATACATGATTGCCTCTAGGGCATATCTCCAACATACCCCAACCTTGCGACATGTATGTGGAATTCAAAGAGTCAAGTCTCCCTAATAAAACAAAGAAACCTAAGATCCAGTTTATCCTATTTCGTCTTCTGCAGGAGAATAAGCAGGAATTATGCAAGAAGACATTGATGCTGGAGCAAGAGGTTGACATCCTGAAAGAGGAAAATTTTACCCTCACAAGCAAGTTTAAAGAAAGGATAAACATGCTACTTCCTCACCATCACCAGCATCACCATCACCACCAAAGGATAATTGAGTATCGGGTATGGGCACTCCCCTTGGCTTGTGCCAAGCTTGGGGGAGATGCCCCGGTATCATATCACACCACCTCTTTTGCCTTTATTTATCTTAGTTCGATCATAGTTATCTTTTGCATTAGTTGAATAAAAGTTTAGTTCAATTTTTCTTCGAGGGTTTCCTTAGTGATCGATCTACCTATCTATTTAATGGTGTGCAAGATATCTCTACCTAATAATAAAGCAAACTGGGTTTCTGGTCGTCCGTCACACACTTTTGCAGAAAACCCACCGCATTTTCTGTGAATTAACCCGCACTACACACTTAAGTCACAACTGAACCGTTATTTTACCTTTTTACGAAAAACAACCTGATGTCTTAGATAATTCACCCGCGGATCATATATAGGTCAAACAAATGTTGTTCTAAGTTATCCATATCTTTTAAACCATAACTCTGATTTTAACATGTTATATATGAAAATTGATTAGAAAAATGTGTAGAACCTGAATATGATGTTATTTTTATTTGTTAAGTATTTTAAAAATATTATTTTGGAAGATATTTAAGTTAAAAAAATGTTTCTCTTAATTATCCATATCTATTAAACCATAACTCCGATTTTAACATGTTATATATGAAAAATGATTAGAAAAATGTGTAGAATCTGAATATGATGTTATTTTTGTTTGTTAAGTATTTTTAGAACATTATTTTGGAAGATATTTAAGTTAAACAAATGTTTCTCTTAATTATCCATATCTATTATATCGTAACTCCGATTTTACCATGTTATATATGAAATTTTATTAGAAAAATATGTATTATTTGAATATGATATTATTTTTACCTATTAAATACTTTAAAATATTAGTTTAAAATCAAACTTGTAACCTATAGGGCATGTCCATTTTTCTTTCGTACCGCGGCGATCTGGATTGTAAATAAACAACCACTAAAATCATATAGAGATGAAAGAAAACATGAATAACCACACATGAGCACCTCTGAAAAACCTGGTAGGGGAAAACAACATCCAAACACTCTTTGGTTTGTGTGAACACTGAGGCCACTGCCGGTGAGGGTGAGAAGGAGGATAAACGGCAACACGAATATGATCCCTCGCTAAAATAAAGGGCATGAACATAGTATGGTTATTGGGTTAAGAGTGTGTGTTATTTTTTCCCCGTTGAAACGCACGTGCTCTTTTGCTTTCTTCACTTTTATGTTCCAATCAAAATAAAGGAAAATAAATGAAAAAGATCATATGCTAATCTTATGTTAAGTAATGACATCACATAAGGAAAAGTATAAGTAGTAAAATTTATTGGATATTGACAAACATAGCATTGGTCCATGATGCAATTCATGAAAGAATTAATAAGGGAAGACAATATTCACATGCAAATACATTATCTTGGACATCTTTTATGATTGTGATCCCCCACGATAATGTTATATGCCAACATTGTTGACGTTGGACAAGGAAGGCAACGTAATGACTTATGCTTGTTCATATTCAAATATAAGTTATATTGTCATAGATCCTTTCACATGTGGGCTTGCTCGATATGTTTTCCAGCCAAAAATTCAACACTAACTAGAGATACTACATGTGCATCCAAAAACCCTTAAACCCCAAATCATTTTTCTTTGAGAGTCCATCATACCTACCTATGGATTGAGTAAGATCCTTCAAGGTAGTTGTCATCGGTGCAACAAGGCAATAAAAATTGCTTCTAAATATGTTGGATCATTTAGTTTAAGAGAAAATTTAGCGTTGTACAAACTTGAGATGGCAAAATAATAAAAGCGAGAGACTGCATAATAAAGGTTGCTATCACAAGGGCAATATGACGTGACGTTCTTTTGCACTAAGACATTGAGCATGCAAACCAAAAAGCGCATGAAAACCTCTGCTTCCTTCCGTGAAGGGCATATCTTTTACTTTTATGTATTTACGTTTATGCAAGTGTCAAAGTATTCTTCATTATTCCATTTTATTTTCTTTTTTTGCAAGCATCAAGAGGTGGGTAAAGATCTACGAACATATATCTAGTTGGATATGGGTGAGAATGAGTTATTATTGTTGACACCACCCTTGAGGTGAATAGGTTGGGAGGCAAAACTATAATCCCTTATCTTTCTATGTGTGAGTGTTAGCAATCATAGAATACTATATGATGGTTGAGTATGTGGACTTGCCTGAAGGCTCTGCTACTTCTCGAGCTTGTGTTGTATTCTCTCAAAGAGGAAAGGGTGATGCAATATAGTAGCGTAAGTATTTCCCTTTGTTTTTGAGAACCAAGGTATCAATCCAATAGGAGACAATGCGTGAGTCCCTCGCAGCTGCATAAACAAATAAGAACTTCACAGCCAACGCGATGAGGGGTTGTCAATCCCTTTACGGTCACTTATGAAAGTGAGATCTGATAGATAGGATAGTGTAATGTTTTTTTATTTTTGGGTATAAGAATATAAAGTAAATAAAGCAAAGTAAAGTAGATAGGAGATTAATATGTTGAGAATAGACCCGGGGGCCATAGGTTTCACTAGTGGCTTCTCTCATGATAGCAGAATTCTACGCTGGGTGAACAAATTACTGTCGAGCAATTGATAGAAAAGTGCAAAGTTATAAGAATATCTAGGAATGATCATTATATATAGGCATCACGTCCGTGACAAGTAGACCGAAACGGTTCTGCATCTACTACTATTACTCCACACATTGACCGTTATCCAGCATGCATCTAGAGTATTAAGTTCATAAGAACAGAGTAATGCTTTAAGCAAGATGACATGATGTAGAGAGATAAACTCAAGCAATATGATATAAACCCATCTTTTTATCCTCGATGGTAACAATACAATACGTGCCTTGTTGCCCATGTTGTCATTAGGAAAGGACACCGTAAGATTGAACCCAAAGCCAAGCACTTCTCCAATTACAAGAACTATAGATCTAGTAGGCCAACCCAAACCAATAATTCGAAGAGACTTGCAAGGATATTAAAATCATACATATAAGATTTCAGAAAATAACCAAATATTTCTCGTAGATAATCTTGATCATAAACCCACAATTCGTCGGATCTCGACAAACACACCGCAAAAAGATTACATCGAATAGATTTCCTCGAAGACCGAGGACAACTTGGTATTGAGATCCAAAAAGAGAGAAGAAGCCATCTGTAACATCCCAAATTTTCAATTTGGAATGTTATACATAGATCATATTTGCATTTGCATGTTTTTGCATTTTTGTTCGTGGAGTTCCTCGAAATTCTAAGCAACTCAAGGACCTACGGAGAGAGTTGGGAATTTTACCGTTTTCGTAATTGAGTTCGCTCAAATACAGGTACGAGGACAGTGTGATTCTAATTATTTCTCCCTCCTAAAAATATTTCTAAATATCAAAAATGAGCGGAGATTATATGACTTCTCCAAAATAACAGAAATATTGAAGGAAAAATGTTAATATCACTTTTGGTATTTTTCTGGATTTATTTGCGGATTTATTTGCATAGGAAAAAATGCGTATTTTTCAAAATTGCATTTAGGCCTGGGAAAAATGTTCACTTTGTCCTAAATATTACTAGAGGACGGTGAAAATTTATTTCGGGAATTTTGGAGTCCTTTTGGTATTTCTTTCCTTAGTTTTTCTGCGCCGGGACTCTTTTAGAAAAAAAAACAGCAACCGACCTAGTCTCGTATCGGACCAGGAGACTGGGCTTTATAAGTCGCAGCCCCGCCGGCCCAACTCCCCACCTCGCCCGCAACCGCCCGAACCCTAGCCGCCGCCGGATCCCGCCGCCGCCGCCGCCGCCTCCCGCCGCCCCGCAGCCCGCGCCGCCCCGCCGCCTCGCCCGCGCCGCGCCGCCGCCTCGCCCGTGCCACGCTGTCGCCGCTCCTCGCCGGAGACCGCCGGAGTTCGCCAGAGTTCGAGGTAGTTTTTGTTTTTTTGTCGGTTAATAGATCGGTTTATTTTAGGAAAAACCTAGATCTGTTTTTTTTAAAGATCGGTTCGGTTTTTTTTCGATTTAGCTAATTAGCGGACGTTCGTCCGTACGTTCGTTTTAACAAACGGTTTTTGTTAGTTAACCGCAGACAGCGAACGTTCGTTCGTTAGCCTGTTCGTCGTTTTTCTTTTTGGGGTATTTATCCGCGGTTATTCCGATAGCGATTTCTGCCCTGATCTTGTTTTTCGTTTTTCTTTTCGTTCGAGAGTCGGAATCAGGTGATTCAAAATCCCAGATCTTCGTCTCGAAGCCCTCTTTACGTTAGATCAACTTGAACAAAGTTTTGGCTAATGTAAAATTTGACTTTAGGCCAACTAGTAATTCGGAGCTCGTTTCATTCGCAGTTTGAGTTTCGTTGCTTCTTTCGAGTTGATTCTTTTTTTGCAAACCGGGGTTCTTAAGTTGAACTTTCTGGTTAGATCTCTTATTTGAGTTTTACCCGTGCAGTAGTTAAGTACTTATTGTATGCCTGTTTGTTTGATTGCGATAGAGTACCCAGAGTGCGCCGCTTGCTACTTTGAGTCTCTAGGTTTTGCGGATCATCAGCAAGGCAAGTAACACTTTGATCATGCTTTCCAATTACCCAGTTTTCATTGCATTAGTCAAACCCTCACACATTGCATGAGTAGGATCAATTAAATTTGTGGGATTGGGAAGTAGATTGAGGTAGTTCCTATTACCTCCATTACATTCAAACCTTTGGGAGTTACTTCTACGTTTGCTGTTAGGACATGCTATGCTCGTAGACGTGGATTGGGTGTGTGAAATCCATGACAGATGTGAGTGTTAATTAATGGTTCAACTTAAGGTGGCAACATTAATACACATCTGGGTGGATTGAGGCATCTGGGTATTCCAGGATTGCCTGTTTTTCTTTTGGACCGCCACCCAGGCTCAAAGGGATTATGAGATTTTTCATACTAGAAACTTCCGTGTGCAGCCACATGCCAATATGGGCTTTGGCATAGTTGAGTAAGTTGCGGGAAACCTTTCCATGATGGGCTAGCAGATGTAGTTGGGTTTTGTAGGTGTACCGGCCTATCTATCTAGTTAAGGGGACCTCTTCGGAAAGACTGTGTCTCGGTCATCCGTTTCTCAAACACCATGAAGTGCGAGAAACCAAACAGAGGCGGTCGAGTCTTGTGGGGAAAAGTGCACAAACCTCTGCAGAGTGTACAGACTAATCATGATTAGCCGTGTCCCCAGTTATGAACGTCTTGAGTATCTAGTACTTGGATTATCTTGTGAATCTCATCATGTTACTCTAATTAATTTTGTTGGGTTTAATGATTACTTTTAATTGGGGTTGAGAGGATGTCTATCTTCTCAACGATGTTTCAACTACCATGATAGTTAATTAAAATGCATTCCTTTGAAGTAGGGAAAAATTGGCTTTACGCAAAAACTTAACCATGGAGCTTTCCACCAGCCATATTGCATATAGTATAGCTTACTTTCATTGCATTCTCTTGTGTTACCTTGCCAGCATATTCCATGTGCTGACCTGTTTTTCGGGCTGCAACGTTTCATGTTGCAGACTTTTCAGACGACGAGTAAGATGCCCTTTTTAGGTCGTGGTTCTATACTCAGTGATGCCGCTGGAGTTGATGGACTCACTTATCTTCCAAGCCTTCCGCTGTTAACGTATTAGATGGCCTTCAACCATATTATTTGTATTAATTTCATCGTTGGACTATCGATGTAATAATTGTGTGATTGCTACTCTGTTATAAATCCTTCAAGTATTGTGCGTGTCAGCATTACTGATCCAGGGATGACACTGATGCACAGAGATCAGACTGTTTGAGGTCTGGTCGCTACAAGATGGTATCAGAGCACACGCTGACTGTAGGACACGACCACTAAGACAAGCCCTAGAACACTATTCACTCTTCTCTCTTCTGACTCCTCATCTTTTCTATTCTTTAGGATGGTGGAAGCAAAGCACAAGATCATGCAACCGGATGATGACGCACCCTTTGGACGACACCTGAAGGAAGTCACCAGATATCTCAACATTGGATTACCAAGTTTCACCGGAACCTACAATGCCACTCTACCTGAGGAGGAGCGTTGGTTAATTCAAGCCCAAGTTCCAGGAAGGACGTTCGCACCCGTCACCTCACTCATAGCATTTTCCTTTAATGCACCTACATGGAGCCTAGGAAGGAGTATGGCAGCCCACATTGCTATGGGAAGGATTGGAGAAGTCTACAAGCAGGAGCTAAAGGACACTATCTACCAGATTTGTGGACGCTGAGATGAGAATTGGGATATGATCAGCACCCGGAAGGGTATATCCATAGCAGCATTCATCCAGGAGTTGAACCACCACATTCGTCGCCAGGAGCACCAGATGTGTGCAGGGATGATAGATTTGAAGAAGGCCCTAAATAGGAATTTGGAGTTAGAAGAAGAACTCAAGTCTACACGTGACGGATATGAGGAGGAGATGAAGATACTTGTGGAGAAGAATGATGATTTGACCCAGAAGTTAGGAATACTCATGGGAGAAGAAGACGAGGAAGAAGAACCCAAGGACATATCACCGGAAGACTATATCATCATAGATGACACATATTCGGAAGCTGAGGATAGCAAGGATGAAGACTATGAAGATGAAGCTAGAGCAGATATTACGGAATCCTCTGCCGAGCAATATTTTTAGATGACCACCCTATGACTAGTAGTTTACCTCCATATATTAGTTTTAGAACACCTATGTAACGATCGTTAGATTTGTAAGACCTTGCTTGAAATTGATTGGTGTGATATGATTGTGTGTTTGTCTCATGTGCAAATGGGTAGTGATTTTCCCTTAGACCTCTTTTCTATTCTAATCTCCTCCCTCTACACCCATCAGATGCCTCCAAGACGTGAATTCGAGTTTCCCCCTGAGCTCACTCAGTTGATCCAGCAGCAGAACACCCTGATGCAACTTCTTGTCCAGAACACTCAGAACAACCACAACAACAACAACAACAACCCTCCACCACCACCACCTGTGGAAAACCTTACATGTTTCTTAAGATTGCAACCACCCGTGTTTGCTAGCAGCATCGAACCAATTGTGGCTGATGACTGGCTACACAACATTGGAAGGGATTTGACCACCGCCAATTGCTCGGATGCTGACAAGGTGCGATTTGCCGCACACCAGTTGTCTGGACCAGCCGCAGCATGGTGGGAGAATTACACAGCCACTTACCCCGTAGCCAATGTCACTTGGGATCAGTTTCAGCAAGCTTTTCGTACCGCCCATGTCTCAACGGGATCCATGAGTATGAAGAAGCAGGAGTTTCGCAATTTGCGCCAAGGGAATCGTACTGTGGCCTAGTACGTGGATGAGTTTAGTACCCTATCTCGTTATGCCCTAGATAATGTGGCCACAGATGCCAAGAAGCAGGAGAAATTCATGGAAGGGCTGAATGATGAGATGAGTGTACAGTTGATGGTGGCAACTTTCAATAACTATCAGGAGTTGGTTGACCGCGCCCTGATGATTGAAAGGAAGCATCAACAGATTGAGAGTCGCAAGAGGAAGTATGGGCAAGGAAAGTATAATTTTGGAGCTCAGCAGAAGCCCCACTTTACCCCTAAAGCAGTAGGACAGTTTCAGCATACCCATGGAGGAAGTAGCTCACACAACCACCATGGCACCAAGAATGGAAATGGCAAAGGGAATGGGAATGGAGCTAATGGAAACCAGAACCGCCCTACACAGTCCACACCCACCAAGAGGGATTTTAGCCATGTCACTTGTTACAAGTGTGAGAAGACCGGGCATTATGCCAATGAATGCCCAGAAGCTAAGAATGGGAACGGCAATGGAAGCGCCGGGAAGCAGCCCAACCCGTTCAACATAGGACAAGTGAACCACGTGACCATGGAGGAGGTAGAAGAGCAACCAGATGTTGTTGTCGGTAAGTTTTTGGTTAAGACATTTACCGCAATAGTTCTTTTCGATACTGGTGCATCGCATTCATACATTTCAAGGGGATTCGTAAGCAGACATAGGATGTCCACCCGAGTTCTTAAGACCCCCATGTTAGTAAGTTCCCCTGGAGCAGATTATATGGCACACCAAGGATGTTTTCAGACGCCATTGATCATAGGACGCCATACTTTCCCCTCTGACCTAATAGTATTGGAATATCAAGGACTGGATGTGATATTAGGTATGGATTGGTTATGAAAGTATGGAGGTAACATTGACTGTGCCAGTAAGTCTATTTTGCTCACCACCCCGGAGGGAAAAAGGATTAAGTATGTATCTAGGCATTCTCCTACAAGGACTCAAGTATATTCTCTCATGGGAGTTGTTCAGGAGGAAGTGCCAGTAGTGAAGGATTATCCGGAAGTGTTTACAGAGGAGTTACCTGGCATGCCACCAGATAGAGATATAGAGTTTTTGATCGAACTTTTGCCAGGCACCGGGCCAATTTCGAAGAGACCATATAGGATGCCCGCAAAGGATTTGGAGGAAATTAAGAAGCAGATTAAGGAGTTATTGGATAAAGGATTCATACGCCCAAGTTCTTCGCCTTGGGGTTCGCCAGTACTTCTAGTAGAGAAGAAGGATGGATCGTTAAGAATGGTTGTTGATTACCGTGGATTGAATGAAGTAACGATCAAGAACAAGTACCCACTGCCAATGATCAATGATCTGTTCGATAGATTGCAAGGAGCTAAGGTCTTTTCTAAGATCGATCTGTGATCAGGGTACCATCAATTGAAGATCCGAGAGCAGGATATACCTAAGACGGCCTTTACCACTAGGTATGGATTGTACGAGTATACCGTTATGTCGTTTGGTCTGACGAACGCACCGGCATACTTTATGAACCTGATGAACAAAGTGTTTATGGAGTATTTGGATAAGTTTGTCGTAGTGTTCATAGATGATATCTTGATCTTCTCGAAGGATGAAGAGGAGCATGCAGAGCATTTGCGTTTGGTATTGGAGAAGCTCAGAGAGCATTAGTTATATGCCAAGTTTAGCAAATGCGAGTTTGGTTGAAGGAAGTCGGATTCCTTGGACATGATATATCTAGAGAAGGAATAGCAGTAGATCCCGCCAAGGTGGACACTGTGACCAGTTGGGAAGCACCGACGACTGTTGGAGAGATCTGGAGTTTTCTTGGAATCGCAGGATACTACTGGAGATTTATCGAAAATTTCTCGAAGATTGCAAAGCCAATGACGGAGTTGTTGAAGAAGGACACCAAGTTCAGTTGGACAGAAGAATGTGAGGCTAGTTTCCAGGAGTTGAAGAAAAGGTTGGTATCATCCCCTGTGTTGATTCTGCCAAATCAACATAAGGACTATGAGGTGTACTGCGACGCTTCACGTCGAGGACTTGGAGTTGTTCTTATGCAGGAAGGAAGAGTTGTTTCGTATGCTTCACGACAACTAAAACCTCATGAGATGAATTATGCCACCCACGATTTGGAGTTAGCAGCCGTAGTTCATGCATTGAAGACGTGGAGATATTTTCTCATTGGAAACCATTGTGAAGTATATACGGACCACAAGAGTTTGAAGTACATATTCACTCAGAAGGAGCTGAATCTTAGGCAAAGGAGATGGCTGGAACTCATTAAGGATTATGACATGAGATTGCATTATCACCCCGGAAAGGCTAACGTAGTAGCCGATGTGCTAAGCCGTAAGAGCCATGTCAATACCCTAATGATGGAAGAATTTCCAAAGGAGTTAGCCGAGGTCCTACGAGAGCTACGTACGGAGATAGTTCCGAGAGGATATGTAGCAACGCTAGAAATCCAGTCTACCCTGATGGATAAAATCAGAGAAGCTCAGAAAGCTGACAAGGAGGTTGTCGCTATAAAGGAGAGGATGAGCGACGGAAAAGCTAAAGGTTTTCGTGAGGATGAATACGACACCTTATGGTTTGAGGATCGAATCTATGTGCCCAATGACCCGAAGATAAGGAAGTTGATTTTACAAGAGGCCCATGATTCACCATACTCGATTCACCCAGGAAATACTAAGATGTATTTGGTTTTGAAGGATATTTTCTGGTGGACCGGTATGAAGAAGGATATTGCGGAGTATGTAGCAGTTTGTGATGTATGCCGGAGAGTGAAGGCAGAACATCAGAAGCCCGCCGGATTGTTACAACCTATGCCAATACCCGAATGGAAGTGGGAGAAGCTTGGCATGGATTTTATCACCGGATTACCCAGGACCAAAGCAGGATATGACTCAATCTGGGTAGTAGTAGACCGATTGACGAAGGTAGCACACTTTATCCCTGTGAAAACCACTTATACCAGTGCAAAGTTGGCTAAGATATACATGACCAGAATTGTATGTCTGCACGAAGTTCCGAGGAGCATCGTATCAGATAGAGGAACCCAGCTTACCTCAAAGCTCTGGAATCAGTTACATGAAACTTTGGGTACCAGGCTAGAGTTTAGCACCGCGTTTCATCCACAGACAGATGGACAGACGGAGAGAGTCAATCAGATTTTGGAGGATATGCTAAGAGCCTGTGCATTAGATTATGGATCTAGTTGGGATGACAACTTGCCCTACGCGGAGTTCGCATACAACAACAGCTACCAAGACAGTTTGAAGATGGCACCGTTCGAGGCATTGTATGGAAGGAGATGCCGAACACCGTTGTCATGGGACGAAGTTGGAGACCGACAGTTGTTTGGACCAGACTTAATCAAAGAGTATGAGGAGAAGGTGAAGTTGATTCGAGATAGACTAAAGGTAGCTCAGTCCAGGCAGAAGAGTTATGCCAACTCGAAGCGCAAGGAGATAACCTATGAGATCGGAGATAGAGCATACTTGAGAGTATCGCCTCTGCGAGGAGTTAAATGTTTCGGAGTTAAAGGGAAGTTAGCCCCGAGATTTGTGGGACCTTACCGTGTTTTGGAACGCATGGGAGAGGTTGCCTATAAGTTGGAATTGCCCGAAGGATTGTCAGGAGTGCACGACGTGTTTCACGATTCGCAGCTTAAGAAGTGTCACGCGAAGATGGCCGATATACCGCTTAGAGACACAGTACCCCTGGAAGCAATTCAGTTGGACAGTGATCTGACCTACGAGGAGAAGCCTGTTAAGATTCTTGATTTTTCGAGCAGAGTTACCCGCAGTAAGGTTATCAAGTTTTGCAAAGTTCAGTGGAGTCACCACACCGAGGAAGAAGCCACCTGGGAGCGAGAAGATGATCTACGCAAGGACCACCCACACCTATTCTCTAGCCAAGTCGAATCTCAAGGGCGAGATTCATTCTAAGGGGGTAGGTTTGTAACATCCAAAATTTTCAATTTGGAATGTTATACCTAGATCATATTTGCATTTGCATGTTTTTGCATTTTTGTTCGTGGAGTTCCTCGAAATTCTAAGCAACTCAAGGACCTACGGATAGAGTTGGGAATTTTACCGTTTTCGTAATGGAGTTCGCTCAAATACAGGTACGAGGACAGTGTGATTCTAATTATTTCTCCCTCCTAAAAATATTTCTAAATATCAAAAATGAGCGGAGATAATATGACTTCTCCAAAATAACAGAAATATTGGAGGAAAAATGTTAAAATCACTTTTGGTATTTTTCTGGATTTATTTGCGGATTTATTTGCATAGGAAAAAATGCGCGTTTTTCATAATTGCATTTAGGCCCGGGAAAAATGTTCACTCTGTCATAAATATTACTAGAGGACGGTGAAAATTTATTTCGGGAATTTTGGAGTCCGTTTGGTATTTTTTTCGTTAGTTTTTCTGCGCCGGGACTCTTTTAGAAAAAAAACAGCAACCGACCTAGTCTCGTATCGGACCAGGAGACTCGGCTTTATAAGCCGCAGCCCCGCCGGCCCAACTCCCCGCCTCGCCCGCAGCCGCCCGAACCCTAGCCGCCGCCGCATCGCGCCACCTCGCCGCCGCATCCCGCCGCCGCCTCCCGCCGCCCCGCAGCCCGCGCCATCCCGCCGCCTCGCCCGCGCCGCGCCGCCGCTAGCTCGCCGCCCCGCCGCCTCGCCCGTGCCGCGCCGCCGCCGCCCCTCGCCGGAGACCACCGGAGTTCGCCGGAGTTCGAGGTAGTTTTTGTTTTTTTCGGTTAATAGATCGGTTTATTTTAGGAAAAACCTAGATCTGTTTTTTTAAGGTTCGGTTTTTTCGGTTTAGCTAATTACTGGACGTTCGTTCGTTAGCCTGTTTGTCGTTTTTCTTTTTCGGGGTATTTATCCGCGGTTATTCCGATCGCGATTTCTGCCCTAATCTTGTTTTTCGTTTTTCTTTTCGCTTGAGAGTCAGAATCAGGTGATTCAAAATCCCAGATCTTCGTCTCGAAGCCCTCTTTACGTTAGATCAACTTGAACAAAGTTTTGGATACTATAAAATTTGACTTTAGGCAAACTAGTAATTCGGAGCACGTTTCTTTCGTAGTTTGAGTTGCGTTGCTTCTTTCGAGTTGATTCTTTTTTTGCAAACCGGAGTTCTTAAGTTGTACTTTCTGGTTAGATCTCTTATTTGAGTTTTACCCGTGCAGTAGTTAAGTACTTATTGTATGCCTGTTTGTTTGATTGCGATAGAGTATCCGGAGTGCGCCGCTTGCTACTTTGAGTCTCTAGGTTTTGCGGATCATCAGCAAGGCAAGTAACACTTTGATCATGCTTTCCAATTACCCAGTTTTCATTGCATTAGTCAAACCCTCACACATTGCATGAGTAGGATCAATTAAATTTGTGGGATTGGGAAGTAGATTGAGGTAGTACCTATTACCTGCATTACATTCAAACCTTTGGGAGTTACTTCTATGTTTGCTGTTAGGACATGCTATGCTCGTAGACGTGGATTGGGTGAGTGAAATCCATGACAGATGTGAGTGTTAATTAATGGTTCAACTTAAGGTGGCAACATTAATACACATCTGGGTGTATTGAGGCATGTGGGTATTCCAGGATTGCCTGTTTTTCTTTTGGACCGCCACCCAGGCTCAAAGGGATGATGAGATTTTTCATACTAGAAACTTCTGTGTGCAGCCACATGCCAATATGGGCTCTGGCATAGTTGAGTAAGTTGTGGGAAACCTTTACATGATGGGCTAGCAGATGTAGTTGGGTTTTGTAGGTGTACCGGCCTATCTATCTGGTTAAGGGGGCCTCTTCGGAAAGACTGTGTCTCGGTCATCCGTTTCTCAAACACCATGCAGTGCGAGAAACCAAACGGAGGCGATCGAGTCTTGTGGGGAAAAGTGCACAAACCTTTGCAGAGTGTACAAACTGATCATGATTAGCCGTGTCCCCGGTTATGGACATCTTGAGTATCTAGTACTTGGATTATCATGTGAATCTCATCATGTTACTCTAATTAATTTTGTGGGGTTTAATGATTAATTTTAATTGGGGTTGAGAGGATGTCTATCTTCTCAACGATGTTTCAACTACCATTATAGTTAATTAAAATGCATTCCTTTGAATTAGGGAAAAATTGGCTTTACGCAAAAACTTAACCATAGAGCTTTCCACCAGCCATATTGCATATAGTATAGCTTACTGTCATTGCATTCTCATGTGTTACCTTGCCAGCATATTCCATGTGCTGACCCGTTTTTCGGGCTGCAACATTTCATGTTGCAGACTTTTCAGACGACGAGTAAGATGCCCTTTTTAGGTCGTGGTTCTATACTCAGTGATGCCGCTGGAGTTGATGGACTCACTTATCTTCCAAGCTTTCCGCTGTTATCGTATTAGATGGCCTTCAGCCATATTATTTGTAATAATTTCATCATTGGACTATCGATGTAATAAGTGTGTGATTGCTACTCTGTTATAAATCCTTCAAGTACTATGCGTGTCAGCATTACTGATCCAGGGATGACACTGATGCACAGAGATCATACTGTTTGAGGTCTGGTCGCTACACCATCTAGCTAATAACTATGGACCCGAAGGTCTGTGGTAAACTACTCATAACTCATGGTAAGGCTATGGTGTGGATGTAGAAGCACTCCATGGAAGATCTCCCCTCCGGTGGAGCTCCGGAACAGGCCCCAAGATGGGATCTCGCAGGAATAGAAGGTTGTGGCGGTGGAATTAGGGTTTTCTCTATTGCCTGTTTTCAGGGTACATGGGTATATATAGGAGGAAGGAGGGCACCGGGGTAGCCAGAGGGGGCCCACGAGGGTGGGGGCGCGCCCTGTAGGAGGGGGCGCGCCCTGGACCCTCGTGGCCGCCTCCTTCGTTCCCTCGTGCGTACTCTAAGTTTTCTGTGTTGATAACGTTCCAAAAATAACTCCCGCGAAGGTTTCATTCTGTTTGGACACCGTTTGATATTCCTTTTCCGCGAGACCCTGAAATAGACAAAAAAAACAGCAATCTGCACTGGGCCTTGGGCTAGTAGGTTAGTCCCAGAAATAATATAAAAGTGTATAATAAAGCCCATTAAACATCCAAAACATCATATATAATAGCATGGAACTATCAATAATTATAGATACGTTGGAGACGTATCAAGCATCCCCAAGCTTAATTCCTGCTCGTCCTTGAGTAGGTAAATGATAAAAACAGAATTTTTGATGTGGAATGCTAACCCTCATAATTTTCAATGTAGTTTCTTTATTCTCGCATGAATGTTCAGATCCGAAAGATTCAAGACAAAAGTCTATATTGACACAAGAGTAATAATACTTCAAGCATACTAACAAAGCAATCATGTCTTCTCAAAATAACATGGCCAAAGAAAGTTATCCCTACAAAATCATATAGTCTGGCTATGCTCCCTCTTCATCACACAAAATATTCATATCATGCTCAACCCTGGTTTCTTCCAAGCAATTGTTTTCATACTCATATTTTTTCAAACCTTTCAACTTTCACGCAAAACATGAGCGTGAGCCATGGATATAGCACTATAGGTGGAATAGAGTGGTGGTTGTGGAGAAAAAAAGAAGAGGAAGATAGTCTCACATCGACTAGGTGTACCAATGGGCTATGGAGATGCCCATCAATAGATATCAATGTGAGTGAGTAGGTATTGCCATGCAACGGATGCACTAGAGCTATAAGTGTATGAAAGCTTATCAAAAGAAACTAAGTGGGTGTGCATCCAACTTGCTTGCTCATGAAGACCTAGGGCATTTGAGGAAGCCCATCATTGGAATATACAAGCCAAGTTCTATAATGAAAATTCCCACTAGTATATGAAAGTGACAAAACAAGAGACTCTCTATCATGAAGATCATGGTGCTACTTTGAAGTACAAGTGTGGAAAAGGATAGTAGCATTGTCCCTCCTCTCTTTTCTCCCATTTTTTTGGAGGGGATTTCTCTCTTTTTTTTAGCCCCTGTATTTTTGGACCATCTCTCTTTTTTTTGGCCTTTCCTCACATGGGACAATGCTCTAATAATGAAGATCATCACACTTTTAGTGACTTACAACTCAAAGATTACAACTTGAAGCTAGAACAAGATATGACTCTATATGAATGCCTCTGGCGGTGTACCGGTATGTGCAATGAATCAAGAGTGACATGTATGAGAAATTATGCATGGTGGCCTAGCCACAAATACGATGTCAACTACATGATCATGCATGGCAATATGACAATATGAAGTGTGGCATATGAAGGAATGGTGGAAAGTTGCATGGCAATATATCTCGGAATGGCTATGGAAATGCCATGATAGGTAGGTATGGTGGTTGTTTTGAGGAAGATATATGGTGGGTGTATGGTACCGGCGCAAGTTGCGCGGTACAAGAGAGGCTAGCAATGGTGGAAGGGTGAGAGTGCGTATAATCCATGGACTCAACATTAGTCATAAAGAACTCATATACTTATTACAAAAATTTACGAGTCATCAAAATAAAGCAATCAACACATGCTCCTAGGGGGGAGGTTGGTAGGAGTTAACCATCGCGTGCCCCCGACCTCCACACAAAGGATGACACTCAATAAATACCTCATGCTCTAACTTCGTCACATAGTGGTTCACCATACATGCATGCTACGGGATTCACAAACTTTAACACATGTACTTCTCAAATTCATAATTACTCCACTAGAATGACTCTAATATCACCATCCTCATATCTCAAAACAACCATCAAGTATCAAACTTCTCGTCATATTCAATGCACTTTATATGAAAGCTTTTACTATATTCATCTTGGATGCCTATCATATTAGGACTAGTTTTATAACCAAAGCACATTAACATGCGTTCTAAAAGACTCTCAAAAGGATATAAGTGAAGCATGAGAGATCAACAATTTCTACAAAATAAAACCACCACCGTGCCCTAAAAGATATAAGTGAAGCACTAGAGTAAAACTATCTAGCTCAAAAGATATAAGTCGAGCACATAGAGTATTCTAACAAATTTTAGACCATATTTATCTCTCTCAAAAGGTGTGTCCAGCAAGGATGATTGTGGCAAACTAAAAAGAAAAGACGAAAGAGGGTATGCCTTTCTAGGGCATCCCCAAGCTTAGGCTTTTGGTTGTCCTTTAATTTTACCTTGGGGTGCCTTGGGCATCCCCAAGCTTAGGCTCTTTCCACTCGTTGTTCCATAGTCCATCAGAGCCATACTCAAAGGTACTGTAATGAACTCATTCTTTGTTTATATTGGTGCTAAACCAACTGTATTTCAACTTCTCTACGATTCAAACTCCCCAATACTACTCATAGATGCATCAAAATAAGCAAACAACACACGAAAAACAGAATGTGTCAAAAACAGAACAACTTGTAGTAATCTGTAACTTTAGAATACTTCTGTAACTCCAAAAAATTGAAATAAATTGGTAAACGTGATGAATTTGTCTACTAATCATCTGCAAAAAGAGTCAACTAAATATCACTCTCCAGTAAAATCTGGTGGCTAATCTCATGAGCGCTAACGTTTCTGTTTTTTACAGCACGATCATATAAACTTCACACAAGTCTTCCCAAAGGTTCTACTTGGAACAAACACTAATTAAAACACAAAACCACATCTAAACATAACCTAGATGCAATATATATTCCTAAACAGAAGCAAAAACAAAGAAAATAAAATTGGGTTGCCTCCCAACAAGCGCTATCGTTTAACGTCCCTTGCTAGGCACGATACAAGGATAGATCTAGGTATTGACATCTTTGGAAGGCAATCCATAAGTGGCTCTCATAATATATTCATATGGTAATTTGATTTTCTTTCTAGGAAAATGTTCCATGCTTTTCCTTAATGGAAATTGGAAACTAATATTTCCTTCCTTCATATCAATAATTGCACCAATAGTTTAAGGAAAGGTCTACCAAGAATAATAGGACATGAAGGATTGCAATCTATATCAAGAACAATGAAATCTACGGGAACATAATTCCTATTGGCAACAATAAGAAAATCATTATTCCTTCCCATACGTTTCTTAATGGTAGAATCCACAAGATGCAAATTTAAAGAACAATCATCAAGCTCATGGAAACCTAACAAATGACGCAAAGTTTTTGAGATAGTAGAAACACTTGCACCCAAATCACACAAGGAGAAACATTCATGATCATTAATTTTAATTTTAATATTAGGTTCCCACTCATCATAAAGCTTTCTCGGGATAGAAACTTCTAATTCAAGTTTTTCTTCATAAGATTGCATCAAAGCATCAACTATGTGTTTGGTAAAAGCTTTATTTTGGCTATAAGCATGCGAAGAATTTAGTACGAACTGCAACAAGGAGATACAATCTATCAAAAAGCAATTATCATAATTGAATCCCTTGAAATCCAAAATAGCGAGTTCATCACTATGCAAAGTTTTAATCTCTTCAATCCCAGTTTTAACAATTTTAGCATCAAGATCTAAAAACTCTGAATCATTGGGACGCCTTTTAACTAAAGTAGACTCAGCTCCAGTCCCATCTTTATCAAGATTCATACTAGAAAACAAGGATCTAATAGGAGACACATCAATAACTTTCAGATCTTCATCTTTATTTTCATGATAACTAGAAGAACAAGCTTTCATAAAGCAATTTTTTTAGCACGCATCCTAGCGGTTCTTTCTTTGCATTCATCAATGGAAATTCTCATGGCTTTGAGAGACTCATTGATATCATGCTAAGGTGGAATATATCTAAGTTTCAAAGAATCAACATCAAGAGTAATTCTATACACGCTTCTAGCCAACTCATCAATCTTAAGCAATTTTTCTTCAAGCAAAGCATTGAAATTCTTTTGCGAATTCATAAACTCCTTAACACTAGTTTCAAATTTAGAAGGCATCTTACCAAAATTTCCATAAGAGTTATTGTAGGAATTACCATAATTATTAGAGGAATTACTAGTAAAAGGCCTAGGATTAAAGTTCCCTCTATAAGCATTGTTACCAAAATTATTCCTACCAACAAAATTCACATCCAAAGATTCATTATTATTTACAATCAACGTGGATAAAGGCATATCATTAGGATCAGAAGAAGCACTCTTAATAGCAAATAATTTCATAAGTTCATCCATCTTTCCACTCAAAACACAAATCTCTTCAATATCATGCACTTTTTTACTAGTAGATCTTTCGGTGTGCCATTGAGAGTAGTTAACCATAATATTATCTAGGAGTTTGGTAGCTTCTCCTAAAATAGTTTCCATGAAAGTGCCTCCCGCGGCAGAATCTAAAAGATTTCTAGAAGCAAAATTCAAGCCGGCATAAAAGTTTTGTATAATTATCCATAAGTTCAAACCATGTGTAGGGCAATTACGTATAATTAATTTCATTCTCTCCCAAGCTTGTGCAACATGCTCATGGTCTAGTTGCTTAAAATTCATAATATCGTTTCTAAGAGAGATAATCTTAGCAGGAGGAAAATACTTAGAGATAAAAGCATCTTTGCACTTATTCCATGAATCAATACTATTTCTAGGCAAAGAGGAAAACCAAGTTTTAGCACGATCTCTAAGTAAAAACGGAAATAGCTTCAATTTAACAATATCATTATCTGTATCCCTCTTCTTATGCATATCACACAAATCAACAAAGTTGTTTAGATGGGTAGTGGCATCTTCACTAGGAAGGCTAGAAAATTGATCTTTCATAACAAGATTCAACAAGGCAGCATTGATCTCACAAGATTCAGCATCGGTAATAGGAGCAATCGGAGTGCTACTAAAATCATTATTGTTGGTATTGGAGAAGTCACACAATTTGGTATTGTTCTGAGCCATAGTGACAAGCAAGCAATCCAACACACAAGCAAACAAGAAGCAAGCGAACAGTAAACACACGGCAAAAGAAGGGCAAATAAAACGGTAAGGGTGAAGTGGGGAAGAGGAAAACGATAGGAAAATAAATGTAATGCAAAGGATAAGGGTTTGTGATAGGTACTTGGTATATGAATTTTGCGTAAGCCTCCTCGGCAACGGGGCCATAAATTCTTCTTGCTACTTCTTGAGCTTGCGTTGTATTCCCTCTAAGAGGAAAGGGTGATGCAGCACAGTCGCATAAGTATTTCCCTCAGTTTTTGAGAACCAAGGTATCAATCCAGTAGGAGACAACGCACGAGTGCCTCGCACCTGCACAAACAAATAAGAACTTCGCATCCAACGCGATAAGGGGTTGTCAATCCCTTTACGGTCACTTACGAAAGTGAGATCTGATAGATAGGATAGTTTAATGTTTTTGGTTTTTTTGGTATAAGAACAGAAAGTAAATAAAGCAAAGTAAAGTACATAGGAGATTAATATGTTGAGAATAGACCCGGGGGCCATAGGTTTCACTAGTGGCTTCTCTCATGATAACAGAATTCTATGGTGGGTGAACAAATTACTGTCGAGAAATTGATAGAAAAGCGCATAGTTATGAGAATATCTAGGCATGATCATTATATATAGGCATCACGTCCGTGACAAGTAGACTGAAACGATTCTGCATCTACTACTATTACTCCACACATCGACCGCTATCCAGCATGCATCTAGAGTATTAAGTTCATAAGAACAGAGTAATGCTTTAAGCAAGATGACATGATGTAGAGGGATAAACTCAAGCAATATGATATAAACCCCATCTTTTTATCCTCAATGGCAACAATACAATACGTGCCTTGCTGCCCCTGCTGTCACTAGGAAAGGACACCACAAGATTGAAGCCAAAGCAAAGCACTTCTCCCATTGCAAGAACTATAGATCTAGTAGGCCAAACCAAACCAATAATTCGAAGAGACTTGCAAGTATATTATAATCATACATAAAAGATTTCAGAAAAGAACCAACAGTTTCCTGTAGATAATCTTGATCATAAACCCACAATTCGTCGGATCTCGACAAACACACCGCGAAAAGATTACATCGAATAGATCTCCTCGAAGACCAAGGAGAACTTGGTATTGAGATCCAAAAAGAGAGAAGAAGCCATCTAGCTAATAACTATGGACCCGAAGGTCTATGGTAAACTACTCACAACTCATGGTGAGGCTATGGTGTTGATGTAGAAGCACTCCGTGGAAGATCCCCCTACGGCGGAGCTCCGGAGCAGGCCCCAAGATGGGATCTCACAAGAACAGAAGGTTGTGGCGGTGGAATTAGGGTTTCATCTATTGCCTCGATGATTTCAGGGTACATGGGTATATATAGGAGAAAGGAGGGCATCGGGGGAGCCAGAGGGGGCCCACGAGGGTGGGGGTGCGCCCCGCAAGAGGGGCGCGCCCTAGACCCTCGTGGCCGCCTCCTTCGTTCCCTCGCATGTACTCCAAGTCATATGTGTTGATATCGTTCCAAAAATAACTCTCGCAAAGGTTTCATTCCGTTTGGACTCTGTTTGATATTCCTTTTCTGCGAAACCCTGAAATAGGAAAAAAAAACAGCAATCTGCACTAGGCCTTTGGTTAGTAGGTTAGTACCAAAAATAATATAAAAGTGTATAATTAAGCCCATTAAACATCCAAAACATCATATATAATAGCATGGAACAATAAAAAATTATAGATACGTTGGAGACGTATCAGGCTCCGATACGAGACCCTGCTTGAAAAGATGATGAATTGTAGTTGCAAAGTTGACTGACAACATAGTTTGTTGGTTTTCAGTAGAGTTTATGCTTCTACTTCGATATTGAGATTAATTGTTACTTGTGCATAAGAAGTTATATGATAAAACTATGTGGTAATGTGTAATAATAAAGTTTGTTGCTGCTACAATAATATACATGATGCTGCTATGTCCATATTTTGTTTTTATTAACACCTCTCTCTCTATGAATGTGGACATGTTTTTCGATTTTGGTTTTTCTCTTGAGAACAAACGAGGTCTAAGCTTGAGGGAGTTGATACGTCCATTTTGCATCATGTTTTCTTGCTATTATTTATAATTTTTATGCATAATAATGCTTTATGGAGTTATTCTAATGCCTTTTCTCTCATAAAATGCAAGGTTTACACAAAGAGGGAGAATACAGGCAGCTCGAATTCAGGAACTGAAAAATCTATGTCAAGCGACCTATTCTGCACAACTCCAAATGAGATGAAAATTTACGGAGAATTATTTTGGATTATATGATGAATAAAGGAGCAAATAAGTACCAGAGAGAGGCCACCAGGTGGGCACAACCCACCTGGGCGCACCAGGGCCCCCAAGCGCACCCTGGTGGGTTGTGCCCTCCTCGGCCCACCTTCGGTGCCCCTCTTCTAGTATATAAGTCATTTTGACCTAGAAAAAAATAAAGAGAGGAATTTCAGGACGGAGCACTGCCGTCTCGAGGCGAAACTTGGGCAGGAGCACTTTTGCCTCCGGTAGAGCGATTCCGCTGGGGGAACTTCCCTCCCGAAGGTGGAAATCATCATCATCACCAACAACCTTCTCATCTTTGGGAGGCCGATCATCATCAATGTCGTCAAAATCACCATCTCCTCTCAAACTCTAGTTCATCTCTTGTGTTAAATCTTTGTATCGGAACCTTAGATTGGCACATGTGGGTGACTATTAGTGTTGATTACATAATGCAGTTGATTACTATATGGTTTATTTGGTGGAATATTATATGTTCATAGATATTATGCTATTTAATACCCCTCTGATCTTGAGAATGTTTATCATTTGTGAGTAGTCACTTTTGTTCTTGAGGTCACGGGCGAAATCTTGTTGCAAGTAATCATGTGAACTTGATATGTGTTCGATATTTTGATGATATGTATGTTGAGATTCCCTTAGTGGTACCATGTGAACGTTGACTACATGGCACTTCACCATATTTGTGCCTAAGGGAATGCATTGTGGAGTAGTTATTAGATGATGGGTTGCTAGAGTGACAAAATCTTAAATCCTAGTTTATGTGCTACTTCGTAAGGGACCGATTTGGATCCAAATGTTTAATGCTATGGTTAGATTTTATCTTAATACTTTTATCATAGTTGCGGATTCTTGTGAGGGCGTTAATAATAAGTAGGAGGTTTTTTCAAGTAAGAACAACACCGATCGACCCACATATCAAATTATCAAACTAGCGAACACAAATCGAACCAACATGGTGAAGTGACTGGATGAAATTCCCGTGTCTCCTCAAGAATGTTTTGCTCATTATATGAAACTGTCTTGGCCTGTCCTTTGCCACATAAGGATTAGGCTACCATGATGCACACTATTTACCATTACCGTTACTTGCTTGTTGAAAATTATCATGCTATCAAACTATCTGTTACTGACAATTTCAGTGCTTGCAGACATTACCTTGCTAAAAACCACTTGTCATTTCCTTCTGCTCCTTGTTGGGTTCGACACTCTTACTTATTGAAAGGACTACGATTCATCCCCTATACTTGTGGGTCATCATGGTCTGACTTTTTCATCATCGGGGCCAATGCAGTTTTCAGTAATGCAGTCAATCCAAGGAGGTGTGAAGGCAAACCGAATCTGATACTTCTCACAAACATTTTCACAATTGAACCATTTCTCTACCCAGTGGCGGCAAATCCTTTGAAGCCTATTGTTGCACTTAGTTGTTGATTCACCCTGTGGTGGAGTTCTGTAACTGTCTGGGTTAGACATTTCAGTCGTGGTGATCTTTTCTCTTCAACGACCACCCTTTTTAGGATTACTATCGGAGAAAACGGTTAGGGAGACTGTGACCAAATCATCTTCAGGCTGACTATGAGCAGAGGGAATCTCGTCATCATCTTTATTGGGTCCAGACTCCTATTTCATATTTGGTGCTTTTTGAGGCTCAAAGATTTTCCTCCTCCTATTAATCTCATTCATTCAGACCTTGCAGGATACTGAGGGAATTCTCCTTCAGAAACTGAATGCTCTTATGAACTCAGTGATATGACCAACCTATGAAGAGAATAGATATGAGGGAAAATGGGGTAGGGTCATGAGTATGCACAGAAGAAAGTTTGAACGAAAAACATGTTTTTGGAAGAAACACAAGAGTTCATGCTAGACTTGGGAAAGATATCCTCGATAGATTTCAACCTAGCCATTGAAAGTTCAAAGCTGATTTAAAATACTATATAATCTTTCGTATAACCGCACATGAACCCTAGGTCGAGGAGAACCAGTACCAGGAAGATCTACAAACCGTATTAGTCAAGACCTAGTGATTCCTATAGATCTACCATGCTGAAATAAATCAGAGAAAATTGCATCACTAAGAACTGCCCTAAGAATAGAGACATGGACAGGAGCAGTTCCGGACCCAAGCACCCTAACTTTGCAACTTGGATCAGCTACAACAATGCAGGAGGGAAGATTACTGCACCGACATGATCAACCATGACGAAGTTTCATCGGAGTTGCACGCGAGGCTCCTTGCCAGTTTTGCTTCGACCAAGGGGTCGAGTGGAGGTGGACGAGGGTTTGAGGAGATGGGAGGAAGAAAAC
Organism: Secale cereale; assembly: GCA_902687465.1. Lineage (NCBI taxonomy): Eukaryota > Viridiplantae > Streptophyta > Magnoliopsida > Poales > Poaceae > Secale > Secale cereale. The sequence goes on from LR738711.1 coordinate 554,700,486, forward strand.
ATTGTGATACAATGATTTTTTTAATAGCTATGAGCTGAACCTCCTCTCTAAAATCAACGACGCTTAGTTGCGGGACATTCCGCATTCGACTCACACGATCACGATCGGGGAGATCATGGGTACATGGCAACCGTTTTCTACGAGACTCTTGTAAGAGAGTGAGAGACAGAAATATTTGAAGAAGGGCAAATGCTAAAAATGATTAAACGTTCGAAGTCGATTTCTTTCGCGACCAAGGACGTCAGACATAAATTTTCTTCAAACCAAATTGCATGCTTATGACGGGCATCATAGATTTGGATTAGAAAGAATACAGTGACAAAAGGGTCTGGAACAAAACACTCGACTAGAAGAGAGTAAAGACAAAACACAAAGCTATGAGTGAATTGTTCATCGGACGAAACACAAACACTGAGAAACAAAGACAAAACATTCGAATAAGAGCAAATAAATACAAAGAATGATCTCCTACAATATATATCTCAGAGCTAAGAATAAACGAGTAGAATCCTTGAGATAGTTCCTACAAGAAGGGTTAGTTCCTTTTCGCAACTCACACTTGCATGGGCAGCGATGATCTCATTTTTTTTGTTTGAGCAGGGACATTCCATCGATGAGATCTGTAGTTTGCATGTGCATTTGTTGAGTAATTATATGAATATGCATTGAAATTGTTTCCAGAGACATGAACATAATGATTCGAGGAGGTACGCACGTATTCCTTCTATCGAAGGTTTGACCTATATCCATTCGAGGAAGTTGCAGCGCCAATCTGGGGATGATAATCATTTCCTCAAAGAGAATCACTCTGCATATTCAAGTTAGGAGTGACAGATAACTTTTCAATTATGCACTTCTTCACCAGATTTGCCTTTTGGGTGAACTAGACCTGCAGTTAGTCCTAACATACCGAGCGAAAAGCTTACCATTCCGTTGTTTGAAGAAATTGTAGTCTGAGTCATTAGACTCGTTAGAAACAACAGAAATTGGAGTATCATATCCAGACAGAATTGCAGGTTCAAGGGATTTACTTTTGGCAAGAACCCAACTCATTCGAGCATATTTCTTGGGAGTCCAATAGGTTCCATAAACAATGAGTTTTCTTTCCAAACCTAATCCTTCCTTTTGGGGGGTTTTGTGTAGTATTGACTTCTTGAGCACATCACAAAGAGTTTGATGCCCTTTGAGACTCTTTAGCATTCCAATCACAAGAAAGTTCCTTGATGACAACATTAGATATTTCAGTATATGAATTAGCATTGCTACGTTTTATGCATTGTGAGCAAGAAGGCACATACTCATCAGGAAGTTGTTTATACTGCTCAGCAAAGAGAGAAGCTTTTTCTTTCGCTAGCACGTTATGCGAATCTTTCAGTGACTTGAGTTCTTGATTCCTCTTATGGAGTTCATCTGATAAACTCTTGTAGTCGACTGCAAGGGAATTATATTGGTTGGAAATATCATCAATATCCATGCAAAAAAGGAAAGATCATCAATAGTTGAAGAAAAAGCATCATGCTATTCGATCAACTTTTGATTCTTCTCCATCTCTTCGACTAGTAGTCCTTAGACTTTCCTAAGATTCTTGTCAAGTATTTCAAGTTCATCTGGTTGAGATTTTGAAATCTTAACCAATTTAGCCTGATACCTGATCCTTTGAGGTCTTTGCCATGAGACTGAATACAATTGGTTCATCATCGGTTGAGGCATTGTCATCAATGTCTGATTTGAGTGATATCTTAGATGATTCATATGAAACAAAAGCATTACTTCTTCCTATCCTTCTATGAAGCTCTTCATCTTATGATTCAGATTCGGAAGTCTCATCTTCAGATTCAAGATTCATGTCAGCACATGCTCTATTTAGCTGTGATATTCTCTTCATATTAGATTTGATGGTGGCTCTGGCTTGTGCGTCAGTGACTGGTCTCATCAAAGAAGATTGGTTTTCTCGGGAGCTTAGTGTGACGATTCGTTCGAGTGAATCCATTGTAGTGAAGTTACATCCATCTGTTGCTAGGTTTTCTATCCCAGCAAGGGCAGTCTGCTATGAGGTGATCGAATTGTTTGCCCTTGAAGCACTTCATTTCTTTCAGATGTATCTTTCTTCAAGGTTCAGGCATCTCAAATTCGTCATCATTTGTGAGACACCGATTCTGTCTTCTGCGATCACTTAGCCTTTCTGTGAGCATTTCTAGTTCCCTTATGATAGTGTGTTGATTCTCGACATCTTCTTGTGAACTACCATAGTGTGAAAGAATTCCCCCTTCACTTTCAGAAGAAGATTCTTAATATTCATTTTCAAGTTCCATCTTTTCTTCGTTAATAAACAACAACTTCATGACCTCGACGTAGTGAATTTCTTCATAGTCTGGTCTTTGTTTGATTTTAGCTACGATTGGATTGAAGTCTTTCAACAATATTGGTCAACCGATCAGTGAGTTCCATGGCACTTTCCTTACGAAGACTTCTGAAACCAACAAACATGGCACGAAGCATTTCAGTATGAGGATCTGTTCTGGTAATGAACTCTTCATGAGAATTTTTGATGGCAGCCCAAAGTTGATTTCAAGTGTGAAGCTCTCGGAACCGAATGAAATGACTTTCGAGATACCGCCATAGATAATATCTTATAATTGTGCATTCAACCACAACATAGCTTTGTCATCAGAATTAGGAGCATCAGGGTGCCAGATAGTGTATCCATTTTCCACAATCTGCTAACGTTCTATGTCGATGGCTTGAAGTCTTATTCTTATTTCTCTTTCAAGTAGACATAGTCATTTCCATCGAAGATAGCAAACCTTTCAGAGTGTGAGGATCTACCTACATACGACATATATACCCAAAACTCCAAGATTGTTAGACCTGTAATAAACGGAGATAGGGAGTACCTGCTCTGATACCAATTGTTAGGACCGTGATTATATCGACCAGAGGGGGTGAATGGGAGATTCAAAATTCCTGCAAATATTATGAACTGATCCCAAACACAGCAGCGAAAATAAGGTTCGGTGGAAAAGAACTCAATCAAGGACGTTATAGAGGAACATATATATCAATGTAGGAAGCAATAATAGTTCGAGCATAGGATATCACATGTTTGACAATGATGATGGTAATACAATATGTGAACTGAAGCAGTATCGTGAGAGAAAACTAGGTATGAAATATGAAGGAAAAACACGAGAAAGAACAATGACGAGGCAAATGAAAGTGACACATGGAAATCACACCAGCCTTAATTAGATAAATGGGAAGAGAAACTATACGACTGGGATGACTACACTGATTGATGAGAATGTGAAATGATGTGCAACAAACTATAACAGAAGGGAACAATAGAGATGAAAGATATGAATGATATGCAACAGTTAATGATTGATCATAGAAACTAGCGTCATAGAGCACGAAAGAAAACTTAAGAGCACGTAAGTAAACTGCTCAAGGTAATGTAGTAAGATAGAGTGATCCAGTGGTGCTCGTTGGCGACAGATGAATTTGGTAGAGCAGTTCACCCTTCTACCAAAGGACTACATCTAGTTGGAAGGGTTGTGATTTAACACAGAAGATAAACTCTCTTTGCCCCATTCTCCTTCAACAAGGAGCTAATCAGACTCTAGTTGATTTCACTCATGGTAGATACTTGTCGGCGATCTCCAAACCTTTGACAGACCTCTTTGTGAACCACAATGACTCTTGGTTGTTGAAGATCTTGCTCGGTGAAGACAACAACTCTTCAACACTCGAGCTGACAACTATCTGTCTAGAGAGTGCGCATCTCTGAAGAGTAATAGGTACAAGAACTCTAACTCAGAAATAATGTGATGCTTAACCACTTTCTAAGTTTTGGCTCTTGATTTTTTCCTCTGTGGATCTTAAACTCAAATCACTTGGAGATGGGATGCTCAATCAATCTTCTCAGAAATCTTAAGTAGAGCAAAGCAGCCAACATGCAACATTGGAGTGGGGTGGCTATTTATAGCCGCAACCTTCCCTGAAGGTACAAGACTAAATAGGACATGTGGAGCAGCCAATGGCCGAACGACACGAGTCCAACGGTCAGAAATTGAGCACAACGGTAACATTCTTTGTGGAGCAAGAAATGCTAACTCCTCAGTTCGAAATATATCTCATGCGGCACGAAGAACAACGTCTACTGCTGGCAGGTAATCATTCAAAACATAAAGAGATTTCTCTCGGTCTTGCATTGTAGCGACCTCGATCCCAATGGACTGGAGTCTCTGTGCTCAGTGTCATCCCTGGATCGGTATGCTAACACACATAGTACTTCGAGGATTTATAGCAGAGTTTCAATCACACTTTATTACATCGAAATCCTCAAAAGGAGTCTTATTACAATAATATGGCTGAAGGCCATCTAATAACAATAAACTAATACGAATCTTGTGGAAGCATCGAAGATAAGTTGAGTCCATCCAACTCCACGACAAACATTGAGTGCATGAAAATGACCTAATCGCACCTTATTCTTCGTTGGTAAACTCTGCAACATGAGACGTTGCAGCCGTGTAGGTCAGCACAATGAATATGCTGGCAAGAACACATGGTAGCAAGTAATGAAGAACAAATGTGTACAACTATATGCATATTTGGCTGGTGGAGGCTGTAGGGTTAATTTTTTGCATAAAGCTAATTTTTCCCTACAACAAAGGAATAAATGTATTTACTACTCAGTTGTATTAAGCAATATTGAGAATGGTTCCTCCAACTCATTCCCAAATTACCAAAGTCATTAATAACCGAACAAGTTAATTATATAGAGTGTTGAGATCAGTCCATAATTAAAATACCAGGATACTCAAGATGTCCATAACCGGGGACACGGCTACTCATGAATAGATTGTACACTCTGCAGAGGTTTGTGCACTTTTCCCCACAAGACTTGATCACCTCCGGTTAATTTACTCGTTACCCCGGATGGACCAATACACCTACAATCCCCTACATCTGCTAGTCCATCTGTCGGTGTACTAAGTACCCCAACTTGTGCACGGGCAGTAGCAGCTTCCCGTGGCAGGGCTTACCACGCGCTCGCCGGGAACCTTTCTGGTCCCTATAAAACCATTCAAGAACAAAGTATACAAGTTAGAAGATCAAGACTTTGCCAAGAGGAGCTTGCCGGGAAGGCCACACCAGGCTCAAGGCTATCGCTTTAGCACAAGACCCTGGCAAGAGGAGCTTGCCAGGAAGGACACGGAACACATATCTCAAGAGATGCCTCGGCGCATCATGCGCCCCGGGAGGACCCGGAGGGCGACAAGCTTCCGGGCACGGCAAGATTACGACCCCGGCAAGGTGCTTGCCGGGGAAACCTACTCTGTGTGCCCGCGCTCCAGCTCGTCTGTCCACGCGTCGCCCTAGGGCCCTTCCGGGGACGCGTGGCGGGCGGCTGTGCAGCCTAGGGCACACGGTGGCAAGCCACGGTGACGGGACTACCGCCGTGGCGAACGGAGAAGCATGGACGGACGCTTTTGGGGTCGACGGCGACGGGCATTTAATGCCCTTGTCCCCCACTGTCAAAGTTAGGTGAAGACCACTGTACATCCACTCTTCATGCACTATTCACGCACTGTTACAACTACCACCAAATTTACACTTTTACCCTCCTCTACGTTGACACCTGTCGGTGACCCCTTTGAGCTATAAAAGGAGGCCCATGCACAACGTAGAGGGGGTTCGGATCCGAAACCTAGACAACTCTCTCTCGCTCGGTGTAGCTAAGCACTGTAGATCTTCAAGCTCTCGTGCCCAAAAACTCAAGACAACCTAAGCAGGAGTAGGGTTTTACGCGTCCTCGCGGCCCGAACCTGGGTAAACTGCCCGCGTGCGCCCCTCGATCTGCTCTTCGTGCTCCCTCCGCTCCCTTACCGCAACGTAGAAGGGGCTCCGGTCCCATAGGTGCTCGTGGGAGGACAGTTTCCCCCGACATCTTTGGCGCGCCAGGTAGGGGGCGTCGAGGTTGTGCGAACCTGATCCGGCGCTCACGCGGGCGCATTTTTCATTAACCTCTCCAGCTTCATCAACTTCATCAGCTACAACGACATGCCTCCGAAGAAGAAGGCTTCGGAGGTCGGAGGCCCGTCTGCGTCGATCCCACCACCACCGGAACCAGCGGTTGGTGGACGAGACGCCGGCGGAAGGGTGGTCGCCGGCGAGGAAACTCGCGGCGTCACCAAGTCCAAGGACAAGCCGGACGACCGGGCGAATTCCAAAGCCTCGGTGTCCGTGGACGCACCACGTCTCTCTCAGGAGGTACAAGGCCAGCGGCGCCGTGGTACAGGAGGTACCATACGCTTGCTGGGACAAGGACAAACCGGAGGATCGCGGGATGCTCAAGGCCATCGTCCTGGTACGAGCAAGGCGCGGTCGCCGGGACGAGAAACTGCTCTTTCTAACCCTGTTAGAAGTCCGAGCATATCTCGCTCCTCGCACCGCTCGCCGCCGCTCCCCTCCTCTCCAGCAGAAGCTCTAGCAAGAGCACAGCTGCTCCTCGACTTCCCTCCAGCGGCAGATAAGGCCGAAGACTGGAGGGCGACGATCCAGAGCCTCATCGCCTTCGCCAACAACGACACGCCGCAGCAGCCGGCGACGTCACGGCCGCGGCAAGTCGACCAGACGATGGCCGATGGCGACAAGACCGCCGGGGGTGCAACCACCGTGCACTCCCCGCCGCGGAAGCAGAAGACGCCACCCCGCCGGATCAACGTCGACGACGACTCCACGGCGTCGTCGGATCCGCGGGCTCGTCGTGACCAGCGCCAGGTCCTCGACGACACGCGGCAAGAAGACGCTCGGACGCGCATCGAGCGCCGACGAGAAGCCCGAAGACAATCAGGTCAGCGCGCTGGGACCGCTGTCGACGCGCACGCGCCCGATGAACCAGGCGACTTGCCGTACGCGGTAGGTTGCCCTGCGTTCACCCGTGAGCTGCGGCAAGTCCAGTGGCCCAGCATGAAAAACATCAAGCCCGACGTACCCGAGAAGTACGACGGCAAGACACACCCCTCGGAGTTCCTCAGCATCTACACCATCGCGGTGCAGGCTGCCGGGGGACGCGACGAGAAGATACTGGCTAACTACTTCCCGCTCGTGCTTAAGCCAAACGTCAGGTCTTGGCTTATGCACTTGCCGGAGAACTCCATTTCTTCGTGGGCGGACTTGTGCCACCAGTTTGTTGGCGCCTTCACGGGTGGCCACAAACCCTACGGCCAGGAAAGCGATCTCCACATCCTCGCCCAGAAGGAGGGAGAGTCCCTGCGCAAGTACATCCAGAGATTTAGCCGCGTCCAGCACAACATTCCCGACGTCCACCCTGCCGCGGTTATCAGCGCGTTCCACCAGAACGTGCGTAACCGCCGGATGAGGGAAGAGATGGCCATGACCAAGATCCGGGATGTCAGCGAGCTCTACGCTCTGGCTGACAAGTGCGTGCACGCTGAAGAGGGGAGGAGACTCCCCGGAGAGGATGCTGGCGCAGGAGGAAGCGACAGCGAAGACGCCGCCCCGGCAAGGAAGAGCCGGCGGCGGAACAACAGAAAGAACAAGAGCAAGGAGGTATTGGTTTTCGAGCAGTCCGGCAAGGAGGCTCCCGCCAAGAAGGCACAGGCTGGCGGCTCCGGCAAGGTGCCTGCCCCTGTAGCGGCAGCCGACAAGCAGGACGGCTCCGACAAGCAGTACTGCAAGATCCACCGCACCAAGGGCCACGATCTTCAGAACTGCAAGAGAGTCGAGTACCTCGTAGAACAGCAGAAGGCTGAATACGAGCGTCGCAACAAGGAGAAGGCCCAAGGAGGCGGAGGAGAACCAAGCAAGAAGCGGCCATTCAATGGCCGGGGAGGACGCCGCGGCAAGGCCAAGCAGCGGCAAGGTGACAGACCTCCCCGGGGTCGCGACCAGGATGAGGAAGAAGACGACGACGACGACATGGAAGAAGGAGACAACAGCGAGCAGGAGTTCCAGAAGGCCACAGAGGTTCCGTGTGTCGACGGAGGTGCCTCTCTGCACACTTCCCACCGCCAGCTCAAGCAGTGGGTGCGGGAAGTGAATGCAGCTGAGCCACCCGTCGAGTCACGCAGGCTGCTGAAGTGGTCCGGCACGCCCATCATCTTTGATCTTGAGGATCATCCTGACCGCACAACTGCGGTCGGGTGCTTGCCGATGTTGGTCTCACCAACTATCCGCAACCTCAAGGTCACCAAGATGTTGGTGGACGGCGGGGCCGGCCTGAACTTGATCTCCTTAGCTGTGATCAAGAAGCTGCAGATCCCCGTCAGCGAGCTCGAGGAAACCGGGTCGTTCCAAGGAATCAACCCGGGAAGGAGCAAGCCGAAGGGGAAGATTACGCTGCCCGTGACCTTTGGCGGGGAGCTCAACTTCAGGACGGAGAGGATAACCTTTGACGTTGCCGATATCCCATTGCCATACAATGGGATACTTGGCCGTCCTGCCCTCGCCAAGTTCATGGCAGCTTCCCACTATGCCTACAATGTACTCAAGATGCCGGGGCCGATAAGCGTCATCTCTGTCCCCGGCGACAAGAAGGACGCGCTTATCTGCGCCGACAAGATCTACCGGGATGCAGCAGCCGCAGCAGAAAGCAACACACTTGCCGCTGAAGGTCCCGGGGGGAAGACCAAGACCAAGTCCGGCAAGAGCTCTGGGGCCCACTCCGGCAAACGCACCTCCTCGGAGTGCTGCGCTGCCGTTGAGGACGCACCATCGAGCTCCACCGGCAAGTGCAAGAAAGGAATGGCAGCTCCACCGGCAACCAAGAAGGTGTCAGCCAAGGAGGACGGCACTGGTGGTACCTTCACCATCAGTGCTACACTCGACCACAAATAGGAAAGCGCGCTCGTTGCCTTCCTGCGGGCGAATGTCGACGTGTTTGCATGGCAACCGTCTAACATCCCCGGCGTTCCCAGGGAGGTAATTGAGCACAAGCTTGCTGTTTGTCCTCACGCGCGGCCCGTCAAGCAGAAGGTCAGGAAGCAAGCCGTGGAGCGCCAAGAATTTATCGCCGAAGAGATAAAGAAGTTGGAAGCAGCGGGCCTGGTTAGAGGCGTGATCCATCCTACATGGTTGGCCAATCCAGTCGTCGTGCGCAAGGCCAATGGGAAGTGGAGACTTTGTATAGACTTCACTGATGTGAATAAAGCGTGTCCCAAGGATCCATTTCCCTTGCCGCGTATTGACCAGATTGTTGACTCTACCGCCGGATGCGAGCTGCTTTCCTTCCTTGATGCATACTCAGGTTACCACCAGATATTCATGGCCAAGGAAGACGAAGAGAAGACTGCATTCATTATTCCATGCGGCACATATTGCTTCATACGCATGCCCTTTGGATTGAAGAATGCAGGCTCGACATTTGCAAGGGTGGTGCACACTGCTTTTGAGCCACATATCCACAGAAATGTAGAAGCCTACATGGATGATATAGTGGTCAAGAGCAAGAGCAAAGATACCCTGATCCAAGACTTAGAGGAAACCTTTGAGAATCTGCGCAAGATACAACTCAAGTTGAACCCCGATAAGTGCGTCTTCGGAGTCCCCTCCGGCAAGCTTCTCGGGTTCTTTGTGTCCCAGAGGGGGATTGAAGCCAATCCCGACAAGATAAAAGCCATCGAGCAGATTGAAGCTCCGAAGCGCGTCAAGGACGTAAGGAGACTTGCTGGTTGTGTGGCTGCCCTCAGCAGGTTCATTTCGAAGTCTGCAGAACGCGCCCTGCCTTTCTTCAAAATTTTGAAAAAGGCAGGTCCTATGAAATGGACTCCGGAAGTGGAGGCAGCGCTGCAAGACTTGAAAGAATACCTGTCCTCTACTCCGATACTTGTCGCACCTAGGCCGCAAGAGAAGTTGCTGCTGTACCTAGCGGCAACCAATCAAGTGGTTAGTGCTGCGTTAGTAGCGGAGAGGGGGGCAGATGAGGAACCCACATCCCCAGCAAGCGAACCCAGCGACAAGCAGGGGGCTTCCCCGACAAGCTCTGGCCCCGACAAGGACAAGTCTGCGCAGGAACAAGGTGAAGTGCGAAGGAAGATGGTGCAGCGCCCTGTGTATTTTGTAAGTTCCCTCTTGCAGGGGGCTAGATCAAGGTACTCTGGGGTGCAGAAGTTGCTGTTCGGCCTCCTCATGGCCTCAAGAAAGCTGCGCCATTACTTCCAAGCACACGAGATAACAGTGGTCACTCGCTTTCCGTTGAAAAGGATATTGCAAAATCCAGAAGCGACAGGCAGGATCGTCGAGTGGGCACTGGAGCTGTCAAGCTTTGGTCTCAAGTTTGAGAGTACTTCAACCATACACAGCAGAGCTTTGGCAGAATTCATAGCAGAATGGACCCCAACGCCAGATGAAGAAATCCTAGAGACAAGCGTCCCCGTCCAAGAAGCGAGCAGCGAATGGATAATGTACTTTGATGGTGCTTTCTCGCTGCAAGGCGCCGGTGCCGGTGTAGTACTCATGGCGACCACCGGAGAGCACCTCAAGTATGTTGTCCAGATGCACTTTCCCAAGGAGCAAGCGACAAACAATACTGCCGAGTATGAAGGTTTGCTTGCCGGCCTCAGAATTGCGGCCGAGCTTGGGAACAAGAAGCTGATTGTGCGGGGAGATTCACAGTTGGTGGTCCGACAAGTGAATAAGAGTTACCAGAGCCCTTTGATGGAAGCTTATGTTGATGAAGTGAGGAAGCTTGAAGAACACTTTGAAGGTCTGCAAATGGAGCACGTCCCAAGAGCTCAGAATGATATTGCGGACGGCTCTCAAAGTGTGCTGCAATGAAGTTACCTGTGGAACCAGGGACCTTCGTGCTCAAGCTAACTCAGCCATCCGTTACACCATCAGTTGGGCAGAACAAGAAGAGGAAGTTGGTCCCCGGCGACTACTTGCCGGCGGATCTTCCCGAAGCCGCCGCCAAGGTCCCCAGGATCGACAACCAAGATGCTGAGGAACAGTTTGCTCCTGGAGATCCAAAGATCTGTACAGTTGAAGCAGACGTTCCCGACAAGCCTTGCCCCGGCAGGCTTGCCGGGGGACCATCAGCTCCGGCAGAGCCGCAGGTTCTTGCCGTAGAAGCTGAGGTTCCCGCAGCAGCCCTCATGCCTTTAGTCCTTGCTGTTGAGCCTCAGGCTCCAGCATGGGCATAGCAAATCATCCGCTTTCTGCAAACTGGAGAACTTCCCGACGAGCCAGAAGAGATAGAGGAAATAACCAGGCAGTCAAGTATGTACCAGTTCGTTGGCAATGAACTGTACAGAAGAAGACTCAATGGTGTCAGGTTGAAGTGCATTTCCAGGGAAGATGGACAGAAACTGTTGGCAGAGATACATGGAGGCATATGTGGCCACCACATTGGCGCAAGGGCACTTGCCGGGAAGGCATTCCGGCAAGGGTTCTTCTGGCCAGAAGCCCTCCAAGATGCAACTGCGCAAGTAACCAAGTGTGAAGCGTGCCAGTTCCATGCCAAGCAAATTCACCAGTCAGCTCAAGCTCTCCAGACGATCCCTTTGTCCTGGCCCTTCTCGGTCTGGGGGCTCGATATCCTCGGCCCCTTTCCCCGCGCAGTCGGGGGCTTTGAGTACTTGTACTTTGCAATCGACAAGTTCACAAAGTGGCCAGAAGTGGAACCGGTGCGAAAGGTGACAGCACAGTCAGCAGTCAGGTTCTTCAGATTGATTGTTTGCCGTTTCGGAATCCCTAACAGGATCATCACCGACAACGGCACACAGTTTACAAGTCGCACCTTCATGCAGTACGTCCAAGACCTTGGCGCCAAGGTCTGCTTCGCTTCTGTTGCTCACCCGAGGAGCAATGGTCAAGCGGAGAGGGCCAATGCTGAAGTGCTGCGCGGGCTCAAGACAAGAACCTTCGACAGGCTGCAAAAGTGCGGAAGAAACTGGATAGAGGAGTTGCCGGCGACTCTTTGGTCAATCAGGACGACACCAAGTCGAGCCACCGGACAGACACCCTTTGCTCTTGTCTATGGAGCAGAGGCAGTTCTCCCCACGGAACTCGTATACGGATCTCCTCGAGTGCTCGCTTATGATGAGCTCGAGCAAGAGCAACTGCGGCAAGATGACGCATTGCTCCTTGAGGAGGAATGTCTCCAGGCTGCTGTACGAGCTGCTCGATACCAGCAAGCCTTGCGTCGCTATCATAGCCGCAAGGTCAAGGCCAGGAGTCTCGAGGAAGGCGACCTTGTTCTTCGGCGTGTTCAGTCCGCCAAGAATTCCAACAAGTTGACGCCAAAGTGGGAAGGCCCTTATCGGGTGAGACAAGTCACAAGGCCCGGCGCTGTCCGCCTTGAGACCGAAGAAAACTTACCGGTGAGCAACTCCTGGAACATAGAGCATCTTCGCAAGTTTCACCCATAAGGCGCGGTTGTCGTGATCCGCTCCGACAAGCACCTTTTGTGCAAGTCTTGCCGCCGTTGCATGTAAACCTTTGTACAAAGCCGGGCGCAGATCCCGTGCAACAGTAAAGCTTTTGTGCTTCGCACTACTTGTCATTTCCATGCTTTTCTTTGATTATTTGCATGCATCATCTGACACTATGTGCAACGCACGTCCCCGGTAAGTACTAGCAGGCCATGAGGCCCTATACTTGTTTTTCCTCCTCCCCTTCTTTTCCTCTTAAGCAGAAGGAGTATTCCTCGCGCACAAGTTTGCCGGGGGGGAAGGAGATGGAGGCATATGAACCAAGTGCTGTTCAAGAAAGAGAAGCCTTGTCGGGGAGCAAACAATCTATGAAAGCTAAGTTACCAAAGTTTGAGTAATTCAAATCTTTTAAATTTTAGTTATCTTCCTTGAACAACCACACTTTGTATGGAAAACCTGTGCGCGGAGGAACCTACCCGTGGCTAGCCGCACCCTTATTTTGTTTCGAGCACGCTCAACGACTTAAGTGAGCTGCGACAAGTGTCGCGCCCTTACTTCGTTTTCGAGTTCGCTCACCCACCTAAGTGTGCTGCGACTAGCTGCGGCAAGGTTTCTTGCCGGCAAGGCCTTTGCCAGCAGGCTGCTCAGAGTCCAGCACTCAGCGCTCGCGGCAAGGGACCCTTGCCGGCAAGTTCCCTGAAAGCGTAGGGTGGAATTCATACAAAGTAAAGGGACCAAAGCAAGGGAGATAACACTACATTGGTTGCTCGAAATAAGATTGTATATTACAAAGATAACTTGCCGCAATATTAATAGATTCTTGTCCATCACATACTTTGCAGCGGCAAAGGAAGCAGAAAGAAAGGAATCTAATCTACGCGGTTGCCTTAAGGCCTCGTGATCTTGTTCACCTTGGCGACGATGTGGCAAACCTGCGCCTTCAACGCCTCCTGATCGGCTTCGGGCGGCAAGCTGCGGAGGACGTTCACGAGGTTGATGCCGGGGTTGCGGAAGACGGTCTTTGACAAGACCCGCTCCATGGTGCCCATGCAGAGCCGACGCGCCTCGTCGGCCAGCTGCACGGGGATCTTCTCCCGCAGCCGCGCAAGCGCCGGCGCGATTCCCCTGAAGAACAGACTCAACTTGGCGCTGTGGGGGAGATTCTCGTCCGGGGAGTACCCGAGATGCTCCGCCCTCAGCGCCACCATCTCCTTGTCAATATTGGCAGCGGAAATGACCAGCTCATCAGTCCACTGCTCCACTGCCCGGTTGAAGTTGTTCGCCGAGACGGCGGCGCTTTCCACCAAGTTCCTTTCCTTGCGGAGTTCATCCTTCAGCTTCGTCTCGCGGTCCCGGGCGGCGTCAAGCGAACCAGTCAGGGTGGAGACCTTTAACTCTAAATCAGTGATGGAATCCTTGGTGGCAGCAAGCTCTGTGCCCTTCTCGGAGAGACGTACCTGCAACTCAGAGTTGGTGTGGGCGTCTTTCTCCCGCTCCACATTGAGCGCAGTGACTATGTCCTCGCTTGCCTTCAGGAACAACTCCAGCTGCTGCACCTTGGCCTCCAGATCCTTCTTGGCGGTCTCCGCGGTGGCTGCGGCGTCCTTGGCCTCCTTCAGGGCCCCGCTGATAGCTTGCTCCCGGGCGGTAAGGTCGTCCTCGTTGGCGTCGAGGTCGACCTTCCGCTGGTTGAGTACTCCTTCTCGCCGGGACAGCTCTTCGGCGGCCAACCGCTGCTACTCCTCGGCCTCAGCCTTCTCCAGGAGGAAGGCTTGCTACGCCCCGGCAAGATCTTCACGCTCCTCCGCCAAGTTGCGGAGGGCCGCTTGGTTGGCGGCACGGTGCTCCGCGGCGCGCTTCTCCAAGTCTGCTCCAGCCTTGGCGGTGAGAGCCTCCCGGGACTCCAGCTTCGCCTGCCTGGCCCGATACAAGGCCAGGAGCCGACGGAGGAGTCCCTCCTCTTCGGGCTCGTCGCTGTCGCCGGGCGCTTCAACGATCTTCAACCCGGCGGAGGCGAGGACCTCTCCGTCAAAGGTCTCTCCCTCCGCGGGTGCTCGAGACGAGGACGCCCACGGGACTTGAATAAAGACCCCGTTGGGGGCCTCCAAGTAGACACCCGACCGCTCCGCGGAGGCGGAAGGGTCGGCGGCCGGTGCAGCGTCCGGCGCTCCTGCGGCCTCCGGGCCAGCAGTTTGGTCGCCGGTCCCTTCCCCAGCCGCGGCGTCGGCGGTCGGGGCGGTCTCCTCGACGACCGGCGCGTCAGCTCCGGCCGTTCCCTCGGCAGTAGTGGCGTTGCCGCCGTCGCCGTGCACCTCCTCCTCAGCGGTGACCTCCGTCTCCATTGGCTCTAGGGCAGGAGGATCTAATGGAAGAAAAAGAAAAGAGAAGATCAAGCAAATATCCAAAAAAGAAGAATCCAAGAAGAAGAAGTTGCAAGGCTTACCTTCGCGGATCTCTTCGACGACGGGGTCCCTCGCCGGGGAATTCTCCCTTGGCGGCGGAGCAGTGGCCCCTGCTGGCGGAGGGCCGCCTGCGCCCTCCCTTGGCGGGCTGCTCACCCTTGGCGGGGTACTCGCCCTTGGCGGAGTGCCCATCCTTGGCGGAGCGTTCTCCCTTGCCGGGGAGTTTACCCTTGGCGGGGAGGGTGGAGCAGGTGGCTCGTCGGGGGCAACCTCCTGGTGCTCCTGCAGCTGCGGCTCCACTTCTGCACAAGATAACAAAATATCTGTACAAGCAACTACCTCGAGCGCGCCCGTCAAGCAGAAAAACAAGTACCAGACTTACGCTGGGGGCTGCGCTGGGGGCTGCTCCTCGGAGCAGCAGGTTGATCCGGCAAGTTTGCCGACGGCACGCCTCCCGTCGCCGAGGCGGGCGAGTCGTCTTCAATCTCGACCATAGGGATCTTGGCCCTCTTCGCCATCCGCTGGGTCAGGGTCCTGAAAGCAGAACAAAAACAAGATCAGAATCAACAAGGAAAATCAAGACAAAATCGAAGAAACTAAAGAATTGCAAGTACTTACTCCTCTTCCTCTTCGTCGAAGCTGAGGGCGGAGAAGTCAAACTCCGCCTGGTCTGCTCCCGCGCGAGGAGCTGGAGGAGAAGGCTCCCTCGGGCGCTTGGCGGTCTCCGGGGCTATGGGCTGCGAAGACCCAGCCCCCGTCGTCGCCGAGGACCGAGGGGCAGAAGGAGCACCCGTTCCGCTCCGGGAAGATCCCCCTCCCTTGGCGCTCGAGCGCGGGGCGCCTCCTTGACGACTTCGCTCGTCCTGGTGGCGTGCGTCGCACGGCGCGCTGGCTGCTGTCGAGGCGCCTGCGGCCTCGCCGTCTCAGCTGCCTTGCGGAGGCGCTTCTTCGGTTGCTGCGTGGGACTTGCTGGAGGCGGGGAGTTCTCTGAGGATGAGGAGGCGTCGTCATCAAGATTCAAAGATCCACCAGAGTCTTCATCAGCCTCGGCGTCCTCCTCCTCCTCGGCAGGCCCGCTGGACTCAGCGCCATGTCCAGCGGCCTCGCTCCCCCCGGCAACCTCGCTCGTCCCAGCAAACCTCAGGGAAGGCTCCCCGGCAAACTCCTCGGGCGCAAGCTTGAGCAGCTTGAGGATTTCCGCCTCCTCTGCTTGGCTCACCGCGTCCGCGGCCTGTGCCTCGTCCACAGTGTATCCGAAGTCGCCTACGGCCGCAGCTGCGGCGGCCTCCTCCATCCTGGAGGCGATGTAGGCTATATCCCGCCCAGTAGTGGCCCAGGTGAAGCCCTTGTTCTCCTCGGTGTTGTGGGGCGTCTCGACCAAGTTGTCAAAGAAGGACAGCACGGTATCCGGCGGAGGCTCTATCCAAGTGGGGACGACGCCGTGGGAGTCGCACGCGGGCATCATCGCTCGTAGGGAATCGCGGGCGGTGCTGTTGCACAGCGGCACCACTCCCCGGGAAGGTCTGAACCACTCCGGGTGGGCCGGGTCATGCTTGAAGAGTTCCCGGACCATCCCCTTCAACTCCAAGGCAGTGAAGTTGTAGTTCAATCCAGGGCGCAGCCTCATGATATCTGCCGCATTGCCGAATTCCCAGACGGACCTTTTCCTTTCTTGTAAAGGGGCGATGCGGCGGCGGAGGAAATCTGCTCCAACTTCTCCGATAGTCAGATTGGCGACCCGGAGACGAATGATCCTAATGAGGGCGATATTAAGCTTGCTGTCCTCCGGGGCCAACTCGCTCCAATCTCTGCCGCGCACTATGGCAGTCTGGCGCGGCGAGGTAAAAGGCTCAGGCCTATCTTCTAGCACCCAGCACCAATCGGCTCTCCGCTCCTCCCACTTGCCGCGGAGTTCTCCCTTCAGGTACGAATCCTTCTTGTTCAGCCTGAAGATCCAGGAGATGCCGCCGGAGAGGGGAGCGCCAGACTCTACTCTAGGCATGAAGAAGTGGCGAAAAAAGGCTACATTTGGATGAACCCCAACATAGTTTTCGCACAGATGTGCGAAAACCGCCATCGTAAGGATGGCGTTGGGGGTGAAATCTAGGAGGTGGAGGCCATATGTGTTCATTATATCACAAAAGAACTCCGAGAACGGAGGGCACAGGCCACAATGGAAGAACGCAGCGAAGAAAAAGTACCCGCCGGGGAATATATCTTTGGCGATGGCGGGGAAGACGTGGGTGCGGGGATGAGCTTTGGTCTCCCTCGCCCAGAACAAATAATATTTGTCCCGCAGCTCCCTCGGACCGAGCCTTGGCGCGAAGACCACACACTTCTTCCGCAGGGTAGCCAGCTTCGCCGCCTGCTCGGTCTTCTCCTTCTTGGCCTTGTCTGCTTTCGCCTTGTCGCTCTTCGGAGCCATGGCGGGGGCGGCAAGGAAGGAAGCGAGAAGCTCGACGGTGCCGCGGATGCGGGAGACGGCGAAGGAGGGAGTGGAGCTGAGCTCTCTGTGGACCTTGGGGAGGCGGAGGGCGACGGGGGTTTCTGGAGAATCAAGACGCAATGAAGACGATGGAGGGAATTGCCCCTGCATCCTCTGCTTTTAAGGGGGAAGTGGGGGACGCTCCGCATTTCCCATTAAAGAACAGGCCACGATCTCTCCCACGACGCCGCAATCGACGCGTGCCGTTAGGGAGGGATGCGGCGGATACGGAAAGGGATACGGCTTGCCGTGGGCCGCGCGTGCACGTGCACTGTCTTGGGCCTGGCCCAACAGCGCTCGGCACCATGTGTGGCCCAGGCCCGGGGTCTCCTGTCGGTGTACTAAGTACCCCAACTTGTGCACGGGCAGTAGCAGCTTCCCGTGGCAGGGCTTACCACGCGCTCGCCGGGAACCTTTCTGGTCCCTATAAAACCATTCAAGAACAAAGTATACAAGTTAGAAGATCAAGACCCCGCCAAGAGGAGCTTGCCGGGAAGGCCACACCAGGCTCAAGGTTATCGCTTTAGCACAAGACCCTGGCAAGAGGAGCTTGGCAGGAAGGACAAGGAACACATATCTCAAGAGATGCCTCGGCGCATCATGCGCCCCGGTAGGACCCGGAGGGCGACAAGCTTCCGGGCCCGGCAAGATTACGACCCCGGCAAGGTGCTTGCCGGGGAAACCTACTCTGTGTGCCCGCACTCCAGCTCGTCTGTCCACGCGTCGCCCTGGGGCCCTTCCAGGGACGCGTGGCGGGCGGCTGTGCAGCCTAGGGCACACGGTGGCGAGCCACGGTTACGAGGCTACCGCCGTGGCGAACGGAGAAGCATGGACGGACGCTTTTGGGGTCGACGGCGACGGGCATTTAATGCCCTTGTCCCCCACTGTCAAAGTTAGGTGAAGACCACTGTACATCCACTCTTCATGCACTATTCACGCACTGTTACAACTACCACCAAATTTACACTTTTACCATCCTCTACGTTGACACCTGTCGGTGACCCCTTTGAGCTATAAAAGGAGGCCCGTGCACAACGTAGAGGGGGTTCGGATCCGAAACCAGGACAACTCTCTCTCGCTCGGTGTAGCTAAGCACTGTAGATCTTCAAGCTCCCGAGCCCAAAAACTCAAGACAACCTAAGCAGGAGTAGGGTTTTACGTGTCCTCGCGGCCCGAACCTGGGTAAACTGCCCGCGTGGGCCCCTCGATCTGCTCTTCGTGCTCCCTCCGCTCCCTTACAGCAACGTAGAAGGGGCTCCGGTCCCATAGGTGCTCGTGGGAGGACAGTTTCCCCCGACACCATCACTGAAAGAGCTCTCACAATATACTCAACTATGCCAGAGCCCATAATGGCATGTGGCTGCACACGGAAGTTTCTAGGCATGAATGATATATGATCCCTTTGAGCCTAGGTGGCATTCCATACGATAATCACACGGGTCCTCCAAGATTTCCTAGGACAACACTGGATTCTCCAGGTGCCCTGCAACCAATCCACCAAGTGGTGTATTCAAGTTACCACCTTAAACATTCCCTTAGTTGTTATTACACTCACAACTTTCATGAAACCTCACATACCAATCCATGCCTACAAGCATGGCTAAGCAATAAGTAACAAAGCATATATTCCCTTGGGGTTATCTCAAGTCATTGGGTTCCTACCTCATAAGCTACTAAGCAATACCACATGTGATCAAGTCCTACTCATGCAATCTTTGAGGATAGAACTAATGCAATAAAAACTGGGTATTGGAAAGTATGATCAAAATATGAACTTGCCTTGCTGACAATCGTTGAAACCTAGTGACTCATAGTAGCACGCTTCGCACTCCGTAAATTTTATCGCAATCAAACAATAGCATAAATAAGCAATCATGCAACAGAATCGAAGAACTGATCTCGAAAGAACTCAAAAACAAACGAATAACTCTTGCTACAGAAAACAATTTCTAACAGTACCAAAATTAAGTGAGTTTGGCCTTATCAGAAATTTTAGGTCAAGAGCTTCGATTTGCAATAAGAATCAACTCAAACGGAGTTACGAAACTCAAGTTACGATCAAAAGAATTTCAAATACAAATCTGTTTGAATTCAAAATTTAAAACTTTCAAAACCATAATTGAGTTGGACTACTAAAAAGATAAGACCGAAATGAAAAAATTGGCGTTGGTTTCACCTAATTCTGACTAACGAGTAAAAAGTAATGATCGTTTGAAAACCAGGGACTGATCTGTAATTTTTTAATCACAAATAGGTCCCTAACGAAAAATAACAAAAAAAGAAAAAAATAAATAGCGAACGTTCGTTTTTCTGATCTAAATAGCGGATGTTCGCTGTTTCAATAAAACCTAAAAAACGAATCTAGGGTTTTCAGAAGAAAAAAATGATCTAGGTTTAAAAAAACAAAAAAATAACTAAAAAAACCGGGCGGTTTTACCGAGCGGATCTGATCGGCCGGCGGGTCTGGTCGGGTTTATGGGCGGCGGCGGGTTTGCGGGGTGGGTCCGGCGGCAGTGACGGGCGACGGCACGAGACTGCGGGAAGCGGCAACGGCGGCTCGCAGGTGCGACGGCGCGAGGCGGCGACGGGCGCGGTGTCGAGGGAGAGAGGGGAGGTCAGCCGGGCAGTTTATAAAGGCCGGGAGGCTTGGCCTGCCTTGGAGGAGGGACGGCCGATGGCGTGGCGCTCCCGGACACCGGTAGGAGTCCGACTCCTGGCACGGGACGAAGGGCGATGGCGGCACGCTGGGTCGGATGGGCTTCGGCCTCGTCTGTCCATTTTTTTTAAATTCACAGAACGAAGAAAAATTCAAAATCAATATAAAAAAATCCTAAAATTTCAGAAACAATTTTCTCTATTCCCACCTAATATTTGAGACAAAGTGAACATTGTTTTGAAATTAAAATGCCTAAAATAAAATAAACTTTTCATGCAATTTTTAAAATAAATAAATTGCAAATAAAATCTAATAAAATTATTTTTACTCAAAATTCAAATTCCAATATTTTTATTCTGTTTTTGAAGAAGTCATATTATCTTCTCTCATTTATTTTAAAATATTGAAAATTAAAATTGGCCAAAATAATATTTGATCCAACCTCACTAGTAAATTAATAAAATAGTGGGTCCTCTTCGGGAAAACTTCCAACCCTCTCACTTGGGTCTTGAGTTGCTTAAAGTCTTTGGATCAATTTTCAAATAAACTCAAATTCAAAAATTCTCAAATGATGAATGCATATGAATGATCTACGTTAACATCCAAATTCAAAATTGGGATGTTACAAACCTACCCCCCTTAAGATGAATCTCGCCCTCGAGATTCGGCTTGGCTAAGAAATAGGTGTGGTGGTCCTGGCGTAGATCATCCTCTTGTTCCTAGGTGGCTTCGTCCTCTTTATGGTGGCCCCACTGAACTTCGCAAAACTTGATGACCTTGCTGCGAGTAAGTCTATCGGCAAACTCGACAATCTTGATAGGCTTCTCTTCGTAAGTCAGATCACTCTCTAGCTGAATTGCTTCCAGGGGCACTATATCTCATAGAGGAATTTCGGCCATCTCTACGTGACATTTTTTCAACTGAGATACGTGAAACACACCGTGAACTCCGGACAAGGTTTCGGGCAACTCTAGCTGATAAGCTACTTCTCCTCCGTGCTCCAAAACTTCGTATGGTCCCACGAATCGTGGTGCCAGTTTACCCTTAACTCCGAAACGCTTAACTCCTCAAAGTGGGGACACACGAAGATATGCTCTATCTCCAACTTCGTAGGTCACCTCCTTGCGTTTCATATCCACATAAATTTTCTACCTAGACTGGGCTATCTTCAGGCTATCGCGGATCAACTTGACTTTCTCCTCTGAATCTAACACCCTACATAGGAAAAAATCCTAAGGAAAAAATCCTAAGGAATTGAATCCTTCAAAATTCCTTTGAGAATCCTTTGAATCAAAGAAGCCCTTATTTCCTTTGACATGTAGAGTATATGAATCTATTCCTATGAACCAATTGGCTCTAAAGGAAAAAATCCTATAAAAATCATATCATATAGAGTTCCTATGATATTCCTCCACACCAAAGGATGGTTGAAATTGCTGCAGGTGATACGATGGACTTTCTTTGTAGACTCCTCCCCCATCTTTATAGTTACCTCTCGAAGATCAATGAATATTCTACATGTGCAATTTGGTACACGAAAACTCTGTAAAAGTTTGCGAGGTTTGAATTTTCTATAAAGCTATATGCACCGCATTTTGGAACGGAGGGAGCATACAACAATTGCTTACACTCACGTGGAAGATTTGTCTGTAGGAGGAGTGGCTATTCTATTAAATGACATGGCAAAACTGACACTGTCGGATGCCGATCTAACGGTTCTTACGGTGTTCGTTAGGAAAAGGCTTGTGGCGAACGTTTGTCGGATAATGATTTATGGACACATGCATTGCATTGATACATGCCCCCTCTCTCTCATGCACACACACCCTCCCGAGTTCTCTCGCAACCATCGTCTATCTGCAGGTAGACGTCACACACATATGTGCTCTTCACACCCTACCCTCAGAACTTCTAAAAAACAAAAGACGTCGCACACATTTTATTTTAACTAACACGTCACACACTTATACTATTACTCTTGTGGCGAACGTTCTTTGGGCATAGTATATTGTACTCTCACGAAGAGAAGCAGCGCACGCACTAGTTCTCTCACACCCACTCACGGGTACACGTAGGAGCGTATTTTTTGAAGATGGTACAACAAAATCACTCCACTATATATATAAGCAGGAGCCTTAACGTTTGCTTTACTAGGGTTCCTCTTGTTCACTCTCTCATGCTCTCCAGATCTAAGCAAGACATAGGTGGCCACACTCTCTCTCAGCTCACGGCTGGTCACAAATCTGGCCGGACAACCTCGGCCGAGGCAGGGGTGTAGGTGCATCGTTCACGCTGTCGTCGGCGGCGAGGGATGAGACCAACGGCTGCCCGCACGTCTCGATCGGCAACCGTGTCGTTCTCTCCGAGAGAGCGCCGGCTCTGGAGGGCCTCCGACCCCTTCTTCCTCCCTACAGTATTGTGGCCAAGATGCGGCCTCCCGACGCCGTCTTTGCCACATGCCGACAACCCTCAAGTATATATTCCTTTGAAACCTGCCTTGATCTACTGCCCCAGCTCCCCACTTGGCTTCGTGTGGATCTTTTTCTACTTCCGTCCGCTGTTCCAAAGCCACCTAGACTTTTACTATTATTAGAGGTAAAGCTAGTTCATACAGTCGACTCTAAGAGTTGGTTCATACAAGGAAGAAAGTGGGAAAGCTGTAGCATGAATCTAGGACTTGGTTCTAAGAGGAAACGGGGGAAAGTAGTAGATACTGGCTACCCAACCGGTCTCTTGGTTGAAAAGACGAAGAAAGCATGGTGGATGGCGAAGGGTGGGGGGAAGTGGACCTATCTCTTGGTTGAAAAAGGAAAGAAAGTGACGGGTGTTGGGGGATAACGCAAATGAGAATGAGCAGGTCTAGATTTCCTGTGCTCACATAGGAAAATGTCGACACTTTCATACTGTCAATCTAGTGCCAATTATAACACAATAAATGCTGCTGTTAATCATACGCCACTGCAAATATCTGTCACTGTTTAAATAACCGTATTTTGTATTTGCGCAAACATGGATGTCTGTCTCCGTATCATTTCGGGATGTCTGTCTCGCTATCATTTCTATCCGCACAATCAAAAGCACACACCTCAGTTTTAGTAGAACTGCGCAAAATGAGATGGCTATCCCTCGTTGCCGTCCTCTAACCACCCGTCTTCCAGGTATTCCTACATTGGTAGTTACTAGGTAGAATGACCAACACAATATAAAAGAAGTTGATTCGTACTTTTTACTTCCTGATTGCAGTGTAGGGACGAGCGAAAACAACTGGATCCTAGTGCGGAATTGATGGCTTCTCGCCCCTCGTTGGTTACCCCAAGTGGAAGGTTTGAGATGAGCGTAGCGGTAGTTTTCCCTTGGCAAAGATACCAAGGATCGAATCCCGTGAGACTCCGAGGGTCGACAAGAAGGTGTAAATAGCGCCAGAGACTTTTGCTTGACAGGACCTGCACACAGATACAAACAAATTGGCTCCCAACGAGTACAGAGAGGTTGTCAATCCCTCCGGCCTAGTCGTTTACAAAGGATCAAACGCAAGAGATAATAGTGATAGGTGTGACTGCAACTAGTAAATAAGAACAAGAAGTAAATAGCGGGTGTGATCAGTAATGGTAATATGGACCGGGGTCACATGATGTTCACTAGTGATGTCTCTCTCCCAAAAGACGATAAAACAGCTAAGCGAGGTAAACAAATCACAGCTGGGCAATTGACAGGATTATGTGCGCAAACCAATGCTAACTATGCTGCAAGAAAGGTAGAGGCTCAAAAGCATGGGCGGTACGCCAAGGCAAGTAGACCGAAATCCATCTGCATCTACTACTAATCATCCACCTTGAGATATCTATCCAGAACATCTCGCTGGTATTAAGTTGCGAATCCCACCCATAGTGTAAACTCAAAGCAACAGACAACTGCATTAAATGAACTTTGCGTAAAGTAAACAATCCTTGCACCCGCAAGTACAAGCACTGTTGTTTTCCCCCTTGTGGCAACAGCACATCCCCTGGACTCATGTTTCTGTCACTCAAGCTAGTCATCGAGGGGCATGAACCCACAATCAAGCATAACGTTCCCTCTTGGAGTTACTACCTACTACTTGGCCAAAGCAATAAACAGCAACGGAGAACATGCAAGAATTACTCAAGAACATAAATATAAAAGAGGTGAATCAAATATATTACTCACACACAATCTGAACATAATCTCATAATCCATCGGATCCCAGCAAACTCATCATAGCAACAACATAAGGATTACATATGTGCCTCGATCATGTAGGGCAACTCACGAGGTCTAATCGATGAAGAACAAAGAGGGGAGGAGAACATCACATAGCTACTGGTCATGGACCCATGGTCCAAGGGGGACTACTCACAACTCATCCGGGAAGCGTCCATGGTGGTGGAGAAGCTCCCGGTGGTGGTTCTCCCCTCCGGCAGGGTGCCGGGAAGAGTTCTCCTGGAGCTCCCGATCTTGGAAGCGCGGCGGCGGTGGAACAGAGATGAGATCGCGAAAAAGGGTTCCATCCTCGAGGGTTTCGGGACGCGATGTAAATATATGCCAAAGGGGGTCACCAGAGGAGGTAAGGGGGGGCCCAGGCGCCCCCCCCCGGCGCGGCCAGGAGGGGGGCCGCGGGGCCAGGCCGCCTGGGCTGCCCCTGGCTCCCCTCTGGCCCCACTTCTGGCGCGTGGAAGCTTCCGGAGCGCTGATTTTTTTATATATATTTCCCGGAATTTTTCTGGCAATTTAAGTAATGGGTAAACCTGAAATACAAAAACAGCAAAAAATAGAAACTGGCACTGGGGTGCACTGAGTTAATAGGTTAGTCCAAATATGATCAAAAGTGTATGGAAGTGCATAAATATCATAGCAATATCACACAAAAGAGGCATGGAGCAAGCAGAAATTATAGATATGTTTTGGACGTATCAACATCCCCAAGCTTAATTCCTGCTCGTCCTCGAGTAGGTAAATGATAACAAGCATAATTTCTGTGGTGACATGCTACCAACCATATAAGAACTTTTCACAGTCACATGACAAATGCTTACTGAGATAATGAATCTTTAGTAATTATGCTGCCTCATGAGAATATCACAAAGAACTGAAAGTTTTACAATATGATACTGAAACACCCAATAGATTTGTAGTGAGCATGGTGTGCAAACATGGCAAAGTGATACCTCGCTTGCCCCCCTTTAGTGAAGCAAAACATAAATGCAGGAGCACCTCCGAAGTTTAAGTGACGACTAGATACAATGACTTCAGAATAAACGATATCATAATCATGCAGAAGACAATGGTACTTTGGGACAATGCACATTACACTCAGAATGACATTCATGCTCTCAATAGTTGGTGCTTTGAAGAAAGAAGGTGGAGACTCTCGAACCGTGGATTTTGATGGCAAGGTTGAAAACCCGTGGTTGGAAGCAAAGACTAAACATGTACCAGAGCTCTTGGTTTTTAAAAACAGAGGTAAAAATGATTTTTGGGAGATGCATATTTCGTCAACGAATGCTAGTAGATAACTCAATTACTTCTCGAGCTGGACAAGTTTCGAGGAACGGCTCCCGCACGGGGACGATCACATCCCCTTAATCTCCTTTGTTTATCACTGCCAAAAGTTTTCTGATTTCTCATGAACAAAGCGTGAAGGAGGGTTTGTTTGTTGTATATTTTTTTATGAGCCGGGCGCACTCATGCCAGTTCCTTCTCGTATTAGGGGTTTGCAGATTAGACATGCAATCCCGGGGTGAAACTTGTCCAACTTAAAAAGATCATGAATTAACTACTACTTCCTCATGAGCTAAAACAAAGGCACAAAAGAGAAATGCTTTTGAATAATTTTGAGATGGTACACGAAAGTCTTCGTTAGGAATGGCAAGTAAATACCATGTATAGGAAGGTATGGTGGACTCATATGGCATAACTGGTTTCAAGGATTTCGGATGCACAAGCAGTCAGTCCGCTTAGTACAGGCGAAGGCTAGCAAAAGACTGGGAGCGACCAACTAAGAGAGCAATGACGGCCATAATCATGCAGAGAGACAAAGCAACATTGAATCGGGCATGGAAGTTATATCGCTACTCAGAAATTAAAGATCATCAAGGCTTGATAGACTTTCTTTACAGTCTTAAATATGCGTGAGCATATGCCAAGTCAATCAAAATAAATTCTTGGAGGAAGATATCACTAAACCATACCACATCATAGGCAAACAAATCATGCTCGTACTTCAATAACACATTAAGAACCCCCCAGCTATTTGAGACTAACCATAAGAAAACATGAACTACTAAGCACCATTATGCACATAGCATTTTTATCATAGACATATCAACCAGTGCCACAGAAGCCAACTCTCTTAACAAGATAAGCATGATAACTCAAGAGAGTTCCAGAAGCAACCAACTAAACAAAAGCTCTTTAAAAAGAAAAGCATGAAAACTAAGAGCTAAACATGACAGTAGCTATTGAAAGACAAAGAACATACACAACAAAGATAAACATGAAAATCCTATGTTGTGTTCTAGGTTGAAGTGGAGCGTGTTTCTCTCCCACACAAAGAAAGCTGGGTTCTAACTCGTTATGAATAGCAAGCAAAGCTAAAGAAAACTAAAAAGGAAACTAAAAAGGAAGACGCTCCAAGCATAGCACATAACACATGAAGTGATTAAAATATAGTGGAACGAAAGACGAACTGATAATTGTTGATGGAGAAGGGGATGCACGGGGGCATCCCCAAGCTTAGACGCTTGAGTCTTCTTGAATACTTCTTGGGGGTGCACGGGGGCATCCCCAAGCTTGAGCGTTTGACCCTCCTGAATCTTTTTATCATCTTCCCTCGCACACTTGAAAACTCCCTTCATACATAACTCATCATAATCTGATTAGCGAGGTTAGTACCCATAATAAAATAATTTTTCCTTGCTGGAAATAAGGATAATCTTGAAGATCTACTGTTTCTCAAGATTGCCAAAAGGTTTTTGCAAAGAAAAAGCAAGCTCAAGGTTTGCAAAACGAGGAAAAGGCAAAACAGGACATAATCTGTGAAAAACAGACCAGCAGATAGTAAATAATTTTTCGGGGCACTTCTGCAACTCAAATCAAAAAAATCAGAACAGATGCCCGAAAGCCAATTGTATAGAGAACGCTGTCGAAAAAATTCAGACCAAAAAGATGATCTGGTGATTTTATACGAATTTTTCTGTCCAAGGACAGAATCTGTTTCCTGGACAGCACGTCACAACTTTTGAACTTTCTTGCAATCAGAGGCTAAACTTGGCACAAAGCTGAAAAGTAAAGATACAATGATGATGCTACTGTAGTAACAAACATCAAGACACAACAAAAGCAAAATAAAACTTTATTCATTGTGGGCTGCCTCCCAAAAGCGCTTTCTTTTATGACTTTAAGCTAGGCATAATGCAAAGAGATCAAGTTTTATCAAGAGTAAAGAATAGCTAGCCCGTATAACGGACTCAAAAGGTAACTTAATCTTCTTTCTAGGGAAGTGTTCCATCCCTTTCTTGAGAGGAAATTGGAATTTTATATTCCCCTCTTTCATGTCAATGATAGCACCAACGGTGCGAAGAAAAGGACGTCCCAAAATAATTGGACAAGAAGGTTCACATTCAATATCCATAATAGTAAAATCAACGGGAACATAATTGTCATTGACAATGATAAGAACATCGTCGATCCTCCCCAAAGGTTTCTTTATGGAAGAATCAACAAGACGAACACCAAAAGAACAAGAATCAAAAGGTTTCAATTTAAGCATATCATATATTCTTTTGGGCATAACGGAGGTACTAGCTCCAACATCACATAAAGCATAGCAAGAGAAGTTATTCAACTTAATTTTAATCATAGGATCCCAACCATCTTCTAGCTTTCTAGGTATGGAGGCTTCTACCCTAAGCTTCTCCTCCCTAGCTTTGGTGAGAGCATTAGTGATATGCTCTGTGAAGGCAAGGTTAAGTGTGCTAGTGCGTGGATCTCTAGACATCTTGTGAAGAAAATCAATAACTTCAGAAAGGGTGCAATTATCAAAATCAAGGTCACTACTATCAAGTAAAGTGGTAGTGGTGTCCTTTAGGCTCACTTGTTTTGTAGCTTCTATGATCATAGGAGTTTCTACGGTTGAGGTAATAGCATCACCATTAATAGGTCCAATGGGACCAGGAGTGCATTGGGTGCTAAGAGTTTGGATATCCTCAACAACTTGGATAGTAGCAAAAGTGTGGTGGGTAGGAAGGCTCTTAATCCTATCTTCTTCCTCCTTTTCTCTAGCCCATCTCTCTTTAAGTTTAGCCAACATCCTAATGTTTTCATTAATTTGCACTTGAATAGCATTCATAGGAGTTGTCTTCCTCTCCTCAAGAGGGGAAGTTCTAATTTTAAGCAACTCTACCTCATGGGCTAAATTGTCTACCTTCGAAGAGAGATTATCTAGTTTGGCTAGTTTTTCTTCTACATTCTTATTGAAGGCTTTTTGGGTAGTGATGAAGTCTTTAAGCATAATCTCTAGTTCAGAAGTGGAGTTCTTGGTGCTAGGATAAGCATTGTTGTTCCCACAGGAATTAGAGGGGAACGGTCTTGGGTTGCTACCAAAATTACTCCTATAAGCATTGTTATTGAAATTGTTTCTAGAGATAAAGTTCACATCTACTTGATCTTGAGCAATCAAAGAATTTAAAGGAACATCACGAGGAACAATAGAAGATTGCTTGGAAAGTAGAGGCATGATCAAGTCAACTTTTTCATTTAGGGAGGAAATCTCCTCGACAGAGTTTACCTTCCTACCTGTTGGAGCGCGTTCGGTGTGCCATTGGGAATAATTGGTCATCATCTCATCGAGAAGCTTCGTGGCAGCACCAAGTGTAGTTGACATAAAGGTTCCTCCCGCGGCTGAATCTAACAAGTTCCGTGAGGTAAAGTTCAAGCGTGCATAAAAAGTTTGGATAACCATCCAAGTAGTCAAACCATGAGTAGGGCAGTTCTTGACAAGAGATTTCATGCATTCCCAAGCTTGGGCAACGTGTTCATTACCCAATTGTTTAAAATTCATTATGTTACTCCTTAGTTGGATAATTTTAGCAGGTGGATAGTACTTCCCAACAAAAGCATCCTCGCACTTGTCCCAAGAATCTATGCTATTTCTAGGCAAAGATTGAAACCAAATTTTAGCTCCTCCTCTCAAGGAGAAAGGAAAAAGCTTAAGCTTAACAATATTACCATCTATTTCTTGGTACTTTTGCATATCACAGAGTTTAACAAAATTATTTAAGTGTAAAGCAGCATCATCTCCAGCACCGGAGAATTGATCTTTCATAACTAGGTTCAGTAAAGCAGGTTTAATTTCATAAGAAGGTGCTGAAGTGGCAGGTGTAGTAATAGGCGTGCAGATAAAGTCATCGTTGTTATGACTAGTGAAGTCACACAACTTGGTTTTCTCGGTGGAACCCATAGCAGCAACAAGCAAGATAACTATTTTTGTGATTTTTGATAGAAGACACTAAAGCGAAAGCTGAAAGGTAAACTAACAAGACTAAAAAGCAAAGGTAAAAGATAGTGTGCAACTCCCCTATCTTGAAGAGTGGAGTCCCCGGCAACGGCGCCAGAAAACTTTGCTTGATGGCTTCTCGCCCCTCGTTGGTTACCCCAAGTGGAAGGTCTGAGATGTAGCGTAGCGGTAGTTTTCCCTTGGCAAAGATACCAAGGATCGAATCCCGTGAGACTCTGAGGGTCGACAAGAAGGTGTCAATAGCGCCAGAAACTTTTGCTTGATAGGACCTGCACACAGATACAAAGAACTTTGCTCCCAATGAGTACAGAGAGGTTGTCAATCCCTCCGGCCTTGTCGTTTACAAAGGATCAAATGCAAGAGATAATAGTGATAGGTGTGACTGCAACTAGTAAATAAGAACAGGAAGTAAATAGCGGGTGTGATCAGTGATGGTAAAATGGACCGGGGTCACATGATGTTCACTAGTGATGTCTCTCTCCCAAAAGACGATAAAACAGCTAAGCGAGGTAAAAAAATCACAGCTGGGCAATTGATAGGATTATGTGCGCAAACCAATGCTAACTATGCTGCAAGAAAGGTAGAGGCTCAAAAGCATGGGCGGTACGCCAAGGCAAGTAGACCGAAATCCATCTGCATCTACTACTAATCATCCACCTTGAGATATCTATCCAGAACATCTCGCTGGTATTAAGTTGCGAGTCCCACCCATAGTGTAAACTCAAAGCAACAGACAACTGCATTAAAAGAACTTTGCGTAAAGTAAACAATGCTTGCACCCGCAAGTACAAGCACCGTTGTTTTCCCCCTTGTGGCAACAGCGCATCCCCTAGAATCATGTTTCTGTCACTCAAGCTAGTCATCGAGGGGCATGAACCCACAATCAAGCATAACGTTCCCTCTTGGAGTTACTACCTACTACTTGGCCAAAGCAATAAACAACAATGGAGAACATGCAAGAATTACTCAAGAACATAAATATAAAAGAGGTGAATCAAATATATTACTCACACACAATCTGAACATAATCTCATAATCCATCGGATCCCAGCAAACTCATCATAGCAACAGCATAAGGATTACATATGTGCCTCGATCATGTAGGGCAGCTCACGAGGTCTAATCGATGAAGAACAAAGAGGGGAGGAGAACATCACATAGCTACTGGTCATGGACCCATGGTCCAAGGGGGACTACTCACAACTCATCCGGGAAGCGTCCATGGTGGTGGAGAAGCTCCCGGTGGTGGTTCTCCCCTCCGGCAGGGTGCCGGGAAGAGTTCTCCTGGTGCTCCCGATCTTGGAAGCGTGGCGGCGGCGGAACAGAGATGAGATCGCGAAAAAGGGTTCCGTCCTCGAGGGTTTCGGGACGCGATGTAAATATATGCCAAAGGGGGTCACCAGAGGAGGTAAGGGGGGCCCAGGCGCCCCCC
>LR738711.1:554731532-554775139 GCA_902687465.1 Secale cereale
GCGGCTAGGAGGGGGGGCGCGGGGGCAGGCCACCTGGGCTGCCCCTGGCTCCCCTCTGGCCCCACTTCTGGCGCGTGGAATCTTCCGGAGCGCTGATTTTTTATATATTTTTCCCGGAATTTTTCTGGCAATTTAAGTAATGGGAAAACCTGAAATACAAAAACAGCAGAAAACAGAAACTGGCACTGGGGTGCACTGAGTTAATAGGTTAGTCCAAATATGATCAAAAGTGTATGGAAGTGCATAAATATCATAGCAATATCACACAAAAGAGGCATGGAGCAAGCAGAAATTATAGATACGTTTTGGACGTATCAGGAATGCACTTTCTACCAGTTCATCCATGGACCGAGGACTTGCTGGCACGGCTGCACGGCGGTTTTTTGGACAGGTGCGTGAACAAGACGCATTGTGGTCTGCTTATTTCCGCAAATCGCGGTGCTTAAATTTAGTGGAATGGACAAGAATTTCAACTGGTCAGTACACTACATGGTTTAGTTCAACATTCT
The DNA here is from genome assembly GCA_902687465.1 of Secale cereale. Lineage (NCBI taxonomy): Eukaryota > Viridiplantae > Streptophyta > Magnoliopsida > Poales > Poaceae > Secale > Secale cereale. The sequence continues at coordinate 554,732,042 of LR738711.1, forward strand.
AGCTAAGAACACAATTATAATTGGTTATTCTGGAATGAGAGAACCTAACCCTGGATGGTGGCAACAAGAAAAAACCGGAGTGAACTCCAGGAAATTTAAGCCTGCCGGGAGGCCCTTTGCTCAGAGAAGCCTTGCTTGTTTTTTCCTGATTTGTAAACCTTCTCACAACTTTGTCATTTGCTGTGAACTAGTATATGTTTGTTATGTTCTATGAATCATTGAGATGTATAAAATTGCTTAACTTATGCTTTTCAAGTTTTTATGAAGCCGAGTTTAATGTGAGTGTTCCACATGAACGCTGGACTAGCGTGTGAACGTTTGGAATTTACATTGTGGCCTTAGTTAACTGCATGAACCACTGTAAAAAGATACATAGTTGCTTATATGTCAGACAGCACATTGTTGATTGTTATCTGGTCGATAGCCTAGTGTTGAAGCGAGCTGAGCCAATGTATCATGTTTTGCACAACTCCTTACAAGTGGGGTAGCACCAATAGTGATTCAAACAGTGTACTAGCCCCACAGGGCTCGATAACATGCAAGGTTTGGATAATTAGACAGAATCCAAACTACTATTAAACACTAGCTGGGGCAAGTATTTCATGCCTCGATCTAATTTGGGCTGGACACAAGACGAACCTTGCCATGAACATCATCGAGGACGTCCGGCAGCAGCTTAATCCTGTGAACCTTCATGAAGACAACCTTGTGGCCTTGCCACTCATAAACTTGTTTGTGGAGGCATGCCACGTCATCTTCCTCCGTAAGCTTGACAAGAACAGTATGCCTCACAAACGAAGGAGTAGCTTTGAACTTCTTGTGCTTCAGTACACCCTGGACAACACGCCTGACAACAGTGAGGCTGGAATACAAGTCTTCATTGGTATAAGCGCAAATGGCTTCCAGGATCCAACAGCCTAAAAACTCTGTTTTCCCAGTGCGTGTATTCAGGTCATCCGCCTCATAGCGAGTGACATGTACAACCACACAATCCTTGTCTGCATTAGGGCTCTAATTGAAACAGAAACAAATTCTAAATTACTTTCCAGTATAAGAAACACAAGTTATTTAAACCACTATGTATAGCATGGCATCGAAGCTAATAAAATTTTGCATTGTTCATCACCACATACTTAGATGAAAAACCACAATCGAGATTGGCAAAGAAGAAAATCACCTTGTGCAGCTCAGTGGGGGGGACACATCCTCGAAGGGGGAAAACTGCTCCTGCAGTGCCACGGGGGCTATAACCTCAAACAGGGCGTTGACCATATCAGTAGTGGCCGTGAGCGTATCTTGGGTCGGCTCGGTGGCTGCCTCCATCTTCTTGGAGCTCTCTGTCTCGTGGGGATAAGCCTCCCGCGTCTGCTCCAATATCGGCAGATCTTCGCCTGGTTCTCCTTGGTCCATCATGAAACTGACAAATAATGAGACAAATGAAAGGAAAACACAATCGTAATGACAATGAAACAAAAAATAGAGTGAGGATCAGTTACTGCTTTACAAAAGTTTTTTTCTATGAACGAAAATATACCAACATCACAGATACACTTACCTTCCCTTCGTTGTGGGAGAAGAACACTAGCAGATGCGAGTGTTGCCTTTCTTGAAGACGGCGAGGAAGAAGGGGATTAAGCGAAGAGTGAAATGATGGTTGCTTCGCCCATCAAACTTAGACTGCGGGGAGGTGGGGTTTTCTGATACGATGGCTCGTTATTGCCGCGCTATGACCGGGGTGACTCTCCGCCTGGATACTGCCTTCTAATTTGGTAGATGGGAATTAGTTTCAATTTTTTTTCATTACAAGATTTTAAATTCCATTGATTTTTATGTGTGGACAATTATTTGGATTTTATATTTATATAAATTATTTTTCAAAATAGTTTGAATGTGAATCGATATTTGGGACTAAAAATAGTTGACCGCACCGAAATATGACAAAAATTCGTATACTTTTTAACCGTGGCCACAATATGGGGTGTAATGCTAATAAAAAGAAGATGGGTACAAAAAAATTCTTAAGAATTAGCAAATGGGCTGTACATTATTAGAAATAATGCACACGAGAGCAGTGACTATTGGATGTCCATCCAACTGCTGTCATGCTTCTTCAATCTCTGCTTTTCCTGCTCTAGCCGCTCAAACAAGCACCGACAGGATTGTCTGCTCCCTCCTCCCGCGGCCGGCTATGCTGCCGCACAGGCCTCACCGCCCCACCGTACTCCCATCGCTAGCCTAGCCATCCCTCTACTCACCCACACCTGCTGTTTCCTCCGGGGACAGCAGACAAACCAGTAAACCCTCGTACTCCTCCACGTGGGAAACAACTCCCGAGTCTTCCCTGGCTTCGTGTCGTTCCCTTTCTAGGCCTCGCCGTCATCCACCGTCGTGGTGCTCTCGGCACGGCCTGGTCAACGTGGTCAATGAACGACATCCATCGGAAGTGGACTGTACATGGAGAGGCTGACAGCTGGGTCCACGGCCGCACGCAAGGAAATGCCTCCTTATTACGCGCAAAATAATGATTCGTCCACCTGACAGCTAGGACCCATGGGAAGGGCCTAAGTATTTCGCGAAAAAATGTTCCCCCCACTGACAGGTCGGACCCGCCAGCTATATGTTCGCACGCAAGGAAGTGCCTCCTTATGACGCACAAAAAAATGAATACCCCCCGCTAGCTGGGAACCACCATAGTGGGTGGCTGACTTGTGGGCCTACTAAGTTGACGGGGACAAAGGGCTTTGTCAAGTTAGTCAATATGAGCGATTCTAGCTCCAGTGACCGTACGATGTGCATCCAACGGCCATAGTGCATCTTTAACCTCTAGTCTTCTTGCTCCAGCCGCCCAAAGCAGCGCCGGTTGTGCCGCCTGCTCCTGCCTCCCGTGGCCGGCTGTGCTGCCGCGGAGGCCTCACCGCCCCCATACTACTCCCACCACAGGCCAGGCCATCCCTCCACTCACCCACACCCCCTGTTATTCTGCGGCGATGGCAGCCTCACACCGCAGCCGAACCAGTGAACCCTCATACTCCTCTCTGCGTGGACATCCACTGCCGCGTCTTCCCCGGCTCCGCGTTGTCCCCTTCCTAGGCCTGGCCTTCGTCCACCGCCTTGGTGCTCTCGGCGTGGCGTGGTCAATGTGGTCAACGACCGACTTCCATCGGAAAAGTACTGTACGTGGAAAGGCTGACAGCTGGGTCCATGGCCACAGCCCAGTTTTTTGTGATTTGCCAAGTAAGTCACTTTGTCAAGCCTATTGGGCTGCAAATCTTTCAAGACGAGGAGAGCTTCATTCGGCTGGCCGAGAAAATGGACTATCAGTAATGAGAAATGGGTTGTACATTTTTAAAATACATCAAACCGGTAATTAGATTCAAATTTCTTTTTTTTCATTTCGAGATTTTAAATTGCATTGATTTTTATGCGTGGACAATTTGTTGGATTTAATATTGATATACATTTATTTTTAAAATCAGTTTGAATGTGACTCAAAATTTCGGGATTAAAAATAGTTCGGACCGCACCGAAATATGCAAAATTTCGTATAATTTTTTAACCCTGGCCACAATATGGGCTGTAATGCTAACAAAAAGAATATGGGCTCCAAAAAAAACCTTAAGAACTAGCAAATGGGCTATAAATTATTAGAAATAATGGCAGATGGGATGTATGATATTTTCCATAGATTTGAGGCTTTCCTTAAAAAAAAGGTTGACGCACAAGCAGTTACTGTTGGGTGTCCATCCAACGGCCGTCGTGCTTCTTCAATCTCTGCTCTTCCTGCTCCAGCCGCTCAAACAAGCGCCGGCGGGACTGCCTGCTCTCTCCTCCCCGCGGCCGGCTGTGCTGCCGCGCAGGCCTCACCGCCCCATCGTACTCCCACCGCTGGCCTAGCCATCCCTCTACTCACCACACCTGCTGTTTTCTCCGGGGACGGCAAACGAACCAGTAAACCCTCGTACTCCTCCGCGTGGGAAACAACGGCCGAGTCTTCCCTGGCTCCTTGTCGTTCCCTTCCTAGGCCTCGTCGTCTACCGCCCTGGTGCTCTCAGCGTGGCCTGGTCAACGTGGTCAATGAACGACATCCATCGAAAGTGGACTGTACGTGGAAAGGCTGACAACTGGGTCCACGGCCGCACGCAAGGAAATGCCTCCTTATCACACGCAAAATAATGATTCCTCCACCTGACAGCTAGGACCCATGGGAAGGGCTTCTGTTTTTCGCGAAAAAACGCCCCCCCCCCCCCGCTGACAAATCGGACCCGCCAGCTATATCTTCGCACGCAAGGAAGTGCCTCCTTATGACGCACAAAAAATGAATACCCCCTGCTAGCTGGGACCCACCATAGTGGGTGGCTGACTTGTGGGCCTACTAAGTTGACGGGGACAGAGGGCTTTGTCAAGTTAGTCAATATGAATGATTCTAGCTCCAGTGATCGCACGATGTCCATCCAACGGCCATAGTGCTTCTTCAACCTCTGGTCTTCTTGCTCCACCGCCCAAAGCAGCGCCGGTCGTGCCGCCTGCTCCTGCCTCCCTGGCCGGCTGTGCTGCCGCAGAGGCGTCACCGCCCCCATACTACTCCCACCGCAGGCCAGGCCATCCCTCCACTAACCCACACCCCTGTTATTCTGCGACGACGGCAGACTCACATCGCAGCCGAACCAGTGAACCCTCGTACTCCTCTCGGCGTGGGCATCCACTGCCGCGTCTTCCCCGGCTCCACATCGTCCCCTTCCTAGGCCTCGTCGTCGTCCACCGTCTTGGTGCTCTCGGCGCGGCATGGTCAATGTGGTCAACGACCGACTTCCATCGGAAGAGTACTCTACGTGGAGAGGCTGACAGTTGGGTCCACGGCCGCAGCTGGGTCCACGGCCACAGCCCAGTTTTTTTGTGATTTGCGAAGTAAGTCGCTTTGTCAGGCCTGTTGGGCTGCAAATCTTTCAAGACGAGGAGAGCTTCATTCGGCTGGCCGAGAAAATGGCCTATCAGTAATGAGAAATGGGTTGTACATTTTTAAAACACATTAAACCGACAATTAGTTTCAAATTTATTTTTTTCATTTCGAGATTTTAAATTACATTGATTTTTATGCGTGGACAATTTGTTGGATTTTATATTGATATACATTTATTTTTAAAATCAGTTTGAATGTGACTCAAAATTTCGGGACTAAAAACAGTTCGGACCGCACCGAAATATGCAAAATTTCATATAATTTTTTAACCGTGGCCACAATATGGGCTGTAATGCTAACAAAAAGAATACGGGCTGCAAAAAACCTTAAGAATTGGCAAATGGGCTGTAAATTATTATTAATAATGGCAGATGGGATGTATGATGTTTTCCACAGATTTGAGGCTTTCCTAAAAAAACGTTGACGCACAAGCAGTGACTTTTGGATGTCCATCCAACGGCCGTCGTGCTTCTTCAATCTCTGCTCTTCCTGCTCCAGCCGCTCAAATAAGTGCTGACGAGACTGCCTACTCTCTCCTCCCCGCGGCCGGCTGTGCTGCCGCGCAGGCCTCACCGCCCCACTGTACTCCCATCACTGGCCTAGGCATCCCTCTACTCACCCACACCTACTGTTTTCTCTGGGGACGGCAGACGAACCAGTAAACCCTCGTACTCCTCCGCGTGGGAAACAACTGCCGAATGTTCCCTGGCTCCGTGTCGTTCCCTTACTAGGCCTCGTCGTTGTCCACCGCCCTGGTGTTGTCGATGCGGCCTGGTCAACGACCGACATACATCTGAAGTGGACTGTACATGGAGAGGCTGATAGCTGGGTCCACGGCCGCACGCAAGGAAATGCCTCCTTATTACGCGCAAAATAACGATTCCTCCACCTGACGTCTAGGACCCACCGAAAGGGCCTCTGTATTACGTGAAAAAACGTTACCGCCGCTGATAGCTCGGACCCACCAGCTATATCTTCGGATGCAAGGAAGTGCCTCCTTATTACGCACAAAAAAATGAATACTCCCCCTGTTAGCTGGGACCCAGTATAGTGGCAAGCTGACTTGTGGGCCTGCTAAGTTGACGGGGACGGAGGGCTTTGTCAACGTAGTCAATATGCACGATTCTAGCTCCAGTGACCGTACGATGTCCATCCAACGGCCGTAGTGCTTCTTCATCCTCTGGTCTTCTTGCTCCAGCCGCCCAAACCAGCTAGCAAACCAGCGCCGGTCGTGCCTCGTGCTCCTGCCTCCCGTGGCTGACTGTGCTGCCGCGGAGGCCTCACCGCCCCCTATACTCCCACTGCTGGCCAGGCCATCCCTCCACTCACCCACACCCCCTGTTATTCTGCGGAGACAGCAACCTCACACCGCAGCCGAACCAGTGAACCCTCATACTCCTCTACGCGTGGGCTTCCATTGCCGCGTCTTCCCCGGCTTCGCGTCGTCCCCTTCCTAGGCCTCGCCGTCGTCCACCGCCCTGGTGCTCTCGACGCGGCGTGGTCAACGTGGTCAAGGAACGGCTTCCATCGGATGTGGACTGTACGTGGAGAGGCTGACAGCTGGGTCCACGATGGCAGCATGGAAGTGCCTCCTTATTACGCAGAAAATAATTATTCCTCCACCTGAATGGAGGGACCCACCGGACGGGCCACCGTATTTCACGAAAAAACGTTTCCCCCTGACTACAGGTACCCAGCGGACGGGCCACCGTATTGCGCGAAAAAACGTTCCCCCCGCTGTCAGCTCGGACCCACCAGAAGCGTCTCCTTATTACGCACGAAAAAATGAATACTCCCCCTACTGGTTGGGACCCACCTTGGTGGGAGGCTGACTTGTGGGCCTACTAAGTTGACGGGGACAGAGTGCTTTGTCAACTTAGTCAATATGAACGAATCTAGCTCCAGTGACCGTACGATGTCCATCCAACGGCCTTAGTGCTTCTTCAACCTCTGGTCTTGTTGCTCCAGCCGCCCAAAGCAGCGCCGGTCGTGCCACATGCTCCTGCCTCCCGTGGCCGGCTGTGCTGCCGCAGAGGCCTCACCGCCCCCTACTATTTCGACCGCTGGCCAGGCCATCCCTCTACTCACCCACACCCCCTGTTATTCTGCGGCGATGGCAGCCTCACACCGCAGCGAACTAGTGAATCCTCGTACTCCTCTACGCGTGGGCATCCACTACTATGTCTTCCCCGGCTCTGCGTCATCCTCTTCCTAGGCCTCGCCGTCATCCACCACCCTGGTGCTCTCAGCGCGGCGTGGTCAACGTGGTCAAGGAACTGCTTCCATCGGACGTGGACTGTATGTGGAGAGGCTGACAACTAGGTCCATGGCCGGAGCAAGGAAGTGCCTCCTTATTACGCGCAAAATAATTATTCCTCCACCTGACAGTGGGGACACACTAGATGGGCCACCGTATTTCACGAAAAAACGTTTCCCCCTGACTATTGGGACCCACCAGCTACATCTTCGCACGCAAGGAAGTGCGTCCGGGCAAAAATAAAAAAATGATTCGCCCCCTGACTGCTGGGACCCACCAGCTACATCTTCGCACGCAAGGAAGTTTCTGACAGTCGGGACCCACCTGGTCGTACGTAATGTTGTCATTCTGGTCGTGAATGTGTACGTACATACTGATCGATGTAGAGGCGCACACGTGCCGTAGTAGAGGCGCGCACATAGCATGCACACGTACGTACATCGGCCAGTGTGCAAAAAAGAAAATACGGCCATGTACGTACATACGGGCAGGGTCTCGAACGCCTACTCGCGCATACGTACAGCCAGGGCTCGTGTATATGGCTGGGTCGGAAAAGAGAAACAGCGTCATCATCGTGTTCATGGGGAGCCAACCGGCTGGGTCGGAACGAAATGCGTCGTCGTGTTCATCGGGAGGGCTTGGACGGAACAGCCGATGGAAACGAGGCCTGGCGTACTACAGAATGGAGGAAACGGCCTTGTGTTCGACCGACCACGTTCGAAACGGGATCCTATTCGTCGGGAGCGGTTTGGTGTATCGCAAAATGGAGGAAACAGACCTCCTACGGTCAAAACGGGTGTCCTATTGATCGGGAGGGGTTTGGTGTACCGCAAAACGGAGGAAACGGACTAGTGTTGGAGCGCTACGGTCGAAACGGGGGTCCTGTTCATCGGGAGGGGTGTGGCGTACCGCAAAAACGGAGGAAACAGACTTGTGTTAGAGCGCTACAGTCGAAACGGGGGTCCTGTTCATCGGGAGGGTTGTGGCGTACCGCAAAACGGGACTCCACGAGATACTGTTCATCACCACCGTCGACCCCCTCCAGCCTCCACGGGTTATTGTTCATCCACCGTCGACCTCCTCCACCCTCCACCCGCGACTGTTCAGCCTCCACCGCGCGCTACTCCACCGGCTACTGTTCAACCAGCCCTCTCCACGGGCTCCTGTTCAACCACCCCTCCATGGTCTACTGTTCATCCAGCCCTCCACCATCTACTGTTCATGCAACCCTCCACGGGGTGGTCCTGTTCATGCAGCCCTCCACGGGGTCCTGTTCATGCAGCCCCAACCGGCTCGATCGAACAGGGTCCTGTTCATGCAGAGGCAACACCACGGGGTCCTATTCAGCCACCCCATTGGGAACTGTTCATCCAACCCCCAACCACGCTCACTGTTCATGCAGAGGCAGCATCGATAGGCTTCAGTTAGGAGCTGTAGCGAAGGAATCGCTCAATCGGGTTCAGTTAACAGCCATCGATTGATCGCTCGTGTTCAGTAACGCGTAGCCTGCAGTGCAATCGCTTGGGTTCAGTTAGAGCCCAACGCCTCGCTCGGGTTCAGTTAGAGCCCAACGCCTCGCACCCACGCGCATGCGTGTACGAGAGAAACGCGCATCGCTCGGCCCCGACCACCCACCGTAACCGGGAACACCCCAATATTTTCCTCGCCCTCGCTTCTACCACGGTTTTTTCCGTCATGGAGGGCCCGAAGAATGTCATGCAGCTGCGTCTCCAGCCCGCCCAGGACAAAAAGCCCATTTTTGTCATTGTTTTTTGTCATATAAGTAGGACCCCACCACATCTATGATGATACCGTGTTTTGTCACAATTATTGTCATAGAAGTGTCATAAGTATGATAGAAAAAAGTTTCGTTCGGCCCAAAATTTCATGGATGTGTCTTTTTTTGTAGTGCTAGCTAGTCCGGATGTTTGATTTCTCTGATGAATCCGGCTTCCAATAGTTTGGCTAACTCTTCTCCCATTGCTTGTCTTTTGGGTTCAGAAAATCATCGCAATGACTGCTTGACTGGTTTGAACCCTTTTATAATATTGAGGCTGTGTTCGGCCAGCCTACATGGGATTCCTGGCATGTCTGAAGGGTGCCAGGCGAATATCCCAATTTTCCCGAAGGAAGGCGCGTAACGCGCTGTCTACCGCCGGATCCAGCTGTGCCCCGATGGATGCTATTTTATTAGGATCCGTTGGGTGCAGTTGGAATTTTATAATTTCATCACCGGGCTTGAAGGAGGTAGACTTCGATCTTTTGGCGAGGATGACCTCGTCAGCATCCACCTTTGATCGTAGGGTAGTTAGTTCTTCAGCCGCGAGAGCTTCGGATAATGCCTCTAAGGCTAAGCATGCAATTTTATTTTCGGTGCGGAGTGCTCTATCTGGATCACTTATTGTCATGTTCACCCCATTGGGCCCTGGCATTTTAAGCTTCATGTACCAGTAATGGGGTATAGCTTGAAAGCGTGAGAAAGCGTCCCGTCCTAGAAGGGCGTGGTATCCGCTGTGAAAGGGCACAATGTGAAAGAGCAGTTCCTCCGATCTATAGTTGTTGGGTGAGTCGAACACTACATCGAGCTTAATACTTCCCGAACACTTGGCCTCGCGGCTTGGTATAATTCCCCTAAAGGTTGTGTTGGTGTGCTCAATGCCGGATTTCTCGACCCGCGTTTTTGCAAGCGTCTCCTCATATATGAGGTTTAATCCGCTTCCTCCGTCCATAAGTACTTTAGTGAGGCGAAAGCCATCTACTATTGGGTCCAGTACAAGAGCTGCTGATGCTCGGATCGGCCGGACTTGAGGTGCGTCTTCGGCAGAAAAACTAATTGCCGTGTTGCTCCATGGGCTTGTAGAGCTAATTTGGTAAACCTCGGCAAGTTCGCGATTTGCTCTCTTGCGACGGTTATTTGAGGAGAACGTCTCGAAGACAGTGAAGACATTGATGTCATTCTCCCTTGGTGCAGTAGTGGCATGAAGTGCCGTACCACTTTTTGCTACCTACCGGAGTACCCAGCATGCTCTAAGGCGATGGTTTGGGACATTATCCGGGGCTGCATGTATTTGGAAAGGTGTATCGAGTAGTTTGTCCAGTATGGACATGTGCCTTGAAATAGGCTTGTTCTTCTTGCCAATAGGAATGCTATCGGATGACCAACTAGGGTAAGTCCGTTTAGCTTTGGTAACGTACTGTCCGGAGATGGACCGTTCCAGAGGTGTATTTTGGGCTTTCCAAGTATTTTCCATTGCACAGTAGTTCCATACTAACTGCGATAATTCTATGAAACTCATAACACAACATCGGTTGAGGGCGTTCAAGACTCCCTCGTCCATGCAATTGCGGTGAAATAAAGAGACCGCTTTGTCGTCGCAGCAGTCCCTGATCTTGTTTTTAACAAGTAGGAATCTGGCCCAGAAGTGGTTGACCGTTTCCCCGGGCTGCTGCTGTATGTTCGTGAGATCATCTATGTCCGGGATTCCGGATTTACTAGAAGAGTTTTTCCCAGGGTGGGTGGGTGTTGGTAATTTGAAATCCCGACCCAGAGTGATATTCGGGGTTTTAACAACCTCCGTTGGTGACAATCCATACTCAATGGGGTCTGATTGCCCTTCGGGTCCGGTGTCGGTCCCAGAGCTCAAGGAACGTAGTGCGTCTCCTGACAAGGAGGTGTTCGGCTCGATGGGTTCAGAGATCCGGACTATGGCAGTCTCCGTCTGGAGAGGAGAAGTCTCTATGGCTTCATCCTCGACTGCTGCTACCAGATGAGTAATTGAAGAAGGGTCGATCTCATCATGGTCGGATTTAAGTCCGATCCGATCTCCTGGCGATGAGAGCCCCAAGGCGGCGATGCGATCCAGCAGATCTTATAAGGGCGAGAGTTCTGCCAAAGTCGTGTCATCGGAATAGGCAGAATTAGCGTAAAGGTGATGCTAGACAGCCGCATGGGGTGCGGCAGGCCCCAAGGACATGCGGGTGCATATGGTGAACCCGCCAAGCTGGAGAACCTGGCCGATAGCCAAGTTGTTTCCGAGGGTGATCTCATCGTTGATGATGAGGCGTGCCATCGATCACTCATTGCAAGCGCACATCGGAGCTCTCAATGAAAGCACCATTGTCGATGTCAGAACCGGCAGATCTCGGGTAGGAGGTCCCAAGCTGTGCGTCTGAAGATTGATGGTAACAAGAGGCAGGGGACACGATATTTACCCAGGTTCAGGCCCTCTCGATCGAGGTAAAACCCTATTTCCTGCTATATTAGTTTGGATGGATATGTGTACAAGAGTTGATCTACCACGAGATCGTAATGGCTAAACCTTAAGTCTAGCCAATGGGGATATTGTAATGATGATGGTCCCTCTACAAACTAAACCCCTCAAATTATATACACGCCTGAGGAGACCTAGGGTTACAAGGTTAACTTGGGGAGGAAGTAATTGACACATGCGAACTCAAAACCTGCCTTTCTACGTACATAGGAGTCGTGGCCGAATACGGGGGAAGGTCTTCTGCTTCTTCTTTGTGGGCCCACCAGTGCGGCCCAGCTTCATTGACCTAGATGTGTGAGGACCCCTGAATACAGGACTCCCTCAATCGTTGCAGAAATCAAAAAATTTCTACGCATCACCAAGATCAATCTATGGAGGAACCAGCAACGAGAAGGGGGAGTGCATCTTCATACCCTTGAAGATGACTAAGCGGAAGCGTTACAAGAACGCGGTTGGTGGAGTCGTACTCGTAGCGATTCAAATCGCGGTCGATTCCGATCTAAGCGCTGAACAACGGTGGCTCCGTGTTCAACACACGTGCAACCCGGTGACGTTTGCCGCGCCTTGATCCAGCAAGGAGGAGGGAGACGTTGGGGAAGACAACTCCAGCAGCAGCACGACTGTAACATCCCAATTTCCAATTTGGATGTTATCATAGATCATTCATATGCATTCATCATTTGAGCATTTTGAGCGTGAGTTTATTTGTCCTCAGAACGCCGCCGCCCGCGCCCCGCATCGCCTGTCGCCGCCGTCGCTGGAGTTTGCCGCCCCCGCCGCCTTTAGTCGCCGCCGCCGCCCCACTCCGCCTCCCCGCGCCCGAGCCGACCCCGCTGCCGACTCCGCCGCCCGAGCCGCCCCTCCTTGCCTCCTCGCCGCGGCCGGAGCCTCGCCAGAGCCGTCGCCGACCCGAAGCTGCCGCCGCCTCCGAAAACCTCCCCGTCGGCCGATTCATTCGCCGGTTTTCTAGGTAAAACCCTAGGCATTTTTATTTTATTTTTAGTTAGGTTAATTAGGTAGATCGTTTTTTATAAAACCTAGTTAGTTAGCGAACGTTCATTCATTTAGGGTTTTTAGCGGACAGATTCATTAGTTAGGTTAAACAGTGAACATTCGTACTTTTAGATCTGTTTTAAAATTACCAGGGACCTATCTGTAGTTTATATTTTTATAGTTTAGTCCCTAAACTTCTTTCGATCACAATTTTCACTCATTTATCGGAATTAGGTGAAACCAACGCCCACATTTTTTTTATAATCCCCTCTGTCTTGTTAATCAACTCGCACAAGTTTTTGAAGGTTTTAAAATTTGAATTCAAACAGTTTTGTGTTTGAACTTCTTTTGATCGTAACTTGAGTTTCGTAACTCTGTTTGAGTTGATTCTCTTTGCAAATCAAAGCTCTTGACCTCAACTTTCTGATAAAGCCAAATTCATTTAATTTTGGTACTGTTAGAAATTGTTTTCTGTTGCAAGAGTTATTCGTTTGTTTTCGAAGTTTTTCGAGGTCTGTTCTTCGATTGTGTTGCATGATTGCTTATGTATGCTATTGTTTGATTGCGATAGAATTCTAGGAGTGCGAAGCATGCTACTACAAGTCTCTAGGTTTCAACGATCGTTAGCAAGGCAAGTTCATACTTTGATCATACTTTCCAATACCCAGTTTTTATTGCATTAGTTCTATCCTCGAAGATTGGATGAGTAGAACTTGATCACATGTGGTATTACTATGTAGTTCATGAGGTAGGAACCCAATGACTTGAGATCAATCCAAGGTAATATACGCTTTGTTACTTATTGCTTAGCCATGCTCGTAGATGTGGATTGGTATGAGAGTTTCATGAAAGTTGTGAGTGTAATAACAACTAAGGGTTTATTTAAGGTGGAAATTTAATACACATCTGGGTGGATTGGTTGTGGCACCCTAGGAATGGAACAGTGGTTGTCAGGGCACCTAGGGATATACCAGTGCTGCCCAATGAATGCCACCCAGGCTCAAAGGGATCATATATCATTCATGCCTTGAAACTTCCGTGTGCAGCCGCAAGCCATTATGGGCACTGGCATAGTTGAGTACGTGGTGTGACCTCTTTCAGTGGTAGGCTAGCAGATGTAGCGAATGTACGTGTAACGGCCTACCCAGGGTAAAGAGTTAATGCTTCTGAAAGACTGTGTCTCGGTCATCCGTTTCTCAAACACCCTATGCTACCTCTTGAGCTTGTGTTGTATTCCCTCGAAGAGGAAAGGGAGATGCAGCACAGTAGAATAAGTATTTCCCTCAATTTTTGAGAACCAAGGTATCAATCCAGTAGGAGACCACGCGCCAGTCCCTCGCACCTGCACAAACAAATAAGAACTTCGCAGCCAATGCGATAAGGGGTTGTCAATCCCTTTACAGTCACTTACGAGAGTGAGATCTGATAGAGATGATAGTTTATATTTTTGGTATTTTTAGTTTAATAAAACAGCAAATAAAAGCAAGAAAAGTAAAGTAGATGTAGATTGATATGTTGAGAATAGACCCGGGGGCCATAGTTTTCTCTAGTGGCTTCTCTCATGATAGCGATATTCTACGACGGGTAAACAAATTATTGTCGAGCAATTGATAGAAAAGCGAATAATTATGAGACTATCTAGGCATGATCATTGTATATAGGCATCATGCCCGAGACAAGTAGACTGAAACGATTCTGCATCTACTACTATTACTCCACACATCGACCGCTATCCAGCATGATGACATGATGTAGAGGGATAAACTCAAGCAATATGATGTAAACCCCATCTTTTTATCCTCGATGGCAACAATACAATACGTGCCTTGCTGCCCCTACTGTCACTGGGAAAGGACACGGCAAGATTGAACCCAAAGCCAAGCACTTCTCCCATTGCAAGAACTATAGATCTAGTAGGCCAAACCAAACCAATAATTCGAAGAGACTTGCAAGGATATTATAAGCACACATAAAAAGTTCAGAGAAGAACCAAATATCTTTCATAGATCACCTTTATCATAAACTCACAATTCATCGGATATCGACAAACACACCGCGAAAAGAGATTACATCGAATAGTTCTTCTCGAAGACCGAGGAGAACTTTGTATCGAGATCCAGAGAGAGAGAAAAATCCATCTAGATACTAGCTATGGACCCGAAGGTCTGTGGTAAACTACTCACAACTCATGGTGAGGGCGATGATGATGATGATGATGATGATGATGAAGGCCTCCGTGATGGATCCCCCTCCCGAAACAGGCTCCAAGATGGGATCTTCACGGGAATAGAAGCTACGGCGGTGGAATTAGGGTTTTCTCTCTGCGTATGGAGTTTCTGGGGTATGTAGGTATATATAGGAAGAAGGAGGGCACCGGGAGCCACACGGGCCAGCCTCGAGGCAGGGGGGCGCGCCCCCACCCTCGAGTACAGCCCCTCCGTCCCCTGACTTGGTCCTGAAGCTTCCTATGCGTGATTTTCTCCAAAAATATCTCTCGCGAAGGTTTCATTCCATTTGGACTCCGTTTGATATTCCTTTTCTGCAAAACCCTGAAATAGGCAAAAAAAACAGCAATCTAGACTGGGCCTTTGGGTTAGTAGGTTAGTCCCAAAAATGATATAAAAGTGAATGATAAATCCCATTAAACATCCGAGACTTCATAAATAATAGCATGGAATAATGAAAAATTATAGATACGTTGGAGACGTATCACCTTACAGTGCGAGAAATTAAACGGAGGTGATCGAGTCTTGTGGGGAAAAGTGCACAAACCTCTGCAGAGTGTACAAACTATTCATGAGTAGCCATGTCCCCGCTTATGGACTTCTTGAGTATCCTGGTATTTGAATTATGGACTGATCTCATCACTTGATTTAACTTGTTGGGTTAATAATGACTTCGATTTTTGGGATTGAGATGGGGGTACCATTCTCAATGTTCATGTTTAATTTAAACTAAGTAGTAAATAAAATGCATTCCTTTGTTGTAGGGAAAAACTATCTTTATGCAAAAAAATAACCTTACAGCCTCCACCATCCAAATATGCATATAGTTGCAGACATTGCTCATTATCATTACCGTGTGTTCTTGCCAGCATATTCAATGTGCTGACCTACATGACTGTAACGTATCATGTTGCAGAGTTTTCAGACGAGGATTAAGGTGCGATAGGTCGTTGTCATGCACCCAATGTTTGCCGTGGAGTTGGATGTACTCAACTACTCTTCATTGCTTCCGCAGTTTATTATTTTAGATGGCCTTCAGCCATATTCGTGTATTGGATATTGCCTCTTCGAGGATTTTTGATGTAATAAAGTGTGATTGAACCTCTGTTATAAATCCTCGAGTACTGTGTGTGTCAGTATACCGATCCAGGGATGACACTGAGCATAGAAACTTCGGTTCATTGGAATCATGGTCGTTACAACGACGGCGTGGTGGTGGTGGAGCAGCGTGGTTCTCCAGCAGGGCTTCGCCAAGCGCTACCAAGGACGAGGAGGTGGAGAGGTAGGGATTTGGCGAGAGAGAGAGAGAGAGAGAGAGGGACTTGCGTGTTTGGCAGCCCCAAAACCCCCACTATATATAGGAGGAGAGGATGGGGTTGCGCCCCCTCTAGGGTTCGCACCCTAGGGGGGCGGCAGACCTAGATGGGATGGAGGGGGCAGCCAAGAGGGGGAGATAGGGGGGGCGCCCCAGGGTGGGCCTTAGGCCCATTTGCGCCTAGGGTTTCCCCCTCTCCTCCTTTGCTGCGCCTTGGGCCTTGGTGGGAGGCGCACCAGCCCACTCATGGCTAGCCCCTTCCCACTCTTGGCCCACGCAAGCCTTCAGGGCTGGTGGCCCCTCCCGGTGGACCCTTGGAACCCTTCCAGTGGTCCCGGTACATTACCAGTGATGCCCAGATCACTTCCGGCAGCCAAATCCTCACTTCCTATATATCGTTATTCATCTTCGGACCTTTCGGAACTCCTCGTGACGTCCGGGACCTCATCCGTGACTTCGAACAACATTTGGTAACCACGTACGTATTTCCCCTGTAACCCTAGCGTCATCGAACCATAAGTGTGTAGACCCTACGGGTTCGGGAGGCATGTAGACATGACCGAGACATCTCTTCGGTCAATAACCAACAGCGAGATCTGGATACCCATGTTGGCTCCCACATGTTCCACGATGATCTCATCGGATTAACCACAATGTTGGGGATTCAATTAATCCCATATACAATTCCCTTTGTCTACCGGTATGATACTTGCCCGAGATTCGATTGTCGGTATCCCTATACCTTGTTCAATCTTGTTACCGGCAAGTCTCTTTAATCGTTCCGTAACACATCATTCCATGGCTAACTCCTTAGTCACATTGAGCTCATTATAATGATGTCTTACCGAGTGGGCCCAGAGATACCTCTCTGTCACACGGTGTGACAAACCCCAGTCTCGATTCGTGCCAACCCAACAGACACTTTCGGGGATACCCGTAGTGTACCTTTATAGCCACCCAGTTATATTGTGACGTTTGGCACACCCAAAGCATTCCTACGGTATCCGGGAGTTGCACAATCTCATGGTCTAAGGAAATGATACTTGACATTAGAAAAGCTTTAGCAGACAAACTACACGATCTTGTGCTACGCTTAGGATTGGGTCTTGTCCATCACATCATTCTCCTAATCATGTGATCCTGTTATCAATGACATCCAATGTCCATGGCCATGAAACCATGACCATCTATGGACCAACGAGCTAGCCAACTATAGGCTCGCT
Source organism: Secale cereale (assembly GCA_902687465.1). Taxonomy (NCBI): domain Eukaryota; kingdom Viridiplantae; phylum Streptophyta; class Magnoliopsida; order Poales; family Poaceae; genus Secale; species Secale cereale. The sequence goes on from LR738711.1 coordinate 554,749,283, forward strand.
AGGGACATGTTGTGGTCTATGTATTCACACATGTATTACGATTCCGGATAATACAATTATAGCATGAACAATAGGCAATTATCATGAACAAGGAAATATAATAATAACCATTTTATTATTGCCTCTAGGGCATATTTCCAACAGTCTCCCACTTGCACTAGAGTCAATAATCTAGTTACATTGTGATGAATCGAACACCCATAGAGTTCTGGTGCTGATCATGTTTTGCTCGTGGAAGAGGTTTAGTCAACGAATCCGCGACATTCAAATATGCATGTACTCTACAAATATCTATGTCTCCATCTTGAATATAACCACGAATGGAGTTGAAACGACGCTTGATGTGCTTGGTCTTCTTGTGAAACCTGGGCTCCTTGGCTATGGCAATAGCTCCAGTGTTGTCACAGAAGAGAGTCATCGGGCCCAACGCGTTTGGAATAACTCCTAGGTCGGTGATGAACTCCTTCATCCAGACTCCTTCATGTGCTGCTTCGGAAGTAGCTATGTACTCCGCTTCACATGTAGATGCCGCCACGACGCTTTGCTTGCAACTGCACCAGCTGACTACCCCACCATTCAAAATATACACGTATCCGGTTTGGGACTTGGAGTCATCTGGATCTGTGTCGAAGCTAGCATCGACGTAACCCTTTACGACGAGCTCTTCGGCACCCCCATAAACGAGAAACATATCCTTAGTCCTTTTCAGGCACTTCAGGACATTCTTGACCGCTGTCAAGTGTTCCATTCCGGGATCACTTTGGTACCTCCCCACCAAACTAATGGCAAGGTTCACATCAGGTCTGGTACACAACATGGCATACATAATAGAACATATGGTTGGAGCATAGGGGATGACACTCATCTTTTCTCTATCTTCTGCCGAGGTCGAGCATTGAGCTATGCTCAATCTCACACCTTGCAATTCAGGCAAGAACCCCTTCTTGGACTGATCCATATTGAACTTCTTCAATATCTTGTCAAGGTATGTGCTTAGTGAAAGACCAATGAGGTGTCTCGATCTATCTCTATAGATCTTGATGCCTAATATGTAAGCAGCTTCTCCAAGGTCCTTCATTGAAAAACACTTATTCAAGTAGGCCTTTATGATTTCCAAAAGTTCTATATCATTTCCCATCAACAATATGTCATCCACATATAATATGAGAAATGCTACAGAGCTCCCACTCACTTTCTTGTAAATACAGGCTTCTCCATAAGTCTGTGTGAACCCAAACGCTTTGATCACTTCATCAGCCCATAGATGCTTCCACCAGCCCATAGATGGAGCACTGTGAAGGAAATATGCCCTAGAGGCAATTATAAAGTTGTTATTTGTATTTCCTTATATCATGATAAATGTCTTTTATTCATGCTAGAATTGTATTAACCGGAAACTTAGTACATGTGTGAATACATAGACAAAACAGAGTGTCCCTAGTATGCCTCTACTAGACTAGCTAATTGATTAAAGATGGTTATGTTTCCTAGCCGTAGACATGAGTTGTCATTTGATCAACATGATCACATCAATAGGAGAATGATGTGATTGACAAGACCCATCTGTTAGCTTAGCAACTTGATCGTTTAGTTTTACTGTTATTGCTTTCTTCATGACTTATACATGTTCCTATGACTATGAGATTATGAAATCCCGAATACCGGAGGAACACCTTGTGTAATGCCCCGGATGTAATACTTTCCCTTTTGGGCATATAATATATCTCTAGCTTCATCTATTCCATTCCGGGTTCTTTGTCTTTCGGGTTTTTCGTCGTTTTGTTGTGTGCGTGTGTGGCATTTATCCATATCATGTAGTCATGTGCATCACATTGCATTTGTGTTGTCATTTGCACCCGGTTCCACGCGTTCCTTCCCGTTGTCCGTTTCGCATTCCGGAGCCCCCTCACGTGTTCGTGGCGTCCCGTAGGCCACTTTGGTGTTTGGCCGTATAACGTTACCGGTTTGGTGCGAGACTTGTCGTGTGTTGTTGTTTTGGTGTGTGTAACCCGCCTGTCAAATCTCGCCGCGTTTGGAGTCCGTTTGCTACCCCAACAGTTATTCTCGTGGGCTAAAAGTGCCTCCACTTTGAGGCCCGAGACACCCCTCCAACAGCCCAAACCACTCCTTTCATCTAGGCCATCCAATTCTAATCGCGTGGCCGAAAACCACACCCCATTTGGACAACCCTAGCTCCTTGTGCCTATATATTTGTCCACTTCCCCCAATTTTTGCCCCAAACCAAGGAAACCCTAGCCCCACTTCATCCTCTTCCTCCAGCCACCACCACCTCGCCGGAGCTTCGCCGGAGCTCCACCACCTCGCCGGAATCTTCTTCACCGCCACCTCCTCATCACCACCTCGTCGGAACCTTCTTCACCGCCGCCCCCTCGCCATCACCGCCGGCCGAGGTGCCCCACCTCCTCCTCCTAAGGCGCCGCCAGGCCCCTGCCTATTGCCGGCAAGCTCCCAGGGAAGCTCGAGGGGCTCTCCTCCGCTTCGATCGGGTCAACGCCGAGCCAGCCTCGATCCCGATCTACTCCGCGCTGGGCCGAGCGCTCGACCCCACCTGGGCCGGCGAAGCGCAGCGGCGCCTCGATCCCGATCGGGACAGCTCAGATCCCGCCTGGGCCTTCCCGCCTCCCTCGGCCCGCTTCCAGGCGCCTCCTCCCGCGCCGCAGGCCATCGCCCCGCCTGGGCGTCGCGCGTCGCCAGCTCCGGGCCACCCCGCGTCGGGCCGCCTCGCCCCCCAGAGGCCCGAGCCGGATCCCCTCCGCGCCGAGCCGCCGATCGCGTGGGTCGCCTCCGTCCGCATCCACCTGGGCCCGAGCCGGAGGCCCAGCTCTCCTCAGCCGTCAGCGTGCCTCGCTGGGCCGGCCCGTACCCTCCAGGCCGCCGACTTCGCCCGATCCGCCCGATCCGGCCCGCACCTTCAGATCTGAGAGGTTGACTTCTAATATCCTCTAAGTCCCACTTTTTTTCTGTCTAATGCAATTTTCAAATGATGATATCTTTTTGTGTGTTGCTCCGATTTGAGTGAATGAGGTGTCCAGACGTTCATGCAGACTTGTACTACGTTTCTTCCCATTGTGCCATACATGTTTGAGTTCATCTAGGTGCTTAAAATTCTGTTGCAAGAGTGCATCGTGATAAAAACTGCTGTTGTAGTTATTTTCATGCCACCTTTGCATAGTGATAACTTGGTGCTCGTTTATCCGAATGATGCAAATGACATGTCCACGTATTCGTCTTGTCATGCTCTACTTGTTGAATGCTTAGGTTTGCATGATAGAATTAATCTTGCCATGTTTATCTCCGTTGCAAAATGCCATGTGGCTGTGATGTTGTTAGACTTGTTATGAAATGCCAACTTGAGGAGCTCATTGCTATCGTTGTGCTTATCTCCATGATGCATGCTTACGTGTTTTGGAATCACCATCATATGTACTTTGATGTGGTGCTTACCACTTGCCATGTTTAGTTTTGAGGTGACTTAAACTTGCTCTCAAAGACGCCATGATGAAACTGCTGTTTTAACACTTAGTGAAATTTCACTAAGTCTGGAATCTGTAATTTCCAAATGCCATGTTTGCTTGATGTTCTAGGCCAATCCATGATAGTTTTGGGGTGACTCTTGATGATTCCTTGCTGTATATATTGTTGGCTATCCATTCATGCTCTCACATGCTTATTTGAGTGGCTGTAGCATATTTAACTTTTGCTCCAAAGTTGCAATAAATTACTGCTGTCAGGATTTTGTTGTCAAGTTCAATATGTCCAAGCTTGTTGCTATTGATCCGTGGCTCCTTTGGGGGTGCACCAATGGACTTATTTGCTGTAGGATATGTCTAGTTTATGTTCATGCTCTTTGCCATGATGTTTGAGTGTTGTAGCTTATTTATCTAGTACTCCGAAGTTGCTATGTTGCTGTAATTTTCAGCTTTCGCATGTTTATTGTTTTGTGTGTAACTTTTAGCCCGTAGCTCCGATTTCAGCGAGTCTTATATGAAACTTGATTGATTTTCCGTGTAGATTCATAATATCCTATTGTTATCATGTTTTGAAGTAGTTTGCTTGAGTGCTATTTTCCGTACTCCGTGTGCTCCCCTAGTGCATCAATCATGCATCCATCATTTTTGAGTGCGCATTGCATCTTGTTGATTCGTGCCTTGTGTGATTGTATTGTTTAGAGCCGGAAGCTGAGACCGAGTACGAGTACGAGCACGAGGTTACTACCGAAGTTGAGCACGAGGACCCCTCTTTCGATCCGAACGACAACTCTTCACGCAAGATGACCGAACCCGGATACCATTACTATTTTTGCCTATTGCTAGAAGTCGCGATCTATAGTTTTGCCTCGATGCCCATGTTTTTCCTGTCAGCCTCCTACTTGTAACCATGAACCTGTTTAACCACCCTACCTATGCAAACCGTTGAATGGCTAAGTACGCTTCGCTCAGCCCCTCTTATAGCATTGTTAGTTGCAGGTGAAGATTGAAGATGCTTGCTTCATGATGAAGTTTTGTTGGGTTATATCACACTATATAAATGCTTAAATGAAATCATCTATATATTGGCAATGGGTGGAAGGCTAAGCCTTTTGCTTGGTGATTTGTTCCACTCATGCCGCTAGGAACCGTATAAACCGGTGTTATGTTCCTTGATTATGCGTTCCTCACACGGTTGGGGTTTATGGGGCCCACTTGATAAACCGCTAAGTGCTAAGTCTTTTCCAGCAAGTCCCAACATTGGTACTATTCGCCTAATAACTAATAAAACTTGCATAGGGTCTTGCAAACCCGAGTTCTTAATCAACAACACCGGGCCAGTGCTCCTCATGAGTGTTGGTCCGAAACGGGGGTCCTGCGGGGTCACCACGAGGAAACTCGAGGATTGATATAAACCTGTAGCATCGCCCATCCGGTCGTGCCGCGAGACTAGATACGCGCGGCTATTGTCAGGGTGTCGGCACGTCGGGAGGATTTGCTGGATTAGCCTTACCTTAGTTCGGAGTATCTTGAGCACGGGATTCCGAGAATACTCGGGTCTTCCCACCTTTGGAGTTGCGACTCCGCGGATCGTGGGCTTGTCATGGGCCAAGTTGGAACACCCCTGCAGGGTTATGAACTTTCGAAAGCCGTGCCCGCGGTTATGTGGCAGATGGGAGCTTGTTAATATCCGGTTGTAGATAACTTCACACAATATTCCAATACACTACCAGCGTGAGTACCGTGACTGTCATTTTCCGAAAGGGGTTTCGGGAGATGAACACGGTGGGGTTATGTTTGACTTGATTAGTTTAGGATCACTTAGTGATCATCTCTCGACCGAGGCGCCTTCTCTTCTCGCTCTCTTTACGTAAGCTAGTGCTAGTTGCTGCTGCAAACACTTGTTCTTTTCTTCAGCCTTACCCTCATCCAAGGCTTAAATAGTCATGTTACCCGGGAACGGGATTGCTGAGTCCTTTGTGGCTCACAGTTACTTCACCACACCAGATGCAGGTCCGATGGTGAGCTATCCAGGTGATGGCACCGAGCTAGACTGGGAGTACGACGAGGAGCGTAGTCGATACTATGTTCGTTATCCTGATGATCAGTAGTGGAGACTTCTACTAGGATTCGATCCGACCTGTGGATTTATTTATGTTTGGTATCTTGTCATTTGGATTTTACCCTTAGAGGGGCTGTGATGTTCTTTTGTATGTTGATTGAAACATGTAATGAATTTGTGTGACATGGCGATTGTAAGCCAACTATTTTATGTTTTCCATCCCCATCTTTTACATGAGTTGTGCAAAGATACCAAACTTGCGATCATTCCAGCATGGGGTTATGTCTCTAAGTCGTGCCTCGACACGTAGGAGATATAGTCCCATCCTGGGCATTACAAGTTGGTATTCAGAGCCTTCTCCGACCTAGAAGCCCCCACTGTTTGATCGAATCGTTGACGGTCGAGTCTAGGCACACACTGAAAAGTTTTGAGTCCTATATTATATTGGAGAGTAGGATTTCTTTACTTCTCATCCCCTTTCTCTCTAGTGAGGACTCCTGACGACTACTTTTGCCTCTTCTACTTTAAAAAATTGCACAATTTTTTTTAGGAATCTCGCGAGTATTGTGGGATTGTTTCGATGTTCTTGTGACGAGAATATTGTTCTCGATGCCTCCTGACATTAGGGGTTGCGGCAGTGTCCCGGGGAGTTGAGCTTCGGGGTATTGTCGTCACAAGCATATCGCGGCAGTACTAAATAGTTAAGACGGCCGACATAAAAAATCTCTCCTATACGGTTAGTGGCAAGATAACCCCGACATCACCCAGTACTGGGGAGGTAGTTCGGGAGTATTGCCATAGCTTGTTATAGTGGATGCTTTTCGAAGGTCCGAGGTAGACAGTTTCCGAGAAAGACTGGTTATGTGTTGAAGGATGGATACAGCTGGATGTAGGTTTAGAGTTGATTGCGCGGTGCTTCCCCTGTATCCCCAACACCTGATTGCATAACTGGAAACTTTCGGAAATTAATAGGTGGGTTTATCCAGTAGATCGTAGGCATTCTTCCAACGAATGCAGGTTAGCGAGTTCGGGGTTCTACATTGAGTGAAGTGGTTTTATGACCGATGTTCCGATCGGGAGTTGCATCTTAAAGGGTCCTTGGCTATGCTGATCCGGGGATTGCAAAACCCTTTCGTAACGCGTTCATAACCTTTCAGCACAAAGATGTTAGAACGAAGCTCCTATCTTGTGTTTGTTTCCATCTGTACCTTGTTGTTTTTCTTATTTTACCTTTTGTCCCCTATGTGGCTTCTCGTGAAGATTGATGTTATCATTTAACTGAGAACTTCATTCGTTCCTCTTGTTCGAATGATTCTTGTGAAGACTATGTTGCATTCAATCCGTTGTTTCAGCTTATACCTTCTTTCAATCAATTGCTGATTCGTGGTCATCTCTTTCAGGATGGCTCCGAAACGGGTTCCCAACGCTAACCCAGAGGGTGAAGAGGTCCCAGATCGTCCTCCTTCCCCTCCTCCTCCGTCTGAGGCTTGGAGAGCGATTATGCAGACTACAAATCAGAACACTCAGTTGTTGATGCAGATGATGCAGCAGATGCAAGCTAATCAAGCTAATCAGGGTGTTCCGAAGAATCAAGGCAATTTTTTCAACCAACAGCACCATGCTACTCTCAACCAGTTCTTGGCCAATAATCCAAAAGCTTTCAGTTACTGTGTCGACCCTCTTGATGCTGAAGATTGGTTAACCGATATAAAGAAGCATTTTGAGTGCAGTAATGTAAGGGAAGAGGATTATGTGAAGTTTGCAGCCTTCCAACTGAAAGACCAAGCAGCTGACTGGTGGCAGCAGTACAAAGACTCTAGGCTAGGTCGTGTGATCTCTTGGGAGGATTTCTGCAAGGACTTTCTCTCTCACCACATTCCTACAAGTGTCATCGAGGGTATGCGTGAGCAATTCCGCAACCTGAAGCAGGGCTCTATGTCTGTCTATCAGTATAATGTCAAGTTCCAAAACCTCGCCCGCTATGCTAAGCAAGACATTCCTGATGCCAAGAGTAAAATCTATCAGTTCCGTGGAGGTCTGAAAGATGAACTTCAACTTGCTCTCACCTTGTTCGAGCCTGACGAGTCCGACAAATTCTATAACATGGCTTTGAAACAAGAGGCAGCTCAGCTCAAGATGGAGGCTTCCAAAAAGAGAATTCGAGATGCCGTTCACTCCTCCTCATCTTCTCAAGTGGCCGTGAAACAACAGAAATTTTGGCTTCCTCCTCCTCCAGTGATTCGAGCTCCTTAAAACAACTCCAACAACAACAAGAACTCTAGTGGTCGTGGTTTCTCCCACCCACCCAACTCCAACAAGCAGTCCAAGCAGCAGTTCCAAGTTCAAAGGCCAAGTGCTCCTCCTACTCGTCCACTTTCTGAGGTGACTTGCTACAAGTGTGGCCAGAAGGGTCATTATTCCAACAAGTGCAACAACCCAAGGCGCCTTCCGCCTCCTCCTCTGTCGGTACCGCTATGGTTAAGCATGATCCAAAGGCAGCAAGGGTGAATCTGATGAATGCAGCACAAGCGAAGAATTCTTCTGATGTGATTTTGGGTAACCTTTCAGTTAACTCTTTTCCAGCTAAAGTGTTGTTTGATTCGGGTGCTTCATGTTCTTTCATGTCTCAACCATTTGCATCCAAGCACGATGTTGTCACTTCAAATTTGCCTCAGAGGTTCCAAGTTATTTCTCCGGGGAGACGTATGACTTCCAGTGTGTATGCTCCAGATGTTTCTATCCGCATGGGTGATTATCGCTTTCTGGCTAAACCAGTGGTTCTTGGCAATTCAGACATTGACCTCATCCTCGGGATGGACTGGCTTTCTCAGCATGATGCTCACATTGATTGTGCACAGAAGGAAGTCAAGATGACCCACCCTGATGAAGATGTGATTATCTTCGCCTCCAGGGATAACACTATCAGGCTTTTCTCTCTCAATGATAAGGGCGAGATTAATGCCATATCTCAAATTCCAGTGGTAAACGAATACCAAGACGTCTTTCCTGAAGAACTTCCAGGCATGCCTCCACACTGTCAGGTGGAATTCGTCATTGAACTCGAGCCGGGTACTCAGCCAGCATGCCGGTGTCCGTACAAGCTCTCTCCTGGTGAATTGAAGGAGTTGAAGAAACAGCTTGATGAACAGGAACGTTTGGGTCTGATTAGGCCGAGTACGTCTCCTTGGGGCTGTGGTGTCTTATTTGTCAAGAAGAAAGATGGCACGGAACGTCTCTGCGTTGATTACCGGCCATTGAACAAGAAGACAATAAAGAACAAGTATCCGCTCCCCAACATCAACGAACTGTTCGAGCAACTCAAAGGAGCTAAAGTGTTTTCTAAGCTCGACCTCCGAATGGGCTATCACCAAATTCGCATTCGCGAGGAGGATATTCACAAGACTGCTTTCCGAACAAGCTACGGTTCATACGAGTATACGGTCATGTCCTTTGGTCTCGCCAATGCTCCTCCTACCTTCTCGAGAATGATGCACTACATCTTCAACCCCTATACCGGCGAGTTTGTGCTTGTGTATCTGGATGATATTCTGGTGTTTTCCAAGAATGAAGAAGATCATGAAAAGCACCTCTGTCTTGTTCTCGACCGACTCCGTGAGCATAAGTTCTATGCCAAGTTCTCCAAGTGCGAATTTTGGCTCGATAAGGTTTTGTATCTGGGCCATATCATCTCAGCTGACGGTATTGCGGTAAACCCCGAGAAAGTTGAAGCAATTGTAAACTGGGAAGCTCCTCAGAACGTTAAGCAACTCCGAGTTTTCTTGGTCTTGCCAGCTATTGCAGAAGGTTCGTTGAGAACTTCTCCAAGATTGCCAAGCCTCTTTCCAACTTGCTGCAGAAGAATGTCAAGTACTACTGGTCTCCAGAGTGTGAAGTGGCATTCAAAACTCTCAAAGAAAAACTCGTCTCTGCTCCAGTTCTTACCCCCCCAGATGAATCCAAGCCCTATGAAGTATTCTGTGATGCTTCTCTTCAAGGACTTGGTGGTGTGCTTATGCAAGACAAGAGAATTGTGGCATACACTTCTCGGCAGCAGAAGCCAAGTGAGAAGAACTATCCCACACATGATCTTGAGCTAGCAGCTGTGGTACATGCTTTGATTACGTGGAGACATCTGTTGTTGGGCAGAAAAGTCGACATCTTCACCGATCACAAGAGCTTGAAGTACATCTTCACACAGCCAAATCTGAACCTCCGCCAGACTCGTTGGGTTAAAATGATCCAAGAGTATGATCCCAGCATCGAATACACTCCTGGCAAGGCGAATGTGATTGCAGATGCTTTGAGCAGAAAGGCATATTGCAACAGCCTTCTTATCAAGCCGTTTCAGCCTGAGCTTTGTGAAGCATTCAGGAAACTCAACCTCCAAGTTGTTCCGCAGGGTTTTCTTGCAAATCTTCAAATTGCTCCTACCTTGGAAGATCAAGTCCGTGAGGCCCAACTCAGTGATGCCATGGTGCAGAAGGTGAAACATGGTATTGCAAAGGGCGATCCGAAATACAAGTGCTATCATGTTGATGAGAGAGATACCTTGTTCTTTGAGGACAGACTCGTTGTTCCCAAAGGTGATCTCAGGAAGCTCATAATGGAAGAAGCACATGATTCTCTCCTTTCCATTCATCCTGGCAGTTCCAAGATGTACCAAGACCTCAAGCAATCTTACTGGTGGACACGCATGAAAAGGGAGATTGCCCAATTCGTGAATGAATGTGATGTCTGCAGAAGAGTGAAAGCAGAACATCAACGTCCAGCCGGTCTTCTCCAACCTCTCCCTATTCCCGAGTGGAAATTCGACCACATTGAAATGGATTTCGTCACTGGCTTTCCTAAGTCCAAGAGAGGGAATGATTCTATCTTCGTGGTGATTGACAAGCTTACCAAAGTCGCTCACTTCCTTCCAGTCAAAGAATCCATCAATGCAGCTCAATTGGCAGAGTTGTACACTTCCAGAATTGTGTCCTTACATGGCATTCCTCAAGTTATCTCCTCAGACCGTAGAAGTTTGTTCACTTCAAAGTTCTGGGACTCCTTTCAGTCTGCCATGGGCACTAAGATCAGGTTCAGCACTGCTTTTCACCCTCAGACTAGTGGTCAAGTCGAGCGAGTGAATCAGATTCTAGAAGACATGCTCAGAGCCTGTGTCATATCTTTTGGCATGAAATGGGAAGATTGCCTTCCATTTGCCGAGTTCTCTTACAACAACAGCTTCCAAGCAAGTGCAGGCAAAGCTCCATTTGAAATCCTCTATGGCAGAAAGTGCCATACCCCTCTCAACTGGTCTTAAACAGGTGAACGTCAACTTCTTGGCGATGACTTGATCTCAGAAGCCGAAGAAATGTGCAAAGTCATACGTGAGAATCTCAAGGCCGCTCAGTCGCGTCAGAAGAGCTACTATGACGGCAAGCATCGTGATTTGGCTTTCAACATTGGTGATCATGTCTATCTCCGTGTTTCTCCGATGAAAGGCACCCAGAGATTCGGTATCAAAGGAAAGCTTGCTCCTAGATACGTCGGTCCTTGCAAGATCCTTGGAAAAAGAGGCGATCTAGCCTATCAACTTGAGCTCCCTTCCAACTTCGCCAATGTTCATGATGTGTTCCATGTGTCTCAACTCCGCAAATGCTTCAAGGCACCTGTACGCATGATTCCGTTTGAAGAGATTGATCTTCAACAAGACCTGTCTTACCGAGAGCATCCCGTTGCTATTCTCGAAGAAACCGAGCGCAAGACCCGCAACAAGTCCATCAAATTCTTGAAAGTCAAGTGGTCACACCATACCGACCGAGAAGCTACGTGGGAATGAGAAGATCATCTTCGTTCCGAGTACCCTTCCTTTTTCCAGTCCTAGATCTCGGGACGAGATCTTTTTGTAGTAGAGGAGAGTTTGTAATGCCCCAGATGTAATACTTTCCCTTTTGGGCATATAATATATCTCTGGCTTCATCTATTCCATTCCGGGTTCTTTGTCTTTCGGGTTTTTCGTCGTTTTGTTGTGTGCGTGTGTGGCATTCATCCATATCATGTAGTCATGTGCATCGCATTGCATTTGTGTTGTCATTTGCACCCGGTTCCACGCGTTCCTTCCCGTTGTCCGATTCACGTTCCGGAGCTCCCTCACGTGTTCGTGGCGTCCCGTAGGCCACTTTGGTGTTTGGCCGTGTAACGTTACCAGTTTGGCGCGAGACTTGTCGTGTGTTGTTGTTTTGGTGTGTGTAACCCGCCTGTCAAATCTCGTTGCGTTTGGAGTCCGTTTGCTACCCCAACAGTTATTCTCGTGGGCTAAAAGTGCCTCCACTTTGAGGCCCGAGACACACCTCCAACAGCCCACCAAACCAACCCAAACCCCTCCTTTCATCTAGGCCATCCAATTCTAATCGCGTGGCCGAAAACCACACCCCATTTGGACAACCCTAGCTCCTTGTGCCTATATATTTGTCCACTTCCCCCAATTTTTGCCCCAAACCAAGGAAACCCTAGCCCCACTTCATCCTCTTCCTCCAGCCACCACCACCTCGCCGGAGCTTCGCCGGAGTTCGCCAGAGCTCCACCACCTGGCCGGAATCTTCTTCACCGCCGCCTCCTCATCACCACCTCACCGGAACCTTCTTCACCGCCGCCCCCTCGCCATCACCGCCGGCCGAGGGGCCCCACCTCCTCCTCCTAGGGCGCCGCCAGGCCCCTGCCTCTCCCGCCGGCAAGCTCCCAGGGGAGCTCGAGGGGCTCTCCTCCACTTCGATCGGGTCAACGCCGAGCCAGACTCGATCCCGATCTACTCCGCGCTGGGCCGAGCGCTCGACCCCACCTGGGCCGGCGAAGCGCAGCGGCGCCTCGATCCCGATCGGGACAGCTCAGATCCCGCCTGGGCCTTCCCGCCTCCCTCGGCCCGCTTCCAGGCGCCTCCTCCCGCACCGCAGGCCATCGCCCCGCCTTGGCGTCGCGCGACGCCAGCCCCGGGCCACCCCGCGTCGGGCCGCCTCGCCCCCTAGAGGCCCGAGCCGGATCCCCTCCGCGCCGAGCCGCCGATCGCGTGGGCCGCCTCCGTCCGCATCCGCCTGGGCCCGAGCCGGAGGCCCAGCTCTCCTCAGCCGCCAGCGCGCCTCGCTGGGCCGGCCCGTCCCCTCCAGGCCGCCAACTTCGCCCGATATCCTCTAAGTCCATGTTGACTTCTAATATCCTCTAAGTCCCAGTTTTTTTTCTGTCTGATGCAATTTTCAAATGATGATATCTTTTTGTGTGTTGCTCCGATTTGAGTGAATGAGGTGTCCAGACGTTCGTGGAGACTTGTACTACGTTTATTTCCATTGTGCCATACATGTTTGAGTTCATCTAGGTGCTTAAAATTCTGTTGCAAGAGTGCATCGTTATAAAAACTGCTGTTGTAGTTATTTTCATGCCACCTTTGCATAGTGATAACTTGGTGCTCATTTATCCGAATGATGCAAATGACATGTCGACGTGTTCGTCTTGTCATGCTCTACATGTTGAATGCTTAGGTTTGCATGATAGAATTAATCTTGCCATGTTTATCTCCGTTGCAAAATGCCATGTGGCTGTGATGTTGTTAGACTTGTTATGAAATGCCAACTTGAGGAGCTCATTGCTATCGTTGTGCTTATCTCCATGATGCATGCTTACGTGTTTTGGAATCACCATCATATGTACTTTGATGTGGTTCTTACCACTTGCCATGTTTAGTTTTGAGGTGACTTAAACTTGCTCTCAAAGACGCCATGATGAAACTGCTGTTTTAACACTTAGTGAAATTTCACTAAGTCTGGAATCTGTAATTTCCAGATGCCATGTTTGCTTGATGTTCTAGGCCAATCCATGATAGTTTTGGGGTGACTCTTGATGATTCCTTGCTGTATATATGGTTGGCTATCCATTCATGCTCTCACATGCTTATTTAAGTGGCTGTAGCATATTTAACTTTTGCTCCAAAGTTGCAATAAATTACTGCTGTCAGGATTTTGTTGTCAAGTTCAATATGTCCAAGCTTGTTGCTATTGATCCGTGGCTCCTTTGGGGGTGCACCAATGAACTTATTTGCTGTAGGATATGTCTAGTTTATGTTCATGCTCTTTGCCATGATGTTTGAGTGCTGTAGCTTATTTATCTAGTACTCCGAAGTTGCTATGTTGCTGTAATTTTCAGCTTTCGCATGTTTATTGTTTTGTGTGTAACTTTTAGCCCGTAGCTCCGATTTCAGCGAGTCTTATATGAAACTTGATTGATTTTCCGTGTAGATTCATAATATACTATTGTTATCATGTTTTGAAGTATTTTGCTTGAGTGCTATTTTCCGTGCTCCGTGTGCTCCCCTAGTGCATTAATCATGCATCCATCATTTTTGAGTGTGCACTGCATCTTGTTGATTCGTGCCTTGTGTGATTGTATTGTTTAGAGCCGGAAGCTGAGACCGAGTACGAGTACGAGCACGAGGTTACTACCGAAGTTGAGCACGAGGACCCCTCTTTCGATCCGAACGACAACTCTTCAGGCAAGATGACCGAACCCGGATACCATTACTATTTTTGCCTATTGCTAGAAGTAGCGATCTATAGTTTTGCCTCGATGCCCATGTTTTTCCTGTCAGCCTCCTACTTGTAACCATGAACCTGTTTAACCACCCTACCTATGCAAACCGTTGAATGGCTAAGTACGCTTCGCTCAGCCCCTCTTATAGCATTGTTAGTTGCAGGTGAAGATTGAAGATGCTTGCTTCATGATGAAGTTTTGTTGGGTTATATCACACTATATAAATGTTTAAATGAAATCATCTATATATTGGCAATGGGTGGAAGGCTAAGCCTTTTGCTTGGTGATTTGTTCCACTCATGCCGCTAGGAACCGTATAAACCGGTGTTATGTTCCTTGATTATGCGTTCCTCACACGGTTGGGGTTTATGGGGCCCCCTTGATAAACCGCTAAGTGCTAAGTCTTTTCCAGCAAGTCCCAACATTGGTACTATTTGCCTAATAACTAATAAAACTTGCATAGTGTCAGGGATATGACTAGCAGGTATGAAACGGCTAGTGTAAACCGGCTTAATTATAATATGTTTAGTTGTAATATTTAGTAAAGGCTACGGCCCATGAGATCTTAGAGACCATGTATAGAATTATGGTTTGTAAACTGGCAAGCAATGTAACTTGAGAGATAAGGAAGAAAAGATAGAGACCGAGGCGGACACAGGTATGAGCCGGCCTCGGGACTCTGTAAACCGGACCAGGCGTCACCTCTATATAAAGGGACGACCTGGCGACGGTTCAGGGACAAGCAAGAATCAACCCGGCGAGAGCACAGGCAAGCGATCCGCTCCCTGTAATCCGACGCCCAAGCAATACCAAACCAACTAGACGTAGGCTTTTACCTTCATCAAAGGGGCCGAACTAGTATAAACTCTCTGTGTCCTTTTGTGTGCTATGAACCCCTTCAAGCTAACTCGTGCGATGGTTCCATCATCAAGTCCGCTAAACCGGACATCTGCCGTGCTAATTCCACGACAGTTGGCGCCCACCATGGGGCCTCCGCACGTTGGTTTCGAGTTCTTGAAGGGCAGCTTTGAAGGGCTCAAGGGTTACGCGGTCGGCCGGATGACCAAGAGTCGCCGCGGCCGGATCTACATTGACGACGCAGGTTGGGGACCGGAGGCCGATTCAATCGAATACGGGTACCGGGTTCCTTTCGGTGGCATTCAAGTCTTCATTGGCAAAATCGGCGAACCGGGACCTGAGCCGGACATCTTCCCCAACATCGTCGAGCCGGCTCAGCGTGCGAGTTCGGCCCGGATTCAGCCCGCCATGAAGCACGTGTTCGTTGGAGCAATCCACGGAGTTCAAGCCGAAGATGGATCGGAGTCCGATGGTGCAATAGTTGTCTACTCCGACGACGAGTCTTCATCCGGAGAAACTGAGTCTCTGTATCAATTGCAGGACAGCCGGTCTGAGGGCGAGTCCGATGGAAACAGTATTCCGGACCCCTTCGACCCGCCAAACCGGGTGGCTGTCTTTATGGCCGGTTCACAGCCCCTAGTGAACGGGACGACATCAGAAGCTGGTGTAGGAGGGAGTGGCCCGGCCCTCTCACCTACTGAGGTTCTATCCACCTTGATCGAGGAGTTCACAGCTAAAGCGATGGAAACAGTAGCTCCAGCAGACAAGGCGCATCATGATGCAGAGCTCCTTCAGTTGAAAAGCCGGATTGATCAATTAAAGGAGGATCTGAAGGCAGAGAGGGCAATGATAGCGGTGAGACAAGCAGAGCTGAATGATCAGGCTTTTCACCTAAGGATGGAGCAAGCTTCTATGGAAGGAGTAAGGGGACGAAAGTACCAGTCCCGTTTGCCGCCGGTTTATGAAGCAACGAATCTGTTCAGGACACCTGGGGCTGGGACTAGTAATAATCCGGCTTTAAACCGGAGGGCACCCCTGGCCAGGGAGGAGCCGGTTCAGCAGCCCACCGCAGAGCAAGATCGTCGGATCACGTCTGCACATTACGTTACCACACCTCCAGGTCATTATTCAAATCCTTTGGATAACATCGGTGCAGCTGCTGCACGTTTGGCCGCTTTACCCGTGGAGGAGACGTCTCCGGTGGCATTGGAGGCGCGCAGGTTCAAGGAGCTGCTTAATACGGCGTTAATACAGCAGCAAGCATACTCTCATAGCAGGGAAAGGCTACATTCAACGCCACGTCCCAGCCGGAGTTACACTAGGCATTGGGAGGAACCAGAAGTATCTAGCAGTGAACGCAGGCGGCATCAGCGCACACAGGATAATCCGGCAGGCGCAGCGGCACCAGCTCCGGATACAAACCGGGTTAGGCCAGGAGCACGGGAGGAGGTTCGTCAAACGACGCCGGTTCACACAGCCACAGCAGAAACAGGAGTTACGACGAGTTCTTTTGGGGTGCAATGTCTTATCCCCGCTTTACGGGGAGTCAAGCTTCCTAAAGATTTTAAGGGGCCCCGCAAGGTACCTAATTACACAGCAGATTTAGCTCCAGAAGCTTGGGTTGAAAGTTATGAGATGGCCATGGAGATGCTGGACGTGGATGAATCGGCTTGTGCAAAGTATTTTACTATGATGCTTGAGGGTACAGCCCGGACCTGGCTGATGGCCCCTGAACTCTATCGGATCATGGGGGGAACTACGCAGCCAGTTTATCAAAAACTTCAAAGATACGTGCAAGCAGCCGATGTCAGTGGTGGATCGAGCAGCTTGTGTGCAAGGAGAGCAGGAGTCTACGGCTGCTTGGGTACGGAGAGTAGCGGAGATCTTGCACTCTTCTATTGGTATCAATCCTAGTACGGCGATAGTGACTTTGGAAAACAATTGCCGGTTTGAATCTTTAAAATTAAAGCTCGGACGGCTTAAAAGGGATTGTAATGATATGGGAACTCTCATGAGTGCCTTGGTAAAATATGGGGACTGTAATAATACCAAGTATCCAGAAGCTGAAGGAGACAAGGCGGGGAAGGTTAGAAAGTCTGGTAAACCGGCGCAAGTTAATCCGGCTACTGCGAGCTTTTTGGGCAAATGGAAGGCAGAAGGTGGCTCTGACTTCGTGGCCAACACTCAAGTTCAAGGGGGCTTTCAGCATAGCATGGGAAACCCACCTCCACAAACCGGTGGAGGGACTGTTAGCTGGGACCAAGAGTTAGATCAGCCATGTCCGAAGCATGGCACGAGAAATCGACCGGCAAAACACACCGTAAGAGAGTGCAGGCCCTTTATGGAAGCAATGGCGGGCCGCTTTAATCCTCATAACAGGCCTCCAAATGGCGGTTCAGGTTCTGGGTTTTATGGTCCGGGTCATCAGGGGAGCAGCTCCGGATCAGGATATAGGGGCAATAACAATGGTTATCAAAACCGGGCCGGTAATCAGAATAATCAAGGAAGTTATAATAACCAAGGCAATCAGCCGCGTAACCAGGGTGGTTACAATAACCAAGGCAGTCAGCAGCATGGCCAAGGTGGTTACAATAACCAAGGCAATCAACAGCAGGGCCAAGGGAATTACAATAATCAGGGGAATCAACAGCATCAGCAACAGCAGCCGCAATCCGGGTATCAGAGTAATCCAAAGGAATTGAGCAGTGGGCAATATCATGTCTTCACCACAAGTCTGTGTAAGCGAGATCAGAAGGTTTTGAAGCGGGCAGTTAACGCGGTTGAACCGGCAACACCGCAATTTCTGCACTGGTCAGAATAGCCCATTGTATGGAGTAGGGAAGACCACCCAATGCGGGTGGATAATCCGGGCCACTTGGCCTTGGTGGTGGCACCTCAGGTGGGAGGTTATAAGTTCACTAAAGTTCTTATGGACAGTCGGATTTACCCACAGGTTCGAGGAACCATGGAGGCCCTCTGGAAAGATGGATAATCCACATACAGTGATTGGCTAAAGTTTTTCTTCTGCACCATCGATCGGCCCTCTGAAAAGATGGATAATCCACATTCAGTGATTGGCTAGGCCCTCTGGAAAGATGGATAATCCACATCCAGTGATTGGCTATATTGTTTATGATGGTTTATTAAGTATCTATCAGCCCTCTGAAAAGATGGATAATCCACATTCAGTGATTGGCTAGGCCCTCTGGAAAGATGGATAATCCACATCCAGTGATTGGCTCAATTTTTTTTGCGGTTCTAACGGCCCTCTGAAAAGATGGATAATCCACATTCAGTGATTGGCTAGGCCCTCTGGAAAGATGGATAATCCACATCCAGTGATTGGCTGAACCATGCTTTGAGCCTGGCAGCTCTTAAAAAGCCTCGACTACATGGTTTTATTTGCAAAATTTGCATCTTTTTGGTGTTTGTGTTTTACAACTCTTTAAACCGGAGTGGAACAGCTACAGAAGCTGACCACATATCTATAAAGTGAAAAGTCTGGGTCACGAAAACCAGCATGAATAAACCGGTGGTCATTCTAACCTGGATCATCCATCAGGCAACAAGCCACAAAATTTCTGAACAAAGTTTCAGAACGAGATAAACCGGAGT
Source organism: Secale cereale (assembly GCA_902687465.1). Lineage (NCBI taxonomy): Eukaryota > Viridiplantae > Streptophyta > Magnoliopsida > Poales > Poaceae > Secale > Secale cereale. Next base: position 554,767,862 of record LR738711.1, read on the forward strand.
CTATCATCAAAACCCGGGTTTCTAATTGGATCCATGAAGATCTTCATCAAGAGGCTTTAAAGTTCCACCGGATTAAGAGTATTGAGCATATGTAATCTCAGGTATAACTTTATTTCTGGTATAAGTATGTACTTGTTTGACGTTTTGAGAGAACAATTTAATCTGTCCAGTGGTAAACCGCTAGGACATATTTGCAGTATTATTTCTGCAGGAGCAGATGATACGCAAGATAAGCGACATCAGACAACATTTAAAGTAGCAAATATCTCACACAAGAAAGACAGAATATCCGGATTAAAGCGGATCATGTTTCAGCTATCCTATTACAAGGCATAGCAAGCCTGACGGATTAAAAAGATTGTTTGATAAAGCAGAGACTGCAATTATAACAATAAATTCTGAGTTATGCTCCTTCTTGCTGAGACGGCTGGCCATCAGCTTGATCCGGAATGTCTTCGTCCTCTTGAAGCGGTTGGAAGTCCGGAACACGCCAATCAATCTTCATCATAGCCCGGAAGTACATCTCTTCGTTGATAAGTTCAGAAGGTTCGATATCTGGAGCGAAGGTATGAGGGCGAACCGGTGGGATTAAATTGACGGTGTCATAAACCGGCCGCTCCACCCGCTCGTTTTGCAAGTCGTACCCTGGATGATACCTGGATAAATTGGATTCCGTTGCAAGCTTGCTGGCGAGGGGGCGCATCTCCTTCGTCAAGACATGGAGATCATTTGCGGTAAAAGCGGATCCATCTTCCTTAGTGTCAGGAAATCCAGTCAAAGCTTCTTCCGGATCAAGATCCGGAACCCAGGCTTTAGCCCTGGTAAGTGCCAGGAGAACACCGCCTCGAGCAGCAGATTTCTTAACTTCTTCAAGGCGAACCGGCAGAACAGACAACTTTTCCAACGTGCCTTGAATGGTTGTGGGGGCCGGTTTACCGAAGGATGTTGCACTAATGATCCTCTGAGCGCCAGAGTATAGCTGCTCGACCAAAGTATAGCATGCCTTAAGTTTCTTGCGTAGATCATCCCCAAGATGGGTGACACGGCGCCCTGCATATAAATATCACGGTTAAACCGGCACAGGTAGAAGATCGCAAGGATAAAGCAGGAGTTTAGATTATACTTACCAAAGATTGCAGCAGTCATCAACTCAATTTGCTGCTTTAAGCCGGTTAACTCTTCAGTCACCGGATTAAGCGCCCCCTCAGCATCCTGAACCCTTTTTTCCAACTCTTTCTTCTGAACCTCAAAAGTGGTCCACTCTTCTTCAAAGAACTTTTTTAGATCTTCAGCAGTCTTTAAACTTACCTGAAGATCTTTCTTGGCTTTTGAAGCGGCAGACTCTGTCTCAGCAAGACGGCTCCGAAGCTCATTGATCTCCTCAGTGTTCCGGTTTAAGTCAGCCTGCAAGCATAATCAAGTGACAAGACGCAAAAATCAGACAAGTCTCAAGCACACAAACAAGTTGTCTACTTGACACTTGGGGGCTAATGGGAGTTGAAGCAACAAACAGTAGCAATTCAAGTTACAAGTCTCAAGCACACAAACAAGTTGTCTACTTGACACTTGGGGGCTAATGAATAATTGAAGTATCAGCAGAAATTTTTATAAGTATCAAATACATAACCAAGTTATCTACTTGATACTTGGGGGCTAATGTAAGGTCAAATTGTTCAAGTTATAAGTTCCGGATCACCTTCAACATGCAGCTAAACCGGAACTTGGGGGCTACTATGAGATAGAGGCATATCAAAAGCACAAAGTCAGAAGGAAAGGATTACCTCATATTTCTCCTTCATCAAGTTAACCAAACTCGCTTCATAGTCTCGGCTGCTGTGGAGCCGGTTTAAGTACCCAGAATAGATTTCTTGGGCACTCATATCAGCAAGATTGGATAACTCAGTGCTTTATTTACCCTTCTCTTTATGTAATTTCTCCGTTTTAGCCGTATGTTTGGCTAAAACGGTGGGCTCAGCCGGAGCAACAAAAGCAGCCCCAGTCACTACAACTTCTGGAGAAGCAGGTGCAGTTGGTGGAGTCGCAGTGTGAGCCGGATTGGGAGATGCCGGATTAACTTGAGGAGAGTTGGCCCGGGCAGGACTTGACTGATTGTGGACATCTTCAGCAGTAGGATTCTCGGGTACTGAGATATGATCCGTAGGTGCAGGATCTTCAAGAGGAGCTATGGTCTCGCCTTCTGGAGGAACGGACGTTGCCGGATCAACCGCCAGATCATCTGCAGAAGTCTCAGCAGGGGGTTTGTTTGCCTTTTGACTTTTGCTAGGCTTCGGCTTGCTGGAAAAAAGTTTGCAGAATGAGTTAAAATTGCGAAGCAAAAAGGTAATCATAAACCGGAAATGTTAAAAAGACTTACCCTGGGACAATTTTCAATGGGGGAAGTTGTGTAGCGGTCGATTCACCAGAGGAGGATAATGGAGTCTCCTGATAATCAGGATCAGACGGTTTAAGAGGTTTTCGGATAAACCCGGCCTTGGGATGAAGAAGAGTCGGAGAAAGTATCACCTCAGTGCGACGCTTCCGAGCTGGAGTTAGAGAAATCCCGGATGATTCCACTGCCAAGCCGCTATGGCGAGTGGTCCGGCGAAGAGCTTCATGCTGTTGTTTCTTCAAAAGAAAATTAGGATCCAATTGAGCATAAGGATGAGAAAATTGGTATTTCCGGACGGTCCGACGACTTTTTTGTGGAAGAGGTTCTGAATCGGAAGAAAGGATAGTTACCTCAACTTCGGCCGGTTTATCACCTTCTGCCAACTCCTGTGGAAAGTTATCATTAGATGCAGATATGAGTACAAGAAAGCAAATTAAAATTGGATTAATTCATACCTCGGAATCCGGATCATCATCCTCAGCGTGAGAACTGGAGTCAACAGTCGCTTTCCTTTTCTCATTAGCAAAGGTCTTCCGGCGTGCTTGTTTGCCGGTTTTCTCTTGAGGTTTTCTCTTCCAGAAGGGATCATCAGCCTATTCAAAGGAAGGAAAGACAATTGAAAGAACGGTTTAAAGAAACGGGTTACAAATAAAGGACAAAGCAAAACTTACCGCAGGCAGCTTATTCTTCTTATAATACGGGGCTAACCCGACTTTGCTGCAGTCTGCTAAGGAGACGTTGAGCATCTTCTTCGCCGATTCAATAACCTCCGATTCAGAGAGTTTTTCCTTGGTAAACCGTTGAGGGTCGTCCGGTTTACCAGAATATTGGCACATCAACTGCGATCGCTGACTCAAGGGAAGAATACTCCAAGAGAGCCAACAACGCATAAAATCGGTTCCTGTTAAACCGTTGGCCATAAAAGCTTTCAACCTGGAGAGTTGGGACGCAAACCGGGTCCGTTCGACAGAGCTGAGTCGTTGTGGCAGAGGATGATCCTCCAGAATACGGTGCTCACGATAACCCGGCAGAGGGTTCTCCCCTTCAGGAGAAGTATCAACACAATAAAACCATGATTTGTTCCACTCCTTTGGATGCGTGTGTAAAGCGGCGTGAGGGAAGACAGCGTCTCTCCTTTTCTGGATACTAACACCACCGAGTTCCTGATGCGGTCCGCTGGTGAACTCCGTGCGCCGGTTCAGGTGAAAGAAGTCCCGGAATAGATCAACAGACGGTTCTTCTTGCAGATACACCTCCGAAAATACTTGGAAGTCACAGATATTTGAAATGGAGTTGGGCCCAATGTCCTGAGGGTGGAGTTGGAAGGCAGCAAGAACATCCCGGAAAAACTTTGAACCGGGGGGAGAGAAGCCTCGAGATATGTGGTCGAAGAAAACAATAACCTCCCCTTGCCTGGGAGTAGGAGGGCATTCATTTCCCGGAGCCCGCCACTTCAAAATGGACTGAGGGCCTAAAGTACCAATTTCAGCAATTTTGACCAAGTCTTCTTCCGTGATAATGGAAGGGACCCAATCACAAGAAACAAACTGCTCGGCCATAGCGACAGAAGGACAAGTACTGAAAAAGATAAAGTATGAAACCGAATTATGCGAGTATAACAGGATAATCCGGAAGATATCTATAAATATTTCGTAACGGTTTAGACAGGGGACTAATGATATGGTTAAACCGGCAATAACAGGAAGCTATGTTACTGCCGGCTCATGACAGCAAACGAGGAACAGCTAAACCGTCACGTTCAACTCCAAATTTTTTACAGGAACAGGGTATGACAGTATAAACCGGAGTATACTTAGCAGATTTACAAAGGGAAGAAACAAGTTTCGACAGGCAACTAGGGCAGAACAGATCTGAGTATGCGAGAAAAAGAAAAATAAATATGTGAAGATACGGGAAGAACTACAAGGGTAATAGACGGAGCAGATGAATCTACAGGTTATGAAAAGTAACGAGATTTAAAGCACAGAAGCAGCAAGCTGAAGGCAGGATCTAAGAACAGGACGTAAAGGTTAAAGTTTCGGGGTGCAAGGCGAAGTTCTCATGGAGGTTCTAATGGCGGAAGCACGAGGAAGAACCTTAGAAGTCGCGGATCTATAATGAGGAGGAGAAACGTACCTGGAACAGTGGAGATTGGCGGCGGATGTTCTCTGGTCAAAGGTCAGGTTGATGCAGCGGCCAGTGAAGTCTCAGGCTTGGCGGTCGACGGCGGTTCGAGCTCGGGCGTCAATGGCATCTTGAAGCTCGGGCGACGGATGGAGGAAGAAGATGCGAGAAGGAGATAAAGCGAATGAGGACGTCGGTATTTATAAGGGAAGGTCCAATACGAAGCGACAGGTGCGGGATTTGAGGAGGCAAAGATCGGATAAAGATCCTTTGACGCCTCGATCTTCGGGATAACCATTAAACAAAGCTACAATACAGCTCACAGCGTTAAATGCGGGGATGATGTCACGATCAGATTCAATGATTCTCGAAGATGACGTCAGAGCCGGTTTACAAGAAAATGAGAAGACACAGAAGAAAATTATACAAGACAAGGGAGATTGATATGAACAAGTTCAAATCATTCTGGGGCCTAATGTCAGGGATATGACTAGCAGGTATGAACCGGCTAGTGTAAACCGGCTTAATTATAATATGTTTAGTTGTAATATTTAGTAAAGGCTACGGCCCATGAGATCTTAGAGCCCATGTATAGAATTATGGTTTGTAAACCGGCAAGCAATGTAACTTGAGAGATAAGGAAGAAAAGACAGAGACCGAGGCGGACACAGGTATGAGCCGGCCTCGGGACTCTGTAAACCGGACCAGGCGTCACCTCTATATAAAGGGACGACCCGGCGACGGTTCAGGGACAAGCAAGAATCAACCCGTCGAGAGCACAGGCAAGCGATCCGCTCCCTGTAATCCGATGCCCAAGCAATACCAAACCAACTAGACGTAGGCTTTTACCTTCATCGAAGGGGCCGAACTAGTATAAACTCTCTGTGTCCTTTTGTGTGCTATGAACCCCTTCAAGCTAACCCGTGCGATGGTTCCATCATCAAGTCCGCTAAACCGGACATCTGCCGTGCTAATTCCACGACACATAGGGTCTTGCAAACCCGAGTTCTTAATCAACAACCCCGGGCCAGTGCTCCCCATGAGTGTTGGTCCGAAACGGGGGTCCTGCGGGGTCACCACGAGGAAACTCGAGGATTGATATAAACCTGTAGCATCGCCCATCCGGTCGTGGCCTGAGACTAGATACGCGCGGCTATTGTCAGGGTGTCGGCATGCCGGGAGGATTTGCTGGATTAGCCTTACCTTAGTTCGGAGTATCTTGAGCACGGGATTCCGAGAATACTCGGGTCTTCCCACCTTTGGAGTTGCGACTCCGCGGATCGTGGGCTTGTCATGGGCCAAGTTGGATCACCCCTGCAGGGTTATGAACTTTCGAAAGCCGTGCCCACGGTTATGTGGCAGATGGGAGCTTGTTAATATCCGGTTGTAGATAACTTGACAAAATATTCCAATACACTACCAGCGTGAGTACCGTGACTGTCATTTTCCGAAAGGGGTTTAGGGAGATGAACACGGTGGGGTTATGTTTGACTTGATTAGTTTAAGATCACTTAGTGATCATCTCTCGACCGAGGCGCCTTCTCTTCTCGCTCTCTTTACGTAAGCTAGTGCTAGTTGCTGCTGCAAACACTTGTTCTGTTCTTCAGCCTTACCCTCACCCAAGGCTTAAATAGTCATGTTACCCGGGAACGGGATTGCTGAGTCCTCTGTGGCTCACAGTTACTTCACCACACCAGATGCATGTCCGATGGTGAGCTATCCAGGTGATGGCACCAAGCTAGACTGGGAGTACGACGAGGAGCGTAGTCGATAGTATGTTCGTTATCCTGATGATCAGTAGTGGAGACTTCTATTAGGAATCGATCCGACCTGTGGATTTATTTATATTTGGTATCTTGTCATTTGGATTTTACCCATAGAGGGGCTGTGATGTTCTTTTGTATGATGATTGAAACATGTAATGAATTTGTGTGATGTGGCGATTGTAAGCCAACTATTTTATGTTTTCCATCCCCATCTTTTACATGAGTTGTGCAAATATACCAAACTTGCGATCATTCCAGCATGGGGTTATGTCTCTAAGTCGTGCCTCAACACGTAGGAGATATAGTCCCATCCTGGGCATTACACCTTGTGTGCTATCAAATGTGACAACATAACTGGGTGATTATAAAGATGCTTTACAGGTGTCTCCGAAGGTGTTCGTGGTATTGGCATAGATCTAGAATAGGATTTGTCACTCCGAGTGTCGGAAAGGTATCTCTGGGCCCTCTCGGTAATACACTTCATAATAAGCCTTGCAAGCAAATGACTAATGAGTTAGTCACGAGATGATGTATTACGGAACGAGTAAAGAGACTTGCCGGTAATGAGATTAACTAGGTATAGTGATACAGACGATCAAATCTCGGGAACGTAACATACTGATGACAAAGGGAACAACGTATGTTGTTATGCCGTTTGACCGATAAAGATCTTCGTGGAATATGTAGGAGCCAATATGAGCATCCAGGTTCCGCTATTGGTTATTGACCGGTGATGAGTCTTGGTCATGTCTACATAGTTCTCGAACCCGTAGGGTCCGCACGCTTAACGTTCGATGATAATCTGTATTATGAGTTTATGAGTTTTGATGTACCGAAGGTAGTTCGGCGTCCCGGATGAGATCACGGACATGACGAGGAGTATCGGAATGTCCTAGACATAAAGATTAATATATTGGACGACTATATTCGGACACCGGAAGTGTTCCGGGTGTTATCGGATAAAACCGGAGTGCCGGAGGGGGTTACCGGAACCCCCCC
>LR738711.1:554782257-554798271 GCA_902687465.1 Secale cereale
CCCCCCGAGGGAGTATGGGCCATAGTGGGCCTATGAGGGAAAGAGAGAGGCAGCCCATAGGGCTGGTCGCACCCCCTAGGGTTCCTAGTTGGACTAGGAGAGGGGGGGAGGCGCCCCTCTCCTTCCTTCTCCTCTTCCCCTTCCTTTCCCACTCCTAGTAGGAATATGAAAGGGGATTCCTATTCCTACTAAGATTAGGAATCCTACTCCTATGGCGCGCCCCTTGGGGCGGCCACACCTCCCCCTTGGTCCTTTATATAAGGGGGCAAGGGGGCACCTAAAGACACACAAGCAACATCGTTTTAGCCGTGTGCAGTGCCCCCTCCACAGAAACACCCCTCGGCCATACCGTTGCAGTGCTTGGATCGGTTGGATCGTGAAGACGTTCGACTACATCAACCGCGTCACTAGACGCTTCCACATTCGGTCTACGAGGGTACGTAGACACACTCTCCCCTCTCGTTGCTATGCATCTAGTAGATGGATCTTGCGTGATCATAGGATTTTTTTTGAAATACTACGTTCCCCAACACACTGGAGCTTGCATACCTTGTGAGCATTCTTAGGATCGACAAAACCTTTCGGCTGCATCATATACAATTCTTCATTAAGGAAACCGTTAAGGAATGTCGTTTTGACGTCCATTTGCCGGATCTCATAATCATAGAATGCAGCAATTGCTAACATGATTCGAACGGACTTCAGCATCGCTACGAGGGAGAAAGTCTCATCGTTGTCAATTCCTTGAACTTGTCGATAACCCTCAGCGACAAGCCGAGCCTTATAGATGGTCACATTTCCATCCGTGTCTATCTTCTTCTTAAAGATCATCGGGAAAGTCTACCAAAGTCCATACTTTGTTATCATACATGGATCCTATCTCGGATTCCATGGCTTCAAGCCATTTGTTGGAATCCAAGCCCGCCATCGCTTCTTCATAGTTCAAAGGTTCACCGTTATCTAACAACATGATTTCCAGGATAGGGTTGCCGTACCACTCTAGTGCGAAATGTGTCCTCATGGAACTACGAAATTCAGTAGCAACTTGATCCAAAGTTTCATGATCATTATCATTAACTTCCTCTCTAGTCGGTGCAGGCACCACAGGAACATCTTCATGTGCTGCGCTACTTTCCGGTTCAACATGGGTTACAATCACCTCATCAAGTTCTACTTTCCTCCCACTTACTTATTTTGTGATAAACTCTTTCTCCAGAAAGAATCCATTCTTGGCAAAAAAGATCTTGCCTTCGGATCTGAGGTAGAAGGTATACCCAATAGTTTCCTTAGGGTATCCTATGAAGACGCATTTTTCCGGTTTGGGTTCGAGCTTTTCAGGTTGAAGTTTCTTGACATAAGCATCGCATCCCCAAAATTTTAGAAACGACAACTTAGGTTTCTTCCCAAACCATAATTCATACGGTGTCATCTCAATGGATTTAGACGGTGCCCTATTTAAAGTGAATGCGGCAGTCTCTAAAGCATAACCCCAAATGATAGCGGTAGATCGGTAAGAGACATCATAGATCGCACCATGTCTAATAGAGTGCGATTACGATGTTCGGACACACCATTACGCTGAGGTGTTCCAGGCGGCGTCAGTTGTGAAACAATTCCACATTTTCTTAGGCATATACCAAACTCGTGACTCAAATATTCTCCTGCATGATCTGATCGTAAGAACTTTATTTTCCTGTCACGTTGATTCTCTACCTCATTCTGAAATTCCTTGAACTTTTGAAAGGTCTCAGACTTGTGTTTCATTAAGTAGACATACCCATATCTACTTAATTCATAAGTGAGGGTGAGAACATAACGATAGCCACCGCGAGCCTCAATGCTCATTCGACCGCACACATCAGTATGTATGATTTCCAACAAGGTGGTTGCTCGCTCCATTGTTCCAGAGAACGGGGTCTTGGTCATCTTGCCCATAAGGCATGGTTCACACGTGTCAAATGATTCATAATCAAGAGACTCCAAAAGTCCATCTGCATAGAGTTTCTTCACGGGTTTGACACCAATATGACCAAGGCGGCAGTGCCAAAAGTATGTGGCACTATCATTATCAACCTTACATCTTTTGGTATTCACACTATGAATATGTATAACATCACGTCCGAGATTCAATAAAAATAAACCATTAACCAGCGGGTGATACGTCCAAAACGTATCTATAATTTTTGCTTGCTCCATGCCACTTTTGGGTGATATTGCTATGATATTCATACACTTCCATACACTTTTGATCATATTTGGACTAACTTTCTAATCCAGTGCACCCCAGTGCCAGTTTCTGTTTTCGGCTATTTTTGTATTTCAGGTTTTCACGTTTCGAGAACTGCCCAGAAAAATCCAGAAAAATTATATAAAAAATCAGCGATCCGGAAACAACACCGCGTCCGAAGGGCAGCCTGGGGGGGCCACAGGGGCTCCAGGCGCCCTGTGGGCGCGCCCCCCCTGGGCCGCGCCGGGGGGGCGCCTGGGCACCCCGAGGCTCCCCCGGTGCCCTACTTTGGCATATATTTAAAGGGTCCTCCGTAACCCTCAGAACGGGAACTCTTTTGGCGATCCCATCTCTGTTCCGCCGCCGTCGCCGCTTCCAAGATCGGGAGCACCAGGAGAACTCTTCCCGGCACCCTGCCGGAGGGGAGGATCACCACCGGGAGCTTCTCCACCACCATGGACGCCTCCCGGATGACTCGTGAGTAGTCTCCCTTGGACCATGAGTCCATGACCAGTAGCTATGTGATGTTCTCCTCCCGTTCTTGTGCTTCACTAATTAGTCCTCGTGAGCTGCCCTACATGATCGAGGCACCTATGTAATCCTTATGCTCTTGCTATGTTGAGTTTGCTGGGATCCGATGGATTATGAGATTATGTTCAGATTGATCTTGAGTAATATATTTGATTCACCTCTTTTATATTTTAGTTCATAAGTAATTCTTGCATGTTCTCCGTTGTTATTTATTGCTTTGGCCGAGTAATAGGTAGTGACTCCAAGAGGGAACGTTATGCTCGATTGTGGGTTCATGCCCCTCGATGACTAGCTTGAGTGACAGAAACATGAGTCTAGGGGATGTGCTATTGCCACAAGGGGGAAAACAACGGTGCTTGTGCCCGCGGGTGCAAGGATTGTTTACTTTACACAAAGTTCTTTTAATGCAGTTGTCTGTTGCATTGAGTTTACACTATGGGTGGGACTCGCAACTTAATACCAGCGAGATGTTCTGGATAGATATCTAAAGGTGGATGATTAGTAGTAGATATTGATGGATTTCGGTCTACTTACTTTGGCGTACCGCCCATGCTTTGAACCTCAACCTTTCTTGCAATGTAGTCAGCATTGGTTTGCGTTCGTGGTCCTGTCAATTGCCCAGCTGTAATTTGTTTACCTCACATAGTTGTTTTATCGTCTTTTGGGAGAGAGAAATCACTAGTGAACATCATGAGACTCCGGTCCATATTACCATCATTGATCACATCCACTATTTACTTTTCGTTATTTACCTACTATTGCAAAAACTATCTATCACTACTATCATTGCTTTTAATCCTTTGTGAACTACAAGGCCGGAGGGATTGACAACCTCTTTGTACTCGTTGGGAGCAAAGTTATTTGTATCTGTGTGCAGGTCCACGTTGGTTGCTACTAATCTGGCGCCGTAGCAATTGACACCTACTTGTTGAACCTAGGAGTCTCTGGGGATTCGATCCTTGGCCTCTTTGCTAGGGGAAAACACTTCTACTTACTGCATCTTACACCTTCCACTTGGGGTAACCAACGAGGGGTTCGAGGCCCATCAAGGAGTATTTTCTGGCGCCGTTGCCGGGGACTCCACTCTTCAGGATAGGGGAGTTGCATGCTATCTTTTACCTTTGCTTTTTAGTCTTGTTAGTTTACCTTTCATTTTTGCTTTAGTACCTTTTTATCAAAAATCACAAAAATAGTTATCTTGCTTGCTTGCTACTATGGGTTCCACCGAGAACACCAAGTTGTGTGACTTCACTAGTCACAACAACGATGACTTTATCAGCACACCTATCACTACACCTGCCACTTCAGCACCTTCATATGAAATTAAACCTGCTTTACTTAACTTAGTCATGAGAGAACAATTCTTCGGTGCTGGAGATGATGCTGCTTTACACTTGAACAACTTTGTTGAACTTTGTGATATGCAAAAGTACCAAGAAATAGATGGTAATATTGTTAAGCTTAAGCTTTTTCCTTTCTCTTTGAGAGGAGGAGCTAAAATTTGGTTTCAGTCTTTGCCTAGAAATAGCATAGATTCATGGGACAAGTACAAAGATGCTTTTATCAGAAAATACTATCCACCTGCTAAAATTATCCAACTTAGAAGTAACATAATGAATTTTAAACAATTGGATAATGAACACGTTGCCCAAGCTTGGGAACGTATGAAGTCTCTTATCAAGAACTGCCCTACTCACGGTTTGACTACTTGGATGGTTATCCAAACTTTTTATGCAGGCTTGAACTTTACCTCGCGGAACTTGTTAGATTCGGCCGCGGGAGGAACTTTTATGTCAACTACACTTGGTGCTGCCACGAAGCTTCTCGATGAGATGATGACCAACTATTCCCAATGGCACACCGAACGCGCTCCAACAGGTAGGAAGGTAAACTCTGTCGAGGAGATTTCCTCCCTCAATGAAAAAGTTGACTTGATCATGTCTCTACTTTCGAATCAATCTACTGTTGATCCTCGTGATGTTCCTTTAAATTCTTTGATTGTTCAAGAACAAGTAGATGTGAACTTTATCTCTAGAAACAATTTTAACAACAATGCTTATAGGAGTAACTTTGGTAACAATTCTCGACCGTTCCCCTCTAACTCTTATGGGAACAACAATGCTTATCCTAGTACCAAGAACTCCAATACTGAACTAGAGACCATGCTTAGAGATTTCATCACTACCCAAAAAGCCTTTAATAAGAATGTAGAAGAGAAACTACATAAACTAGATGATCTTTCTTTTAAGGTAGACCACTTAGCCAATGAGGTAAAATTGCTAAAAATTGAAACTTCTCCTCTTAAGGAGAGGGAAGTCATCCCTATTAATGCTACTCAAGTACAAATTAATGAAAATATTAGGATGATGGCTAAGCTAAAAGAAAGATGGGCTAGAGAAAGGGAGGAAGAGGAAAGAATTAAGAGCCTTCCTACCCACCACACTGTTGCTACTATCCAAGTTATTGAGGATGTTCACACTCTTAGCACCCAATGTACTCCTGGTCCCAATGGACCTATTAATGGTGATGCTATGACTATAGAAGCTACCAAACAAGTGAACCTTAAGGACACCACTACCACTTTACTTGATGCTCGTGACCTTGATTTTGATAATTGCACTCTTACCAAAGTTATTGATTTCCTTCACAAGATGTCTAGAGATCCCCGCACTAGCACGCTTAACCTTGCCTTCACAGAGCATATCACTAATGCTCTCATCAAAGCTAGGGAGGAGAAACTTAGAGTAGAATCCTCCATACCTAGAAAGCTAGAAGATGGTTGGGATCCTATGATAAAAATTAATTTGAATGACTTCTCTTGTTATGCATTATGTGATGTTGGTGCTAGTACCTCTGTTATGCCCAAAAGGATATATGATATGCTTAAATTGAAACCTTATGATTCTTGTTCTTTTGGTGTTCGTCTCGTTGATTCTTCCATAAAGAAACCATTGGGGAGGATCGATCATGTTCTTATTGTTGTCAATGATAATTATGTGCCCGTTGATTTCACTATTATGGATATTGAATGTGATCCTTCATGTCCAATTATTTTGGGACGTCCCTTTTTGCGCACCGTTGGTGCTGTCATTGACATGAAAGAGGGTAATATAAAATTTCAGTTTCCTCTCAAGAAAGGGATGGAACACTTCCCTCGAAAGAAGGTCAAGTTACCTTTTGAGTCCGTTGTACGGGCTAGCTATTCTTTTACTCTTGATACAACTTGATCTATGCATTATGCCTAGCTTAAAGGCATAAAAGAAAGAGCTTTTGGGAGGCAGCCCACATGAATAAATTTTTTGCTTTTGTTGTGTCTTGATGTTGTTTACTGCTGTAGCATCATCATTGTATCTTTGCTTTTCATATTTGTGCCAAGTATAGCCTCTGATAGCTAGAAAGTTCAAAAGTTGTGAGGTGCTGTCCAGGAAACAGATTCTGTCCTTGGATAGAAAAATTCGTATAAAATCACCAGATCATCTTTTTGGTTTGAATTGTTTCGACAGCGTTTTCTATATAATTGTCTTTCGTGCGTAAGTTCTGAGTTTTTTGATTTGAGTTGCAGAAGTATACCGAACAGGTCAATTACTGCCTGCTGTTCTGTTTTTCACAGATTCTGTCCTGTTTTGCCTTACCTTCACTTTGCAAATTAAGAACTTGCTTTTTCTTTGCAAAAACCTTTTGGCAATCTTGAGAAACAGTAGAACTTCAAGAATATCCTTATTTCCAGCAAGGTATAATTATTTTATTAAGGGTACTAACCTCGCTAATCAGATTATGATGAGTTATGTATGAAGGGAGTTTTCAAGTGTGCGAGGGAAGAAGATAAAAAGATTCAGGAGTGTCAAGCGCTCAATCTTGGGGATGCCCCCGTGCACCCCCAAGAAATATTCAAGGAGACTCAAGCGTCTAAGCTTGGGGATGCCCCCGTGCATCCCCTTCTCCATCAACATTATCAGTTCGTCTTTCGTTTCGCTATATTTTTATCACTTCATGTGTTATGTGCTATGCTTGGAGCGTCTTGCTTTTAGTTTTCTTTTTAGTTTTTCATAACGAGTCGGAACCCAGCATTCCTTTATGTGGGAGAGAAACATGCTCCACCTCTACCTAGAACATTACATAGAATGTTCATGTCTATCTATGCTGTGTGTGTTCTTTGTCTTTTAATAGCTACTATCGTGCTCAGCTCTTAGTATTCATGCTTATCTTTTCAAGAGCTTTTATTTAGTTGGTTGCTTGAACTCTCTTTAATTATCATGCTCACCTTATTAAGAGAGTTTGCTTCCGTTGCATTGGTTAATGTGTCTATGATAAAGATGCTACTTGCATGATGGTGCTTAGTAGTTCAGGTTTTCTTATGGTTAATCTCAAATAGCTGGGGGGTTCCCAATGTGTTATTGGAGTACCAACATGGTTTGTTTGCCTATGATGTGGTATGGTTTAGTAATATCTTCCTTCGAGAATTTATTTTGATTGACTTGGCGTATGCTCACGCATATTTAAGACTGTAAAGAAAGTCTGTCAAGCCTTGATGATCTTTTATCTCTGAGTAGCGATATAACTTCCATGCCTGATTCAATATTGCTTTGTCGCTCTGCATGATTATGACCGTCATTGCTCTCTTAGTTGGTCGCTCCCAGTCTTTTGCTAACCTCCACCTGCACTAAGCAAACTAACCATGCAATACATAGCTCATGGGAAAGTAGCCTAAAAACTATTGTGGTAAAGAATATGTTGCTTATGTATCTTATTTCTTATAAGTTGCTTGCTGAGCGGTAACCATGTTTCTGGGGACGCCATCAACTGTCACACTTTTGTTGAATATCATGTGAGTTGCTATGCATGTTCGTCTTGTCTGAAGTAAGGGTGATTTACCGTGGGTTAAATTAATATGCATATTGTTAGAGAAGAACATTGGGCCGCCAACCAAAGCCATGCATCATGGTGGAAGTTTTAGCTTGGACCTTAATCCTCAATCTCTCATGAGAAAATGCTTACGCATTAAAGAGGAGTCCATCATCTATTTTCTATGTTGTCCCGGTATGGATGTCCTCAAGTTGAGATTTATCAAAAACGAGAAATCAAATGCGATCTATCTCCTTGGACCTTTGTACAGGTGGCATAGAGGTACCCCTTTGTGACACTTGGTTAAAACATATGCAATGCAATGATAACCGATGGGAATCCGAGCTAATTAGGACAAGGAGCGAGCACTATTAGTATTCGATGCATGAGGCTTGCAACTTATAGGATGTTTTATGCATGACACATATGAAGTACTACTACCGTTGACACAATTGCTTCCATGTTTTCAAAATAAAAAGCTTTAGCACTTAACCTTTCTTTTACCTTTATGTTGAAGCACCAACTACTGAGAGCATGATTGTCGTTCTGAGTGTAATGTGCATTGTCCCAAAGTAGCATTGTCTTTTGCATGATTGTGATATCGTTTATTCTGAAATGATTATATCTAGTCATCACTTAAACCTTGAAGGTGCCCTTGCATTTATGTTTTGCCTCACTAAAGGGGGCAAGCTAGATAACACTTTATCATATTTGCACATCATGTTCATTGCAAATCTTTTTGATGTTTCAGTTTCATGTTGCAAAACTTTCAGTCATTTGTGATTTTCTCTTGAGACAACTTAATTACTTTAGAATCATTGTCTCAGTAAGCTTTTGTCATATGACTATGAGAAAGTCCTACATGGTTAAAAGCATGTCACCACAGAAATTATTCTTATTATCATTTACCTACTCGTGGACGAGCAGGAATTAAGCTTGGGGATGTTGATACGTCCAAAACGTATCTATAATTTCTGCTTGCTCCATGCCACTTTTGGGTGATATTGCTATGATATTCATACACTTCCATACACTTTTGATCATATTTGGACTAACTTACTAATCCAGTGCACCCCAGTGCCAGTTTCTGTTTTCGGCTGTTTTTGTATTTCAGGTTTTCACGTTTCGAGAACTGCCCAGAAAAATCCAGAAAAATTATATAAAAAACCAGCGATCCGGAAACAACACTGCGTCTGAAGGGCAGCCTGGGTGGGGGGGCACAGGGGCTCCAGGCGCCCTGTGGGCGCGCCCCCCTGGGCCGCGCTGGGGGGCGCCTGGGTGCCCCGAGGCTCCCCCGGTGCCCTACTTTGGCATATATTTAAAGGGTCCTCCGTAACCCTCAGAACGGGAACTCTTTTGGCGATCCCATCTCTGTTCCGCCGCCGCCGCCGCTTCCAAGATCGGAAGCACCAGGAGAACTCTTCCCGGCACCCTGCCGGAGGGGAGGATCACCACCGGGAGCTTCTCCACCACCATGGACGCCTCCCGGATGACTCGTGAGTAGTCTCCCTTGGACCATGAGTCCATGACCAGTAGCTATGTGATGTTCTCCTCCCGTTCTTGTGCTTCACTAATTAGTCCTCGTGAGCTGCCCTACATGATCGAGGCACCTATGTAATCCTTATGCTGTTGCTATGTTGAGTTTGCTGGGATCCGATGGATTATGAGATTATGTTCAGATTGATCTTGAGTAATATATTTGATTCACCTCTTTTATATTTTAGTTCATAAGTAATTCTTGCATGTTCTCCGTTGTTATTTATTGCTTTGGCCGAGTAATAGGTAGTGACTCCAAGAGGGAACGTTATGCTCGATTGTGGGTTCATGCCCCTCGATGACTAGCTTGAGTGACAGAAACATGAGTCTAGGGGATGTGCTGTTGCCACAAGGGGGAAAACAACGGTGCTTGTGCCCGCGGGTGCAAGGATTGTTTACTTTACGCAAAGTTCTTTTAATGCATTTGTCTGTTGCATTGAGTTTACACTATGGGTGGGACTCGCAACTTAATACCAGCGAGATGTTCTGGATAGATATCTCAAGGTGGATGATTAGTAGTAGATATTGATGGATTTCGGTCTACTTACTTTGGCGTACCGCCCATGCTTTGAACCTCAACCTTTCTTGCAATGTAGTCAGCATTGGTTTGCGTTTGTGGTCCCGTCAATTGCCCAGCTGTAATTTGTTTACCTCACATAGCTGTTTTATCGTCTTTTGGGAGAGAGACATCACTAGTGAACATCATGAGACTCCGGTCCATATTACCATCATTGATCACATCCACTATTTACTTTTCGTTATTTACCTACTATTGCAAAAACTATCTATCACTACTATCATTGCTTTTAATCCTTTGTGAACTACAAGGCCGGAGGGATTGACAACCTCTCTGTACTCGTTGGGAGCAAAGTTATTTGTATCTATGTGCAGGTCCACGTTGGTTGCTACTAATCTGGCGCCGTAGCAATTGACACCTACTTGTTGAACCTAGGAGTCTCTGGGGATTCGATCCTTGGCATCTTTGCTAGGGGAAAACACTTCTACTTACTGCATCTTACACCTTCCACTTTGGGTAACCAACGAGGGGTTCGAGGCCCATCAGCGGGGCATGACCATAAAACATATCTCTCATATAAATAGAACAACCATTATTCTCGGATTTAAATGAGTAGCCATCTCACATTAAACGAGATCCAGATACAATGTTCATGCTCAAAGCTGGCTCTAAATAACAATTATTGAGGTTTAAAACTAATCCCGAAGGTAGATGTAGCGGTAGCGTGCCGACGGTGATCACATCGACCTTGGAACCATTCCTGACACGCATCATCACCTCGTCCTTCGCCAGTCTCCGCTTATTCCGCAGCTCGTGCTTAGAGTTACAAATGTGAGCAACTGCACCGGTATCAAATACCCAGGAGCTACTACGAGCGCTGGTAAGGTACACATCAATAACATGTATATAATATATACCTTTGATGTTGCCAGCCTTCTTAAACGCTAAGTACTTGGGGCAGTTCCGCTTCCAGTGACCCGTTCCCTTGCAATAAAAGCACTCAGTCTCAGGCTTGGGTCCATTCTTTGGCTTCTACCCGGCAACTGGCTTACCGGGCGTGGCAATTCCCTTTCCTTCCTTCTTGAATTTATTTTTACCGTTGCCTTTCTTGAACTTAGTGGTCTTATTCACCATCAACACTTGATGTTCCTTTTTGATCTCCACCTCCGCTGATTTCAGCATTGAATACAACTCGAGAATGGACTTATCCATCCCTTGCATATTGTAGTTCATCACTAAGCTCTTGTAGCTAGGTGGGAGCGACTGGAGGATTCTGTCAATGACCGAGTCATCTGGAAGATTAACTCCCAGCTGAGACAAGCGGTTGTGCAACCCAGACATTTTGAGTACATGCTCGCTGACAGAACTGTTTTCCTCCATCTTACAACTGTAGAACTTGTCGGAGACTTCATATCTCTCGACCCGGGCATGAGCTTGGAAAACCATTTTCAGCTCTTGGAACACCTCATGTGCTCTGTGTTGCTCAAAACGCTTTTGGAGCCCCGATTCTAAGCTGTAAAGCATGCCACACTAAACCAGGGAGTAATCATCACTACGCGGCTGCCGGGTATTCATAACGTCTTGAGTTGCTGGGAAAATGGGTGCGTCACCTAGCGGTGCTTCAAGGACGTATGCTTTCTTGGCAGCTGTGAGGATGATCCTCAAGTTACGGACCCAATCCGTATAGTTGCTACCATCGTCTTTCAGCTTGGTTTTCTCTAGGAACGCATTGAAGTTGAGGGCAACATTAGCATGGGCCATTTGATCTACAAGACATATTGTAAATATATTTACACTATGTTCATGACAATTAAGTTCATCAAATCAAATTATTTAATGAACTCCCACTCAGATAGACATCCCTCTAGTCATCTAAGTGATACATGATCCGAATCAACTAGGCCGTGTCCGATCATCACGTGACACGGATTAGTCATCAACGGTGAACATCTCCATGTTGATCGTATCTTCTATACGAATCATGTTCAACCTTTCGGTCTTCCGTGTTCCGAGGCCATGTTTGTACATGCTAGGCTCGTCAAGTCAACCTAAGTGTATCGCGTGTGTAAATCTGGCTTACACCCATTGTATGCAAACGTTAGAGCCTATCACACCCGATCATCACGTGGTGCTTCAGAACAACAAACCTTAGCAATGGTGCACAGTTAGGGGGAACACAATTCTTGAAATTTTAGTGAGAGATCATCTTATTTAAGCTACCGTCGTTCGAAGCAAATAAGATGTAAAACATGATAAACATCACATGCAATCAAATAAGGACATGATATGGCCAATATCATTTTGCTCCTTTGATCTCCATCTTCGGGCCGCCATGATCATCAACGTCATCGGCATGACACCATGATCTTCTCCATCATGATCTCTATCATCATGTCTTCATGAAGTTGCCTCGCCAACTATTACTTCTACTACTATGGCTAACAGTTAGTAATAAAGTAAAGTAATTACACGGCGTTTTCATTGACACGCATGTCATACAATAAATTAAGACAACTCCTATGCCTCCTGCCGGTTGTCATACTCATCGACATGCAAGTCGTGATTCCTATTACAAGAACATGATCATTCTCATACATCACATATATCATCCAGCACATCCCTTTGGCCATATCACATCACATGGCATATGCTGCAAGAACAAGTTAGACGTCCTCTAATTGTTGTTGCAAGTTTTTACGTGGCTGCTATAGGTTTCTAGCAAGAACGCTTCTTACCACGCCAACACCACAACGTGATATGCAAATTTCTATTTACCCTTCATAAGGACCATTTTCATCGAATCTGATCTGACTAAAGTGGGAGAGACAGACACCCGCCGGCCACATTATGCAACTAGTGCATGTTTGGTGGAACCGGTCTCACGTAAGCATACGTGTAAGGTTGGTCCGAGTCGCTTCATCCCACAATGCCGTTGAATCAAGATAAGACTAGTAACGACAAGCAAATTGACAAAATCGACGCCCACAACAACTTGTGTTCTACTCGTGCATAGAAACTACGCATAGACCTAGCTCATGATGGCACTGTTGGGGATTGTTGCAGAAATCAAAACATTTCTATCCATCACCAAGATCAATCTATGGAGAAACCAGCAACGAGAAGAGGGAGTGCATCTTCATACCCTTGAAGATCGCTAAGCGAAAGCGTTACAAGAACGCGGTTGGTGGAGTCGTACTCGCAGCGATTCAGATCGCGGTCGATTCCGATCTAAGCGCCGAACAATGGCGCCTCCGCGTTCAACACACGTACAACTTGGTAACGTCTCCCGTGCCTTGATCCAGCAAGGAGGAGGGAGAGGCTGGGGAAGACAACTCCAGCAGCAGCACGACGGCGTGGTGGTGGTGGAGTAGCGTGGTTCTCCAGCGGGGCTTCACCAAGCGCTACGAAGGACGAGGAGGTGGAGAGGTAGGGCTGCGCCGAGAGAGAGGGCCTTGCGTGTTTGGCTGCCCCAAACCCCCCACTATATATAGGAGGAGGGGAGGGGGTTGTGCCCCATCTAGGGATCCCACCCTGGGGGGGCATCCCTAGATGAGATGGAGGGGGTGGCCAAGAGGGGGGCGCGCCCTAGGGTGGGCCTTAGGCCCATCTGTGCCTAGGGTTTCCCTCCTCTCCTCCTTTTCTGCGCCTTGGGCCTTGGTGGGAGGTGCACCAGTCCACTTAGGGCTGGCCCCTTCCCACTCTTGGCCCATGCAAGCCTTCGGGGCTGGTGGCCCCTCCCGGTGGACCCCCGGAACCCTTCCAGTGGTCCCTGTATATTAACGATGATGCCCGAAACACTTCCAGTGACCAAATCCTCGCTTCCTACATATCATTCCTCATCTCCGGACTATTCCGGAACTCCTCGTGACATCCGGGAACTCATCCGGGACTCCGAACAACATTAAGTAACCACGTACATATTCCCCCTATAACCCTAGCGTCATCGAACATTAAGTGTGTAGACCCTATGGGTTTGGGAGGCATGTAGACATGACCGAGACATCTCTCCGGTCAATAACCAACATCGGGATCTGGATACCCATGTTGGCTCCCACATGTTCCACGATGATCTCATCGGATTAACCACGATGTCGGGGATTCAATTAATCCTGTATACAATTCCCTTTGTCTACCGGTATGATACTTGCCCGAGATTCGATCGTCGGTATCCCTATACCTTGTTTAATCTCGTTACCGGCAAGTCTCTTTACTCGTTCTGTAACGCGCCATCCCGTGGCTAACTCCTTAGTCATATTGAGCTCATTATGATGATGTCTTACCGAGTGGGCCCAGAGATACCTCTCCGTCACACGGAGTGACAAATCCCAGTCTCGATTCGTGCCAACTCAAAAGACACTTCCGTGGATACCCGTAGTGTACCTTTATAGCCACCCAGTTACGTTGTGACGTTTGGCACAACCAAAGCATTCCTACGGTATCCGGGAGTTGCACAATCTTATGGTCTAGGGAAATGATACTTGACATTAAAAAAGCTTTAGCAAATGAACTACATGATCTTGTGCTATGCTTAGGATTGGGTCTTGTCCATCAAATCATTCTCCTAATCATGTGATCCCATTATCAATGATAGCCAATGTCCATGGCCATGAAACGATGACCATCTATTGATCAACGAGCTAGCCAACTAGAGGCTCGCTAGGGACATGTTGTGGTCTATGTATTCACACATTTATTATGATTTCCGGATAATACAATTATAGCATGAACAATAGACAATTATCATGAACAAGGAAATATAATAATAACCATTTTATTACTGCGTCTAGGGCATATTTCCAACAGGAGAGAACCATCAGAACGTGCCTACACTTCCACTATTTATTTTCTGAGAGAGAACCACCTACTCATGTGTTGAGGCCATGATATTCCAATCCTACCATGTGAATCTTGATCTCTAGCCTGCCCCAAGTTGCTTTCCACTCAAATGTTCTTTCCATCATATCCAAATCCATGAGAGAGAGAGAGAGAGTTGAGTGTTGGGGAGACTATCACTTGAAGCACAAGAGCAAGGAGTTCATCATCAACACACCATCTATTACCTTTTGGAGAGTGATGTCTCCTAGATTGGTTAGGTGTCACTTGGGAGCCTCCGACAAGATTGTGGAGTTAAACTAAGGAGTTTGTAAGGGCAAGGAGATCGCCTACTTCATGAAGATCTACCCTAGTGAGGCAAGTCCTTCGTGGGCGATGGCCATGGTGGGATAGACAAGGTTGCTTCTTCGTGGACCCTTTATGGGTGGAGCCCTCCGTGGACTCGTGCAACCATTACCCTTCGTGGGTTGAAGTCTCCATCAACGTGGATGTACGATAGCACCACCTATCGGAACCACGCCAAAAACATCCGTGTCTCCAATTGCATTTGCACACTCCAATCCCATCCCTTTACTTTCTTGCAACTTGCATGCTTTACTTTCCGCTGCTCATATACTCTTGACATGCTTGCTTGAAATGTATTGTGAATGTTTGAAATTGTACTAAAAACTCTACCTCAACTTGAAGATCTAAAAAACCACTACCTTTCTTGTTGAGTGTCTAATCACCCCCCTCTAGACACCTCTTCTTCGATCCTCTGAGTAGCCCCCGGCCCCGCGACACGCATGACCCGCTCGAAGAGAAGGGGTGAAACGGTGCGGGCCCCATTCACCTGCAGGCCAAGCTCGACGCGTGGCGCACGACAGGGCACGGGACGCCCCACTTCTCCCACGATGCCTCGGCAACCGCTCGGGCTGACATAAAGCCTGGCGGGCACTGAGCGGGGCCATCATTACTCTGAAGGCGAAGGGGCGTGGATCGACTCCCCTCGAGCGCTACATAAGGGCAAAGGGACGGACCATTCGGCTCATCTTCTCCTCGCTTCTCCATTTCCATCGCTGCCACTGCAGCCATGGTATCCTTGAGGAGGTTCTCCGCCGCAGAGAAGGGGAATGTGGCATTGGAAGAGGTGGAGCCGCCAAGGCCAGCAAGGGGGAGGGGCCGCCCTCAAACAACTGCCGCCGCACCCGGGGCGCCTCCTCGGGGGTGCAGACGGCCTCCGCTGACACCCTAGGCTGGCTCTGGCAACCGCAGATGATACTCTGTCTGTGGGTGCAAACACGGGGGCCGAGGTGGCCGCAGCCGGGGTGGGCGGAGTGGCGCAACCGCCCGGCCGCTCCAGTCGTGGAGCCACTCCCCCGATGCGTCTTGTGAGTTCATCGTGAGCATGCACTATGACCCTTGCACTTGGCTCTGGCTCCCCGACACCTTCGTGGAGGAGATGGTGGACCGTTGATGCATTATTCTCGAACCCGTATAGGGTCACACGCATACCCGTATAGGTATATATATATATATATATATATAT
>LR738711.1:554799854-554810691 GCA_902687465.1 Secale cereale
ATGCGTCTTGTGAGTTCATCGTGAGCATGCACTATGACCCTTGCACTTGGCTCTGGCTCCCCGACACCTTCGTGGAGGAGATGGTGGACCGTTGATGCATTATTCTCGAACCCGTATAGGGTCACACGCATACCCGTATAGGTATATATATATATATATATATATATATATATATATATATATATATATATATATATATATATATATATATATATATATATATATATTTATATATATACATATATATATATATGACATGACTATTCTAATCCCAGGATTATAATAGTTATTTGGATCACAACAGCCCCTATAAGGGCCCGATGGACCCCTCCTGAACTTCCCTGAATTGCCCGGGCCGACGAGACAGAATCCCACCCGATCCCGAGAAGCCCCGGCAGGATCCACCTGATTCCCCCGATCCCGAGCCAACCAACACCCCCTCCTCGCCGCTCTGTAACACCCCAAAAATTTAACCATGTTTTATTAATTAAAATTTTGCCATGGTAAATTTAATTTTTATTCTCTGGATTTTCTTTTGATTTAGAACCACTCTTCTATTCTGAATTGTGGAGTTTTCCCTCCATATAGAAAACTTTTCAAAAATGTTGTTGGACTTGTATACCCTCCCAAGAAACATTTCTTCTATCAGTGGAATTATTTCTATAATTATTTTCCTGACCTTTATTAATTTTAAATGATTTTTCATAAGTGTTGGAGCCTCTTTTGCACTATGACCCTTTGATAAATTTATTTAAAAATTCCACCAAAATTTGGGGATGTCATGTGATGTTCCCACATCACTTTTATGCAAAAATATCTTTTAGTCATTTGGAGATTTTGAGCCCTACCTCAAGTTTTCAAATCTGGATCAGTTTGTTGTTTGCACTGCAACCATATTTTAACTTGCCCTTTTACCCATGATTCTTTCTCCTACTTATAGACCACTCTACCAAACCCTTAAGTCCAGGAGATTGGACCCTTTGGAGCAGTTTTGGTCCATGCAATAATAGCCTTTATTTTCTGTCTAGATTTGGTTTTCTCAAATTTTTGCACTAACAAGTTTCTGGTTTTGCCAAACCAACCTTGCCACCCTCTTTATCGTCTGAAGAGACTATGACCTGGAGTTTTTTGCCACCCCAAGAGGTGCCTCGATGACCATAGTATTCTGTCAAGCACCTTGTGTGCATGGCCAGATTTGGCATAGTTTTTAGTTTGCACGTGGGACCTTATTGCTTTGCCTAACCAGCATGTCCACTAATCTCCTAGCCATCTCTAGCCTAGACCTGTTAATCCCCAACCTCATCCAAGCCTCCTGGCATGCCTTGGCATTTTCCGAACACATGGCGTGCGTGCTCTGGGCGCGGCCAGAGCGCACGTTTTGCACATGCGTGCGCCCGAGTCGCCGCGTCCCGCTGCCGCCTCCCCGCGCCCGTTCTGATCCCTTCCCACTCACAACCATCGCGCCTCGACCCCTCCCTCATCGCAGAGCCACCCTGACGCCCTACAGCGCCGCCGTCAGAGCCTCCTTGGCGGCACGCCGGCGTTCGCAGCAGGCCCAGGCCGTGGCAGCGCCTCCCAAGCCATACGCGCGCGCCAGCTCGCCCCCTTGAGCAGTGGGGAGTTCGTCGGAATGCGCCGACCAGCTCCAATCGCCTCCACGTCGTCTGCTAGCAACAGAATGACGGTTCGTCGATCTTATCCCCGGCCGCCGCGGAACCGACCTAGATACGCTATAAATGGTGACCCCGAGCTCACCTCGTCTCTGAGGCGACCTCATTCTATCCCCCTAGTGCTCCCACAGCCGGCAATCGGCGGAGGGAGGCCGTCTTCCCCATCTCCGACCAGTTTGGCCGCCGCCAACCTCCGGCCCCGTTCATCGCAAACAGAGCCTCCCCAGTCCATCCACTGTCACCATCCTCTTCCCCTCGATCTTGCGGAGCCACCCCACCTCTCAAACCTGATTTGGAGCCACCGTAGGTCGAGACCCCAATTCTCCCGATGCCACCTCCGCCGCGAAGCTCGCCGTCGGCGACTCCCTTCGTCCCTGCCAACCTCTCGACCACCGGGAGGATCGCCCTACTGCAGTGAATCTGTTCCCGCCGTTGGAGCCCCGCGAGGAGCCACCAATCGCCCGAGCTCCGCCTCCGCTCGGACAGAGGAAGAAGGAGGCACGGGCGACTGGTCAAACCTGACCAGTGGGCCCAATTGACCCACTGTCAGTGACCCAGCCCCGCCGAAACGTGTTTTAAGTGGAAGCGTATTCCACCGAATACGCCTTCGCTAGAGGAAAACATAAGTGCTGCCAAAATGTTTTCGTTTTCTGTTTTTTATTAAAAACATATTTTGACTAAACTTTGACTAGCTGTAACTTTTTAAATATAAGTCCAATTGATTTGATTCTTTTTCTGTTATTTCTCAAATTTTGTCTAGTTTATTTTCATATTATTTGAAAATTTTCCAAACAACTTTTTTGTACTATTTTAAAACTATGTGTTAATTCAAATTTTTGTAAAATAGGATTTGGAAGAAGAAGGCAACTTTCAAAAAGTACACCCCCACTTGCATACTCTTGAAGGCAAGCATTCTGAACCCTGGCATAATATTTGTTGTGTGTTGTTTGATATGTTTACAACACCACCTTGACACGGAGTTTTCGTTATTTTATTTGATGATGTGATCATGCTCATGAGTGCATGATGAAGATTCCTTGCTGTTGGAAATTAATATACTTGTTATAGTAATCACCCTCGTATACTTTTCATGCCTACTAGAAGGAATCCGGGAAAGTCTCTGTCTAGGGTAGACACGAGCTTGTTACTGATATTTCGTTGAGACGAGTATAGTCAGTAAGGCATGGTAAGGTATGGTGAGTGGTGATTCTGTCTGTTGGTGTGGAATATATTTGTTATGCTAATCATGCAGGTGATGCTTTAACCTCCTGAGTCGACCATAGATCGAGTCTTGCTCCAGTAACCCCCATGTTTGTTTCGTACTACCACTTGTCCCTGCCGCTGGTAGGGTACGGTTTAGTAAGTTGTCAACCCCTTTCTTGGCACACACCGTACAGAGAGGCCATGGTGGAAGATACCGGGTGCATCCGGTAGGCATGCCACTTGGTCCGGGGGCATGGGTGTTTCCGGCTGGGACCGAGAGGGGGGCACCCCTTAGTAGCGCGCGGTATAAATTTGATCCCATGCTAATCGAGGTTGTAGCCTCTCCACTTAGAGTTTTTCTTAATAAGTGTCGTGGGTGATTCCAGACACCGGTAAGTTAAGCTGGTGTGTGCGGGTCAGGTGTGTTTTCAATTAAAAAACCATAAATGGAATTAGTCCCGATGGACTAAAGGAATCCGTTACTCGTGGATAAAGAGTACACCCTCTGCAGAGATTATATCTATTCGAATAGCCGTGTCCATGGGTAAGGACTGCAGTCTGGGATGGGTCAAGTGTCGGTCTTAGTGTCGGTCTTCAGAGGAAAAACTACTAAACCAGAACATTGATCATGATTTGTGACATAAGATGATTATGATTATTATTATTGTGAACTAACCATGTGTATTACTTGAATTATTGAGTATCCCTAGGACGGTTCTACCTCCTGGATATTCACCGTGATTATTCTTATATAAGCCCTTTATGTGGTGTCGCTCAGACGCCCGACTGTGGCATGTTTGTTATTATTTTCTTTATAAGCCCTTTTTGTGGTGTCGCACAGACGCCCGACTGTGGCATGCTTGTTACTTATTTTCTTTATAAGCCCTTTATGTGGCGTCGCTGAGACGCCCGACTATGGCATGCTGTTATTTATTTATCCTTATAAGCCCTTTATGTGGTGTCGCTCAGATGCCCGACTGTGGCATGTTTGTTATTATTTTCTTTATAAGCCCTTTATGTGACGTCGCTCAGACGCCCGAGGCATGCTTTATATTATTACCCCTTCGAGGCGTCGCTTCAGACACCCGATCGGTGCATTTCATTTCTACTCCCTTATTGCATATTCATATTGTATATGAACAACCTGCTTGCGTGCATCATGGATTTTTATTTCGTGACTGACGTTGTGATCATAGAATATTTCGGAGCATGATTATCATTTGTTATATTATACGAGTGTTCATAATGTTTGCGAGTACATTCAAAGTACTCACTGGCTTGTCCCTGGCTATTGTCTTGGCCAGATTTCTTGCATGGAGAGGAGCGTTGCGATGTCAGCCCCAGAACCTACATAATGGTGATAGCAGCCTCGCGAAGATAGGAGTTATCCTGGTCAGCTGTTCCTGTGGGAAATGGAGTCCCATAGACACCGATGAACCACAAACCGCTTCCGCCATCAGCCACTAGAAACCTTGTGTTGTACTCACAGGCCAGAATGGTCTTGTACTACATGTTATGTACTTTGCTTGGAATTTCTGTATCAAGTTGGTGCCTCATCAGCTAACAGTAATCCTGGGGCTGGTGAGCACAAGGGCCATTTTCTGGGAAATTGATAACCCGAAAATCCGGTCCTGACACGCTCCTCCCCTCGATCCCCGACATCCCTCGTCATTCGCCACCAATCTTCGCTGGATCCAGCCGCCTCCCCCCGTCTCTAGCTCCTGGTTGGCCGGATCCGCCGCCTTCCCTCCGTCTCTAGCTCCTGGTCGACCACCGACGCGGGCGAGCGAGCGACGACGCACGCCGGCGCGAGGGAGCCCGCGTCGCCTAGACGCGGCGAAGCCGCCATGGACTTCCGTAAGCCGCATCCTCATTCCATGCTCACCGCCCGATGCCTTGGCAGACCAGATGACGACCCCGACGCAAGCTACGACAAACGGCATGGCTAACAGAGCAACTCCTCGGCGGAGGCGGCATTGGCGGTGCCTTCAAATTCAGCAACAGTACATGAACCTCCTCCCACTTGTTGCCTTCTTCTTCAATCTTGCCTTGTCTGACCTTCTTGCTTCGTGTAGACGAACTTCGCGCCCTCTGCAAGACATGGATTGCCATGGAATTCCTCTCCTCCCTCCATGACGAATTGTTCTCAAGGTGGCCTATGAGCTGCTGGAAAAAGGTTGGCCGAACTTCTAGCCAGGGTATGGTTGAGCTTCTTCCTTCTGTTTGTTATTTGCTTACAACCATGTGAAGTTCAGGTAGTTTGTTAGCTTCAGTCCAGGCTACAAACAACATTTTATAATTTTCCTGCTTATAGCCATGTGAAGTTCAGGTAGTTTGTGAGCCTCAGTCCAAGCTACAAACAATAGAAAATCTGCCTATGAAATCTGCCGGCTTTTTCACATTCACATGTGAAAAGCCATGTGAAGTTCAATTATTAAGTTTATATAAGAGTTCAGGTTGGTATGTATCTGGTTCTGTGCAAAAAAAAGGAAAATAGAACATGTATGTGATCTCACATGAAGGTCATGTTGGTATGCACTAGTGTTTCAACTATTCAAACTTATGAAGGTTTAGGTTTTTTAACTGTAGACAGTATTTCCCCTATGCAAAACAAGAAGTTCAGGTTGTGGAGAGTTCTCAGTTCAGGTACATATAAGTAATCAAATAGGGTAGAATTAACATGATGTGAGGTTCATTCTATGAAGGGTGCTCAGTTACAAAAGTATTGGCAGATGCTCAGCTCAGTTAAGAGTGTGATGCATGTCCTAGGGGAAAAATATGTACATGAAAACCACTTTTATATGAGAAGTTCAGGCTGTGAATAATGCTAAGTTCAGTTACAAAGGTATAGGCAGATGTAATTTGTGTGCAAATAAACATTTTTTTCTTTTATGTCAGCAAGACAAGAGACGCATGAAGTAGCTTAGAAGTTCCCAGCAGCAAGTACACAGTCCTAAGCCTGTACGCGTTGCACCACCCCCTCAATGGGTCACACCTCAAACACACCAACCGCATTGCCAACCTGCTCCAGTCTAAAAATGGATGACACCCGAAGCACATGGAGACTTCCAAGATGCTGGGTCACAGCCCTATCCGCACAACTTTGTGCCTCCACCTAATTGGGTGATGCCGGAAATCCCCCGCGGATTCTTTGTATCCACTAGCAGACTCCAAAGCACGCCGATGGAGGAGCGGGTTAGCTCTAGTCCTGCGTGTAACTCTAGAGGTTATCCTGGTGTGCCTCGTCAATACCAAAGCGAAGCAACTAAACCGGATCCCAGGACAAATCCAATAGGAAGACACACACACGGAGGAGAGTGCTCTGCACACTACCATCGTTGGATCCTGCTGCTACTACTACAAGTCAGACTTGTAAAGGACATAAGGTAGATGGATTGCTTCACAAAACAAAAGAGCAAACCAAGTCTAGGATCGCAATACCCACAACCACCTCAAGCAAAAAGGACGCAAACAAGAGAGAGGCCATCTACAGCCCTCCTTCCTCCTCGTGATCCACTCCTGCATCCTGCTATGATTACTCCGCCGTGCCCCATCCCAGAGGAACAGCAGCAGACTCCGGTGGAGTTGCGATCATACATGCACGTAAGTGAAACAAAAATATTTATATACACATCTTGTATTATCTGCAAATTTTCTGCTCCCTCCAAGACAACAAGTTCATAAACTGCATTTTAACGTGTCATTTGGATTATTTTTCTTTTTCTGCACATGCTGGATCTCCAGGATTATCTAATACCAAGACTAAAGATGAGATTCCATGATGTAGTGAAAGCAAGGCAATTTTATAACAGATACACTAGACACGCTGGTTTTTGAATTAGGAAGACGCGAGGGAATGACAATCACAAGTATTTTGTTTGCGCGTTCCAAGGGAAACACACAACTTCTGTTTCAGAGGCTGACATGCAGCGAAACAAAACACCGCAGAGGACAGGCTGCAATGCAAGAATAAGGGTGAAGGTGTAGGAGGATAACACATGCATGGCAGTGGACATTGACTACAATCATAATCACCAACTCATGCAAACTGATGACATGTTGGTATTCTTGCACTCACACAAGAATTATGACCCCACTATTTTGGAGTACGTAAAGCTCCTGCTGTACCATGATGTTAAGCACTCAACAATCATGTCCATGCTATCTGAAAATGAAGATGGAAGCTACTTCCTAAGCATGACCAGACGAGACCTACTATACCAGTAAGTATTCAAACATTGACATACTACAATGTACATATCATCCCAAGTCACAACCCTTTGCTAGCAAAAATAATAAATGCATGTTTCCATGTAATTTGCAGGAAAGCCATGAATGCAAGGGAAGATGATTTGGATGATGTATTGAAACTTGTTTCATTCTTCAAAGACATGAAGGCAATCAATGATGAGTTTTTTTTATGACATACAAGTAGACAAGGACAAGTCAATTAAAAACATTTTCTGGTCCAATGCAAGCTGTCGAGGAGTGTATCAAGAATTTGGCGATTGGGTAACATTCGACAGAACTTACAAGACCAACAGGTTTCATATGCCCCTGGGAGTGTTTGTTGGAACAAACCATCACTTGCAGTCAACAATATTTGCTGTTGCTCTGATCAGAGACGAAGATGCAAAGTCATTCAAGTGGTTGTTCGATACATTTGTACGGTGCATGAACAACAAGCACCCAACTTGCATTCTAACATGTGAGTTCAAAAAAAACTCTACAAGTTTCATCATCTTTTCAGTCTATGGGTCTTTATTGGGTACATTTGGTTTTATCTGAAAATAATGTAAAGCAAGCAGTTCAACTACCGTTAGCACATAAGTCCAACTAACAGTACAAGAAAGCAAAATTATCTGTCACATGTTTAGAAAAAAATTAGTTATGAATGTGAAGTTCAAATACAGGAATCATAGAAGTTCAAGGACAAAGCTATAAGAAAAATATATGTAACATGTTTAGAAAAATATAGTTATTTATGTGAAGTTCAAGCACTGGTACCAAAGAAGTTCAAGAACATTGCTTTGAGAAAATTTTGAGTGTGACACTACTAGGTAGTCCTACTGCTACATGTGAAGTTCAAGCACTGGTACCACAGAAGTTCAAGAACACTTCTGTAAGAAAAAATACATGTGACATTTTTAGATAGTCATACTGCTACATGTGAAGTTCAAGTACTTATACAACATAAGTTCACCATCAGTGCGAAAAGAAGCAAGTTTCATTTTTAAATTCATGCAGACCAGTGCCCGTCGATGGCGAAAGCTACACCACAATCATTTCCAAACACCGTTCACAAGCTATGCCGTTGGCACATCATGAAGAAGTACATGGAATACCTCGCGTTCATGTACAAAAAATATAAATCATACAAAGAGGATTTCACAACTATATTAAACTAGCCGCTGATGCCAATGGAGTTTGAAGCTGCCTGGGCTGAACTCGTGCACAAGTACAACCTGGAGAAAGACCAGATGATGATCCAGCTGTGGAGTGATAGGAAAATGTGGATTTCTGCATATTACAAGAACATTTTCTATGCTAGAATGTCTTCCACACAACAAAGCGAGAGCATGAACCACGTGCTCAAGAAAGTGTTTGTCAAGGGGACCCAGAACCTACACAAGCTTGCTAGGCAGGTAAATGCTTCCATACAAACTTGGATGCAGAAGGAGAACGAGCAAACAATGACCAGCATGGTATGAAGACAAAAAACACCCCCATCATATTGTGTTTTCCTTCAACATGTGCACTTTGAATTTAAAAAAATGAAACCCATGACTCTGCTTTGACTAATATAATATTTTTTGACATATGCAGACCAGTCTTGTGACAAAAACAACTTACGACTATGAGGAAGACTTGTCTATCAAGTACACGAGAGCCGTGTACACCGAGATGAGGACTAAGATGAGAAAAGCCATGCTATTCCGCGCAAAGCCTATAGCAGAGCCCACTAAGTACCTTGTGTACTACCACAGCAAGGCTGGCCATGATGATGAAGAAAGATTTTCCTGGTCAAAGCATGAATTCCAGGTTGTAGCTGACCCAGAGAATGAAATATACGAGTGTGAATGCAAGCTTTGGACACATACAGGTGAGCGGAAACACAAACTCATTAAATAGCTAAACTAGTAGTATCATATCAAAATATATGAAACTCATTGCTGGCTCACAAACTATGTATTCTGCATTCTTCACAAAATGTGGGCCTGTTCTGCCTTCACATCATGAATGTACTGGACTACCTGAAGCCTGACAAAGTTCCACACAAGTATATCCTCAAACGTTAAATAAAGACTGCAAAATCACAACCAACCTTTGATACAAGGGACTACAACACAACTGCATCGGATGGCAGCTCAAGACTATCAAAGCAAGACACCTTGCTGCAGCTAAATTTGATGGTTAACAAGAAAGCGATGAGATGTGACCAGCAATATGACAGAGCCTTCTACGTTCTCAAGAGGCTTGTGGAAGAGCTTGATGCAATACATTCAGCAAATCGAGCGGATGCTGACGAAAGGATGGCTGAAGAAGATGCTGAAATTGAAGATAACCTTCATTATTATGAAGCTGAAAAGCTCCAGACCGCTGCTCAAGCAAACCAATGCAAGCAGGATGTTGACCAATTATTGCAGCAATGGCAGGAACAGACGATGAAACTGCTGCTCTACTCTGAAACAAAGGGTAGGAAGAAAAATTTTGCAGCTAAGAAAAGTGACAAAAGAGCTGAAATAAAGGCACCATCTGTAGAAAGAGTCGTCGTCCTCAATGAGAATGGAGTGCCACTTGGACACATGCAATGTAGTGTGTGCAAACAGGTTGCGAGACACAACAAACTCACATGTCCAACACTCTTAGAAGGAAACGATGCCGAGGAGGTCAAGCAACCCAAAGTTCAAAACAGCATCCCAAAGTTCTAGAAAGCAAGGGACCACACCCACAGAAAGCAAGTAGCAGGCTTTGTAGCATATGCAAGGAGTATGAACAACACAATGCAAGAACATGCCCGAAGCACGCAGATGCTGAAAAGACAAGCCAAAAGCCAGAAAAGAAACAGAAAGCTAAAATGTAATGCCCCGGATGTAATACTTTCCCTTTTGGGTATATAATATATCTCCGGCTTCATCTATTTCCATTCCGGGTTCTTTGTCTTTCGGGTTTCCGTTGTTTTGTTGTGTGAGTGTGTGGCATTCATTCATATCATGTAGACATGTGCATCGCATTGCATTTGTGTTGTCGGTTGCATCCGGTTCCGCGTGTCCCTTCCCGTTGTCCGTTTCGCGTTCCGGAGCTCCCTCACGTGTCCGTGACGTCCCGTAGGCCTACTTTGTGGTTCGGGCGTTTAACGTTACCGGTGTGCCGCGAGGTTGTTGTCTGTGTTGTTGTTTTGTTGTGTGCAACCCGCCTCTCAAATCTCGTCTCGTTTGGACTCCGTTGACTATCCCATCCGTTGTTCGTGTGGGTCCGAAGTGCCTTCACTTCGTGTCCCAGAAACACCCCTACTGCATTCTTTTGTCTCCTCCTAGGCCCTTTTTAATCTACCCCGCGATCGGATCCGTCGGATCGCGATCGGAGGGCTCCTAGCGCCCCCAAATCTCCAAACCCTAGCAAAAACTGCTACATATAGACCCCCCCTAGTCTATTTTGGCATCTATAGCTTCTTCCTCCTCTCTCCCCCTAAAATTGTGGATCCAACCAACCCCCTCTCTGCCTTTTGGGAGCTCCTTCCCGGATCCCGAGGAGGTCAGCCGCGCCAGCCCCGATCGCCACTTCCACCCGACCGAGCCGCAGGCGAGGTCAGGGTCAACGCCCGACCGCATCGCCGTTCCATCGCCTGGATCCCGCGCTTGGGCCATCGCCAGGGAGCCGGTCCCCACTTCACCGGAGGGCCCGCTTCGCGCCCCCGCTTTGGGCCCCTTCCGCCACCTCGTCTCGCCAGGCTCGGGGGGGGG
>LR738711.1:554810733-554827130 GCA_902687465.1 Secale cereale
GGGGGGGGGGGACCACATCGCCTCGCCGACCGGCCCGCCTCCCGCTTCGGCCCAGCCGCGGGCGCGCCTCGGGCCAGACCGCCCCGCGCCACCGCAGGCCGCTCCGCGCCGCAGCACCGGGCCGCACCGCCCCGCGGGCCGCCAGCCGCCAGCCCACGCCGTCGCCCCCAGGCCACTCCAGCAGTCTCGCCGGATGGGCCGGGCACCTCTTCCTCCAGTCGGGCCTCGCCTCCGACTGGGCCGCCGCCTCTCCAGCCGCCACCTCGCGGGCCGCCAGATCCGGGCCCGTGCTGTTTTTTTTCCTCATATCTGGATCTGCCTGAGGTTGTTTCCCCTCACTAAGTCCCTGTTAATTGTTCTGTAATGCAAAGTTTGAACTGCCCTAACTTTTTGCCTGATGCTCCGTTTTGCGCGTGTGATATGTCCAGACGTTCGTGGAGATGTGCTCTACGTTTTACCTGTTGTTGTCATGCATGTTAGAGATCATCTAGGTGCTTGTTTTGCTGTTGCAAGAGTGCATCATGATATAAACTGCTGCTATGTGTTATTTTTATGCCACCTTTGCCTTGTGATATCTTTTAGCTCGTTTGTCCAAATGATGCGAATGACATGTCCACGTGTTCGTCTTGCCACGAACTACGTGTTGCTTGCGATAGGTTGCATGGTAGATTTATTATTGCTTTGTTATCATCGTTGCAAAGTGCCATGTTCATGTGATGTTGTTTCACTTGTTATGAAATGCCATCTTGTTGAGCTCGTTGCAATCGTTGTGTTCACCTCTATGAAGCATGCTTGAGTGTTTCGGGATCACCGTCATGTGTATTTTGATGAGGTGCTTACCCTTTGCCATGATTAGTTTCGAGGTGACTTAAACATGCTCTTTTATATGCCATGATGATATTGCTGTTTTAGGACTTAGTGGATTTTCGCTAAGTCTGAAATCTGTAACGTTCCGATGCCATGTTCGTGTGATGTTCTAGGACAAAGCATGTTAGTTTTGGAGTGGATTTTGATTGTTCCTTGTAGTATATATTGTTGTATTTCCATCCATGTCCTCACATGTCCATTTGAGTGGCTGTAGCATGTTTATCTTTTGCTCTAAAGTTTCAATAAAATTCTGCTGCCAGAATTTTATTGTCAAGTTCCATATGTCCAAGATCATTGCTATTGATCCGTGGCTCCGTTGGGGGTGAACCTTGGACATAGTTGCTGTAATATATATCTAGTTTGTGTTCAAGTCCTTTGCCATGATTTTTGGGTGCTGTAGCTTAATTATTTTGAGCTTCGAAGATGCTATGATGCTGTAATTTTCAGCTTTCGCTCAAATCTTGTTTCGGGCATAACTTTTAGCCCGTAACTCCGATTTCAGCGAATCTTATATCAAACTTGATTGTTTTTCCGTGTAGATTAATAATATCAGATTGTTATCTTGTTTTGAGGTGTTTTGCTTGAGTGATATTTTTCCATGCTCCGTGTGCATCCTTAGTGCATCCATCATGCATTCATGTTTTTCGAGTGCGCATTGCATCTTGTTGATTTGTGCTTGGTGTGATTGTTGTGTTTAGAGCCGGAAGCTGAGACCGAGTACGAGGTTGAGTACGAGGTTTCCAACGAGGTTGAGCACGAGGACCCTTCTTACGATCCGAACGACTTCTCTTCAGGCAAGATGACCGAACCCCGATAACATTACTATCTTTGCCTATTGCTAGTAGTCTCGATCTATAGTTTTGCCTCGATGCCCATGATCTTCTTATCAGCCTCCTACTTGTAGCCAATTGCCATGTTTAACCAACCTACCTATGCAAACCGTTGCTTGGCTAAGTACGCTTCGCTCAGCCCTTCTTATAGCATTGCTAGTTGCAGGTGAAGATCGAAGATGCTTGCTCCATATTGAAGTTTGGTTGTGTTATATCACACTATATAATTGCTTAAAATGAAATCATCTATATATTGGCAAGGGTGGAAGGCTAAGCCTTTTGCTTGGTGATTTGTTCCACTCATGCCGTTAGGATCCGTATAAGCCGGTTTTATGTTCCTTGATTATGCGTTCCTAACACGGTTGGGGTGTATGGGACCCCCTCGATAAACCGCTAAGTGCTAAGTCTTTTCCAGCAAGTCCCAACATTGGTACTATTTGCCTAATAACAAACTAAACTTGCATAGGGAGTAATTAACCCTCTTTCTTAATCAACAACCCCGGGCCAGTGCTCCACATGAGTGTTGGTCCGAAACGGGGAGCCTGCGGGGCCGCCTTGAGGCAACTCGAGGTATCTGGCATACACCCGTAGCTTCACCCATCTGGTCGTGTCCTGAGACTTAGATACGCGCGGCTACTATCAGGGTGTCGACACGCCGGGAGGATTTGCTGGATTAGCCTTACCTTAGCTCGGTATATCTTGAGCACGGGATTCCGAGGATACTCGGGTCTTCCCACTTTGGAGTTGCGACTCCGCGGATCGTGGGCTTGTAATGGGTCAAGTTGGAACACCCCTGCAGGGTTTGAACTTTCGAAAGCTGTGCCCGCGGTTATGTGGCAGATGGGAGCTTGTTAATTCCGGTTGTAGATAACTTGACACAATGTTACTAATACACTACCAACGTGTGTTCCGTGACTGTCAATTTCCGAATAGGGATTCGGGAGTTGAACACGGAGGGGTTATGATTGTGGAGCTTGTAGCTAGGATCACTTCGTGATCACTTCTCGTCGAGGCCTTCTCTTCTCGCTCTCACTTACGTAAGCTAGATGCTAGTTGCTGCTGCAGACACTTATTTCTTTTCTTCAGCCTTACCCCTTTTTCCCAAAGGCTTTGATAGTCTTGTTACCCGGAGACGGGATTGCTGAGTCCTCTGTGGCTCACAGTTACTTCACACACCAGATGCAGGTCCAGCTGTGAGCTATCTAGGTGATGGCACCGAGCTGGATTGGGAGTACGACGAGGAGCGTAGTCGGTACTATGTGCGCTACCCGGACGATCAGTAGTGGAGTCTCTTACTAGGATTCGATCCGCCTGTGGTTTATTTATCTGAGTTCGGTACTTTGACATTTGGCTTTCGCCCTTAGAGGGTTGTGATGTTCTTAATGTATGATGTTTGAGACTTGTACTGTAATTCTGTGACGTGGCGAGTGTAAGCCAACTATTTTCAGTTTACTATCCCCTCTTTTACATGAGTTGTGCAAAGAATACCGAACTTGAGATCATTCTAGGATGGATTTATGCCTTTAAGTCGTGCCTCGACACGTAGGAGGTATAACTCCATCCTGGGCATTACAAGTTGGTATTCAGAGCCTTCTCCGACCTAGGAGCCCCCACTGTTTGATCGAACCGTTGACGGTCGAGTCTAGGCACACACTGAAAAACTTTTTGAGTCCTATATTATATCGGAGAGTAGGATTTCTTTGCTTCTCATCCCCTTTCTCTCTGGTGAGGACTCCTGACGTCTACTCTTGTCTCTCCTATCTTCAAAATTTGCACAAAATTTTTTTTAGGAATCCCGCGAGTATTCTGGGATTGTTTCGATGTTCTTGTGACAAGGATATTGTTCCCGATGCCTCCTGTTACCGAGGAGTTGAGCTTCGGGGTATCATTGTAACAAGCATATCGCGGCAGTACTAAATACTTAAGACGGCCGACATCGAAAATCTCCCCTATACGG
The DNA here is from genome assembly GCA_902687465.1 of Secale cereale. NCBI lineage: Eukaryota > Viridiplantae > Streptophyta > Magnoliopsida > Poales > Poaceae > Secale > Secale cereale. The sequence continues at coordinate 554,814,388 of LR738711.1, forward strand.
CCAGTGGCAAGATAACCCCGACATCACCCAGTATTGGGGAGGTAGTTCGGGAGTATTGCCATAGCTTGTTATAGTGGATGCTTTTCGAAGGTCCGAGGTACACAGTTTCCGAGAAAGACTGGTTATGTGTTGAAGGATGGATACACCTGGATGTAGGTTAGAGTTGATTGCGCGGTGCTTCCCGTGTATCCCCAACACCTGATTGCATAACCGGAATCTTTCGGAAATCTATAGGTGGGTTTTATCCAGTAGATCGTAGGCATTCTTCCAACGAATGCAGGTTAGTGAGTTCGGGGTTCGACATTGAGTGAAGGGGTTATATGACCGATGTTACTATCAGGAGTTGCATCTTAAAGGGTCCTTGGCTATGTTGATCCGGGGATTGCAAAACCTTTTCGTAACGCGTTCATATGCTTTCAGCACAAAGATGTTAGAACGAAACTCCTCTCTTGTGTTTGTTCCCGTCCGTACCTTGTTGTTTTTCTTATTTTCATTTTGATCCCTATGTGGCTTCTCGTGAAGACTGATGTTATCATTTAACTGAGAATATCATTCGTTCCTCTTGTTCGGATGATTTCATTCATTCTTATTGTTCGAATGATTATTGTGAAGACTTGTTGCAATTCATTCCATTGATTCAGCTTATTCCTTTTGTCAATCAATTGCTGATTCGTGGTCATCTCTTACAGGATGGCTCCGAAAAGGGTTCCCAACGCCAACCCAGAGGGTGAAGAGGTTCCAGAACGTCCTCCTTCACCTCCTCCTCCGCCTGAGGCTTGGAGAGCGATTATGCAGACTACTGCTCAGAACACTCAGTTGATGATGCAGATGATGCAGCAGATGCAAACTATGCAAGCTAATCAGGGTGTTCCAGTGAATCAAGGCAACTTCTTCCAGCAGCACCATGCTACCCTCAATCAGTTCTTGGCCAACAATCCTAAAGCTTTCAGTTACTGTGTCGACCCTCTTGATGCTGAGGATTGGTTGACCGACATAAAGAAGCATTTTGAGTGCAGTAACGTGAAGGAAGATGACTATGTGAAGTTTGCAGCCTTCCAACTGAAAGATCAAGCAGCTGACTGGTGGCAGCAGTACAAAGACTCCAGGCCGGGTCAAGTGATCTCTTGGGAGAATTTCTGCAAGGATTTCCGCTCGCACCACATTCCTACAAGTGGCATCGAGGGTATGCGTGAGCAATTCCTCAACCTCAAGCAGGGCTCCATGTCAGTCTATCAGTATAATGTCAAGTTCCAAAACCTCGCTCGTTATGCTAAGCAAGACATTCCTGATGCCAAGAGTAAAATCTATCAGTTCCGTGGAGGTCTCAAAGATGAACTTCAGCTTGCTCTCACTTTGTTCGAGCCAGATGAATTCGACAAGTTCTATAACATGGCTTTGAAACAAAAAGCAGCTCAGCTTAAGATGGAGGCTTCTAAGAAGAGAATTTGAGATGCCGTTCACTCTTCCTCATCGTCTCAGATGGTCTCGAAACAACAGAAATTCTGGCATCCTCCTCCTCCAGTGATTCGAGCTCCATACAACAACTCCAACAATTTCAACAACTCCAACAACAAGAACTCTAGTGGTCGTGGTTTCTCCCACCCACCCAACCCGAGCAACCAGTCGAAGAAGCAGTTTCAGTCTCAAGGCTCCAAGTCCAGTGGCTCTCATTTCCGTCCTCTCTCTGAAGAGGTGTGCAACAAGTGTGGCCAGAAGGGTCATTATGCCAACAGATGTCCGAGTCCGAAGCGTCTTCCTCCTCCTCCACCTGTGAGTTCAGCTATTGTCAGGCATGATCCAAAGGCTGCAAGGGTCAATCTGATGAATGCAGCACAAGCGGAGGCTTCTTCTGATGTCATTTTGGGTAACCTTCCAGTGAACTCTTTTCCAGCTAAAGTGTTATTTGATTCGGGTGCATCATGCTCTTTCATGTCTCAACCATTTGCATCCAAGTATAATGTTGACATCCAAAGTCTGCCTCAGAAGTTGCAAGTTATTTCTCCGAGGAGACGTATGTCTTCCAACATATATGCTCCGGATGTTTCTATTCGCATGGGAGATTATCGTTTTATGGCTAAACCGGTGATTCTTGGTAATTCTGACATTGACCTCATCCTCGGAATGGATTGGCTTTCTCAGCATGATGCTCACATTGATTGCGCTCAAAAGGAAGTCAAATTGACTCATTCTGATGAAGATGTGATTATCTTCGCCTCCAGGGATAATACTATCCGGCTTTTCTCTCTTAATGATAAGGGCGAAATTAATGCCATAGATCAAATTCCGGTGGTGAACGAATATCAAGACGTCTTTCCAGAAGAACTTCCAGGCATGCCTCCACACCGTCAGGTGGAGTTTGTCATCGAACTCGAGCCGGGCACTGAACCTGCTTGCCGGCGTCCATACAAGCTCTCTCCGGATGAATTGAAGGAATTGAAGAAGCAGCTTGATAAGCAGGAGAGTATGGGTCTCATCAGGCCTAGTACATCTCCGTGGGGCTGTGGTGTCTTATTTGTCAAGAAGAAAGATGGCACGGAGCGTCTCTGTGTTGACTACCGGCCATTGAACAAGAAGACGATTAAGAACAAGTATCCGCTCCCCAACATCAACGAACTCTTTGAGCAGCTCAAAGGAGCTAAAGTGTTCTCTAAGCTTGACCTCCGAATGGGCTATCATCAAATTCGCATTCGCGAGGAAGACATTCCCAAGACGGCCTTCAGAACGAGCTACGGTTCATACGAGTATACCGTCATGTCCTTCGGTCTCGCCAATGCTCCTCCTACCTTTTCAAGGATGATGCATTACATCTTCAACCCCTATACTGGCGAGTTTGTGCTTGTGTATCTGGATGATATTCTGGTGTTTTCCAAGAATGAAGAAGATCACGAAAAGCACTTGCGTCTGGTTCTTGATCGACTCCGAGAGCATAAATTCTATGCCAAGTTCTCCAAGTGCGAGTTTTGGCTCGATAAGGTTTTGTACCTGGGCCACATCATCTCAGCTGACGGTATTGCGGTTAATCCCGAGAAAGTTGAAGCAATTGTCAACTGGGAAGCTCCTCAGAACGTCAAGCAGCTCCGCAGTTTTTTGGGTCTTGCCAGCTATTGCAGAAGGTTTGTGGAGAACTTCTCCAAGATTGCCAAGCCTCTTTCCAGCCTGCTTCAGAAGAATGTCAAATACTTTTGGTCTCCCGAATGTGAAGTGGCATTCAAAACCCTCAAAGAGAAGCTTGTCTCTGCTCCAGTTCTGACTCCTCCGGATGAAACTAAGCCCTATGAAGTATTCTGTGATGCTTCTCTTCAAGGTCTTGGTGGTGTGCTTATGCAAGATAAGAGAATTGTGGCATACACTTCTCGTCAGCTCAAGCCAAGTGAGAAGAACTATCCCACACATGATCTCGAGCTAGCAGCTGTGGTACATGCTCTGATTACGTGGAGACATCTGTTGTTGGGCAGAAAGGTCGACATCTTCACTGATCACAAGAGCTTGAAGTACATCTTCACACAGCCGCATCTGAACCTCCGCCAGACTCGTTGGGTTGAAATGATCCAAGAGTACAATCCCAGCATCGAATACACTCCCGGCAAGGCGAATGTGATTGCAGATGCTTTGAGCGGAAAGGCATATTGCAACAGCCTTCTTATCAAGCCGTACCAGCCTGAGCTTTGTGAAGCATTCAGGAAGCTCAACCTCCAAGTTGTTCCGCAGGGTTTTCTTGCAAATCTCCAAATTGCTCCTACCTTGGAAGATCAAGTCCGTGAGGCCCAGCTCAGTGATACCATGGTGAAGAAGGTGAAACATGGGATTGCAAAGGGCACTCCAAAATATAAGTGCTTCCGTGTTGATGAGAGAGATACCTTGTTCTTCGAGGACAGACTCGTTGTTCCCAAAGGTGATCTCAGGAAGCTCATAATGGAAGAAGCTCATGATTCTCTCCTTTCCATTCATCCTGGCAGTTCAAAGATGTATCAAGATCTCAAGCAGTCTTACTGGTGGACACGCATGAAAAGGGAGATTGCCCAATTCGTGAATGAATGTGATGTGTGCAGAAGAGTGAAAGCAGAACATCAACGTCCAGCCGGTCTTCTCCAACCTCTTCCTATTCCCGAGTGGAAGTTCGACCACATTGAAATGGACTTCGTCACGGGCTTTCCTAAATCCAAGCGAGGAAATGATGATATCTTTGTGGTGATTGACAAGCTTACCAAAGTCGCTCACTTTCTTCCAGTCAAAGAATCAATCAATGCAGCTCAACTTGCAGAGCTGTATACTTCCAGAATTGTGTCCCTACATGGCATTCCTCAAGTGATATCCTCAGACCGTGGAAGCTTGTTCACATCAAGGTTCTAGGACTCCTTTCAGTCCGCCATGGGCACTAAGATCAGGTTCAGCACTGCCTTTCACCCTCAGACTAGTGGTCAAGTCGAGCGCGTGAATCAGATTCTAGAAGACATGCTCAGAGCCTGTGTCATCTCCTTCGGCATGAAATGGGAAGACAGCCTTCCATTCGCCGAGTTCTCTTACAACAACAGCTTTCAAGCAAGTGCAGGCAAAGCACCGTTTGAAATTCTCCATGGCAGAAAGTGCCGTACCCCTCTCAACTGGTCTGAAACAGGCGAACGTCAACTTCTTGGCAATGACTTGATCTCTGAAGCCGAAGAAATGTGCAAAGTCATACGTGAGAATCTCAAGGCCGCTCAGTCGCGTCAGAAGAGCTACTATGACGGAAAGCATCGTGATTTGGCTTTCGACATCGGTGATCATGTCTATCTCCGAGATTCTCCGATGAAAGGAACCCAAAGATTCGGTATCAAAGGAAAACTTGCTCCTAGATACGTCGGGCCTTTCAAGATTCTTGGCAAAGGAGGCGATCTAGCCTATCAGCTCGAGCTCCCTTCCAACTTTGCAAATGTTCATGATGTCTTCCATGTGTCTCAGCTCCGCAAATGCTTCAAGGCACCTGAGCGCATGATTCCGTTTGAGGAGATTGATCTTCAACAAGACCTGTCCTACCGAGAGCATCCAGTTGCAATTCTCGAAGAAACCGAACGCAAGACCCGCAACAAGTCCATCAAGTTTCTGAAAGTCAAGTGGTCACATCACACCGACCGAGAAGCTACCTGGGAACGAGAAGATCATCTTCGTTCCGAGTACCCTTCCTTTTTCCAGTCCTAGATCTCGGGACGAGATCTTTTTGTAGTAGAGGAGAGTTTGTAATGCCCCGGATGTAATACTTTCCCTTTTGGGTATATAATATATCTCCGGCTTCATCTATTTCCATTCCGGGTTCTTTGTCTTTTGGGTTTTCGTCGTTTTGTTGTGTGAGTGTGTGGCATTCATTCATATCATGTAGACATGTGCATCGCATTGCATTTGTGTTGTCGGTTGCATCCGGTTCCGCGTGTCCCTTCCCGTTGTCCGTTTCGCGTTCCGGAGCTCCCTCACGTGTCCGTGATGTCCCGTAGGCCTACTTTGCGGTTCGGGCGTTTAACGTTACCGGTGTGCCGCGAGGTTGTTGTCTGTGTTGTTGTTTTGTTGTGTGCAACCCGCCTCTCAAATCTCGTCTCGTTTGGACTCCGTTGACTATCCCATCCGTTGTTCGTGTGGGTCCGAAGTGCCTTCACTTCGTGTCCCAGAAACACCCCTACTGCATTCTTTTGTCTCCTCCTAGGCCCTTTTTAATCTACCCCGCGATCGGATCCGTCGGATCGCGATCGGAGGGCTCCTAGCGCCCCCAAATCTCCAAACCCTAGCAAAAACTGCTACATATAGACCCCCCCTAGTCTATTTTGGCATCTATAGCTTCTTCCTCCTCTCTCCCCCTAAAATTGTGGATCCAACCAACCCCCTCTCTGCCTTTTGGGAGCTCCTTCCCGGATCCCGAGGAGGCCAGCCGCGCCAGCCCCGATCGCCACTTCCACCCGACCGAGCCGCAGGCGAGGTCAGGGTCAACGCCCGACCGCATCGCCGTTCCATCGCCTGGATCCCGCGCTTGGGCCATCGCCAGGGAGCCGGTCCCCACTTCACCGGAGGGCCCGCTTCACGCCCCCGCTTTGGGCCCCTTCCGCCACCTCGTCTCGCCAGGCTCGGGGGGAGGGGGGGGGGCGGGGGACCACATCGCCTCGTCGACCGGCCCGCCTCCCGCTTCGGCCCAGCCGCGGGCGCGCCTCGGGCCAGACCGCCCCGCGCCACCGCAGGCCGCTCCGCGCCGCAGCACCGGGCCGCACCGCCCCGCGGGCCGCCAGCCGCCAGCCCACGCCGTCGCCCCCAGGCCACTCCAGCAGTCTCGCCGGGTGGGCCGGGCACCTCTTCCTCCAGTCGGGCCTCGCCTCCGACTGGGCCGCCGCCTCTCCAGCCGCCACCTCGCGGGCCGCCAGATCCGGGCCCGTGCTATTTTTTTTCCTCAGATCTGGATCTTCCTGAGGTTGTTTCCCCTCACTAAGTCCCTGTTAATTGTTCTGTAATGCAAAGTTTGAACTGCCCTAACTTTTTGCCTGATGCTCCGTTTTGCGCGTGTGATATGTCCAGACGTTCGTGGAGATGTGCTCTACGTTTTACCTGTTGTTGTCATGCATGTTAGAGATCATCTAGGTGCTTGTTTTGCTGTTGCAAGAGTGCATCATGATATAAACTGCTGCTATGTGTTATTTTGATGCCACCTTTGCCTTGTGATATCTTTTAGCTCGTTTGTCCGAATGATGCAAATGACATGTCCACGTGTTCGTCTTGCCACGAACTACGTGTTGCTTGCGATCGGTTGCATGGTAGATTTATTATTTCTTTGTAATCATCGTTGCAAAGTGCCATGTTCATGTGATGTTGTTTCACTTGTTATGAAATGCCATCTTGTTGAGCTCGTTGCAATCGTTGTGTTCACCTCTATGAAGCATGCTTGAGTGTTTCGGGATCACCGTCATGTGTATTTTGATGAGGTGCTTACCCTTTGCCATGATTAGTTTCGAGGTGACTTAAACATGCTCTTTTATATGCCATGATGATATTGCTGTTTTAGGACTTAGTGGATTTTCACTAAGTCTGAAATCTGTAACGTTCCGATGCCATGTTCGTGTGATGTTCTAGGACAAAGCATGTTAGTTTTGGAGTGGATTTTGATTGTTCCTTGTAGTATATATTGTTGTCTTTCCATCCATGTCCTCACATGTCCATTTGAGTGGCTGTAGAATGTTTATCTTTTGCTCTAAAGTTTCAATAAAATTCTGCTGCCAGAATTTTATTGTCAAGTTCCATATGTCCAAGATCATTGCTATTGATCCGTGGCTCCGTTGGGGGTGCACCTTGGACATAGTTGCTGTACTATATATCTAATTTGTGTTCAAGTCCTTTGCCATGCTTTTTGGGCGCTGTAGCTTAATTATTTTGAGCTCCGAAGATGCTATGATGCTGTAATTTTCAGCTTTCGCTCAAATCTTGTTTCGGGCATAACTTTTAGCCCGTAACTCCGATTTCAGCGAATCTTATATCAAACTTGATTGTTTTTCCGTGTAGATTAATAATATCAGATTGTTATCTTGTTTTGAGGTGTTTTGCTTGAGTGATATTTTTCCGTGCTCCGTGTGCATCCTTAGTGCATCCATCATGCATTCATGTTTTTCGAGTGCGCATTGCATCTTGTTGATTTGTGCTTGGTGTGATTGTTGTGTTTAGAGTCGGAAGCTGAGACCGAGTACGAGGTTGAGTACGAGGTTTCCAACGAGGTTGAGCACGAGGACCCTTCTTACGATCCGAACGACTTCTCTTCAGGCAAGATGACCGAACCCCGATAACATTACTATCTTTGCCTATTGCTAGTAGTATCGATCTATAGTTTTTCCTCGATGCCCATGATCTTCTTGTCAGCCTCCTACTTGTAGCCAATTGCCATGTTTAACCAACCTACCTATGCAAACCGTTGCTTGGCTAAGTACGCTTCGCTCAGCCCTTCTTATAGCATTGCTAGTTGCAGGTGAAGATCGAAGATGCTTGCTCCATATTGAAGTTTGGTTGGGTTATATCACACTATATAATTGCTTAAAATGAAATCATCTATATATTGGCAAGGGTGGAAGGCTAAGCCTTTTGCTTGGTGATTTGTTCCACTCATGCCGTTAGGATCCGTATAAGCCGGTTTTATGTTCCTTGATTATGCGTTCCTAACACGGTTGGGGTGTATGGGACCCCCTCGATAAACCGCTAAGTGCTAAGTCTTTTCCAGCAAGTCCCAACATTGGTACTATTTACCTAATAACAAACTAAACTTGCATAGGGAGTAATTAACCCTCTTTCTTAATCAACAACCCCGGGCCAGTGCTCCACAAGAGTGTTGGTCCGAAACGGGGAGCCTGCGGGGCCGCCTTGAGGCAACTCGAGGTATCTGGCATACACCCGTAGCTTCACCCATCCGGTCGTGTCCTGAGACTTAGATACGCGCGGCTACTATCAGGGTGTCGACACGCCGGGAGGATTTGCTGGATTAGCCTTACCTTAGCTCGGTATATCTTGAGCACGGGATTCCGAGGATACTCGGGTCTTCCCACTTTGGAGTTGCGACTCCGCGGATCGTGGGCTTGTAATGGGTCAAGTTGGAACACCCCTGTAGGGTTTGAACTTTCGAAAGCCGTGCCCGCGGTTATGTGGCAGATGGGAGCTTGTTAATTCCGGTTGTAGATAACTTGACACAATGTTACTAATACACTACCAGCGTGTGTTCCGTGACTGTCAATTTCCGAATAGGGATTCGGGAGTTGAACACGGAGGGGTTATGATTGTGGAGCTTGTAGCTAGGATCACTTCGTGATCACTTCTCACCGAGGCCTTCTCTTCTCGCTCTCACTTACGTAAGCTAGATGCTAGTTGCTGCTGCAGACACTTATTTCTTTTCTTCAGCCTTACCCCTTTTTCCCAAAGGCTTTGATAGTCTTGTTACCCGGAGACGGGATTGCTGAGTCCTCTGTGGCTCACAGTTACTTCACACACCAGATGCAGGTCTAGCTGTGAGCTATCCAGGTGATGGCACCGAGCTGGATTGGGAGTACGACGAGGAGCGTAGTCGGTACTATGTGCGCTACCCGGACGATCAGTAGTGGAGTCTCTTACTAGGATTCGATCCGCCTGTGGTTTATTTATCTGAGTTCGGTACTTTGACATTTGGCTTTCGCCCTTAGAGGGTTGTGATGTTCTTAATGTATGATGTTTGAGACTTGTACTGTAATTCTGTGACGTGGCGAGTGTAAGCCAACTATTTTCAGTTTACTATCCCCTCTTTTACATGAGTTGTGCAAAGAATACCGAACTTGAGATCATTCTAGGATGGATTTATGCCTTTAAGTCGTGCCTCGACACGTAGGAGGTATAACTCCATCCTGGGCATTACATAAAACTAAAGCCAGCAAAAAGAAAATAGTTGAAGAAGAAGGCGAGGAAGAGGAAGACACCATCGAAGAAGAGGAAGAGGAAGTGGAATGCGAGGAGGAAGAGGAAGAGGATGATGAAGAGGAACAGGACGATGAAGAGGAAGAGGAAGAGGTACATGTCAAGCAAAAACCACTAGAACCAAAGCCTAGGAGGAGCACAAGTCTGATGAACAGTTAGACTAGGCCAATTAAAAAAAGCAAACTTATGTCATGTCAATGTGCAGAATATTATTCCACTTTCGAAACACTATTTTAGGAGAAGCTTACTTGAACTTTTATTGCTGAAGTTTCAAAGAAATTATATAGTAGAAGTTCAAGTAAGCTTACTGCAGAAGTACTAGTATAGTATAAGAGGAGGTGCTGGTGATGTAAAGTATGAAAGAGCAAGTACTAATAAATTGGAAAATATACACTATGAAGTTCAAGTAATATTACTGCAGAAGTGCTGCTATATTATGAGAGGAAGTGCTGTGGTGGTGATGTATTCCATGCAAAGTGCAAGCAAGAATAAAAATGAAAATATACACTATGAAGTTCAAGTAACATTACAGTGGAAGTTCTGGTATATTATGGCAGGAGGTGCTAGTATTGTATTCCATAAAAGAGTAACCAGTAAATAATTATATAGTTTTGAAGTCCAGGTCAGCTTACAGAAGAAGTTCTGGTATATAAAATTGATGTAGGAAACAATATGCTTAAAAATTAAAGTTTTGCCGTATGAACTAAGGTTAGCAAGCCTAAGACAAAGCGCTCAGATATGAAGTTCTGTTTGGATACGTGCACAAGTTCATGTACAATGTCGACAAAACATAAAGAAAAGTTAAGGAGTGTATGAGAATATTTTTGCGCAAAGTTACATTTGAAATCCATTCACAGTTGAAAAATCACAAAAAAACAAATATATATTCTAGGCAAAAGCCTACGTATTGGTTGAGTTGAAAAATAACAATACATTACACAACACAGAAAATCCTATCCATCTGAAACCAGCAGCTCAGCCAAATCTCAAGCAGAAGTCCAAATCAAAAGATCATATGTTTGGGCCCAAAATTAAAAAAAAAAGCAGTTCAACCATAGCCGAGGGAGAAGTTCGTGTACATCTGTTGGGGAAAAACATACAACACATGGATACTGAAAACGATGCAATACACGGAAATTCACAAGCCAAATCATTCTTCACACGAAATACATTTGTCCACAATATCATAAGCAATAGTCTTGGAGCTATAGATACACAAATCACTAAAACATTCTTACAACCAAATCTTTACGGAATCGTTCCAATCATTATCAAACCTAAAATCTGTATGAAATCAAATCTACACTGAAACTAATGCTTCGAATTCACAGGCCCAAGGACTGGATCTCTTTAGGGAGCTCTGCACGCATTACTTCATTCTTCTCACTAAACATTAGAGTGTGCATGAACTCAGCCTTCCAGTCATCTGCAGCAGCCTGCAAACAAGAAACGAAACGATGGTTTAGTAATGGATAACTAAAACAACAGCAGGAGCATCTCAGCAAAAACACACAAGAAAAATGAAAGGATGATGAGACAAGAACAAGGACAAAACATACTTCCACACACCAAAATATTCAACAAGCTCATCGCCATCATATGAAAAGCAGAACTTCACGGCAAAGAAACCATAATCATTATTCTTTTGCTTTGGAACATCGATAAAAGTCGGCCTCTTTGCAATAGTGTGACGCCCCCGATTTGTCCGTACACTAATCAAGCACGCAAATGTGTACGGCCAAGATCAGGGACTCACTGGAAGATATCACAACACAACTCTAAAAGTAAAATAAGTCATACAAGCTTCATATTACAAGCCAGGGGCCTCGAGGGCTCGAATACAAGTGCTCGATCATAGACAAGTCAGTGGAAGCAACAAATATCTGAGTACAGACATAAAGTTAAACAAGGTGCCATAAGATGGCTAGCACAAACTGGGATACAGATCGAAAGAGGAGCAGGCCTCCTGCCTGGGATCCTCCTAACTACTCCTGGTCGTCGTCGGCAGACTGAACGTAGTAGTAGGCACCTCCGGTGTAGTAGGAGTCGTCGTAGGTGGCGTCTGGCTCCTTGGCTCCATCATCTGGTTGCATCAACCGAGAAGAAGGTACAGAAGGGGGAAAAGGGGAAGCAAAGCAACCGTGAGTACTCATCCAAAGTACTCGCAAGCAAGGATCTATACTATAAATGCAATGGTAACAATGATATGGGTAATATCGGTGGACTGAACTGCAGCAAGCGGGAATAAGAGGGGGATAGCTAATCCGAACGAAGACTACGCTTCTGGCAGCCTCCATCTTGCAGCAGTAGGAGAGAATAGATGGTAAGTTCACCAAGTAACAACGTATAGCATAATCCTACTCGGCGATTCTCCCGCACATCACCCTGTGAGAGAGCAACCACCGAGTTATATCTGGAACTCATCTGGGTGTGTTTTATCAAGTGTCCGGTTCTAGTTATCATGAGGTCGGAATACAACTCCGGGTCGTCCTTTTACCGAGGGACACGGCTATTCGAATAGATTAACTTCCCTGCAGGGGTGCACCACATAACCCAGCACGCTTGATCCCATTTGGCCGGACACACTTTCCAGGGTCATGCCCGGCCTCGGAAGATCAACACGTCGCAGCCCTACCTAAGCACAGCAGAGAGGTCAGCACGCCGGTCTAAGTCCTAGGCGCGCAGGGGTTGACTAGTCAACCTGACAGGTGGGTCCCACCTGTCAGTGACACAGTATTAATTAGGGTTAATTAATTATTTAAACCTAATTAATATAATTAATTAAAGTTAATTAAGTTGATCACAATTAATCAGTTTAACTTAACAGTAGATCATTAAGTTAATTAGTCATTAGGTTAATTAAAACATTAGTTAATTAACTAATTAGATTAATTAGGATTTAATTAATCCAGATTAATTAAGTTAATTATTCAGTTAACTAATTAATTAATTAATTAATTACCTAATTATTATTATTTATATTTCTTTATTTATTAATCTTTTTTTTAAACGTTCTGAGGGCTGGGCCCCATGCGTCATTGGCCCAGAGGGCCCCTAGTGGTTTTGGGTCCTGGGCGACGGGTGTAACGGGGAGGAGCCCCGTGCGGCGTCGGCGGCCAGGGCGTGCAGTCACCGGCGGCGAGGGCGCGACGGCCACCGGCCGGAGGCGGGGTGGCCGCGGGCTGGAGGGGCGACGTCAGGGCAGGGGCGCAGAGGCGGGGGAGGGGCTCCGGCCCGGCGGAGCTTAGCAGCGGGGCGGGGAGGGGTGGAGGCGGCCGGAGGGGAGGGTGGCCGCGGCGTGGCGAGGCCGGCCA
>LR738711.1:554835999-554865597 GCA_902687465.1 Secale cereale
ACGGAGGTGCGCGGGCGTGCTCACCGGCAAGAAGGGGCACCGGGGGGGTCGGCGAGGCTCGGTGGAGCCGTCGAGGGGGCGGACGAGGAGGACGGCGGCGGGGTCCGGCGAGGGGGCGACGGCGTCGTGCGGCGTCGGGCGGGGGCGCCCGATCCAGATCGGGGGCGGGGGAAGTGGGGACGAGGGGGGGTTAGGGTTTTGGTGGCCTCCTGGGGGAGGCCATATAGGAGGGTGCGGTGGGCCGGCCTCGGTGGGCCACGGCCCGGTGGGAGGGGGGGAGCTGTGGGCGGCCTGGCTGGGCCGAGGCCCAGTTGGGCCGGGGGGGTGTCTTTATTTTATTTCAGTTTAGGATTTACTTTTATTTATTTTTCTGTTTTAGTTTTAATTTATTTAAAACACTTAGGCATTTTTAGAAATTGCAAAACCTACACCAAAATTAATGGTGCAATATTTAGCACCGCATGAACATTTTTGTTTGACTTTTGGAAAACTTTTATTGTTGCATTTATATTTGGATTTTTAATTCGAACGGGTTTTCGATAACAGCGAGATTATCAACAGTAACACGATGACGTGTCACCATTAACGTGGGATTACTGTAGCTTGATTATCCGGGCGTTACAAATAGTCACCCAGTTAGGCTGCTTGCTCGCTTTGTATGCAGCCTTGCTATACACCTCCTCGAGCAACCCAACACATCTCTTGATCTGCCAGAAATAACAAATAAGATGAAGCTAAAAACATGTTAACCAAAATAGTTAAGTTCAGGTACATAAAAAGTGACACTTGCATAAGATCCAGCTAAACAAATAGCAGAATTTCAACTGTCAAATGATATTTAGTTCAAGCATTATTACCACAACAGAGACAGAAACATATTTTACCCACAGAAGGCATAATAAACTTTGTGTGAAACAAGAGAATATGAAAGGAGGTTCAGGCTAAGAAACACTCAAGAAATTTGGCAGTCTTCATGGAAACTTGTTCGTGACATTGCCATATTAGTGGAAGGAAGTGAATTAAGGATGTCAATGCTCCCACGATATCTATTCAGCACATACACACTGTAGTGCGCCATTGTGCCAATTGTCTTGAATAGTATAAAAAAACTGCCAAGAATGAAAGAAACAGTGAACACAAACTATAAAGCATACGTATTGAACAACCGGGATGAACAAAAACTTCTTGACAAACTCAGCAAAAGGATGCACATAAAATTTTTAAAAGCAAGAGTTATGAAAACCTAACCAGCTTTGCGTTAAGAAGGTCTTCTCCCTTGCGAGCAAACATCGGGAGGAGTTTAGCCGAATTTTTTGCATCAAACTTTGGACCTGTTGCAGCGAAAAAATCATACTCCAGGCAGTACTGTCCATTCACAAAAACAAAATTAAAACACCTCCCAAATGCTACTACACCAAAACTAGAGCAAAAAAGGGAGATAGGGGTACAAAAAACTAAAACATGTATGAAGTAGGGACTAAGTACAACCCTGTCAGCAAAAGATAAGATCCAAGAGGTCTCCGGCTTATCCTTCCACAAGTTTATGAGATAATTCATTATGTCTCCTTCCATCTGCTGCCCTTCACCGAAAAGAGTATAAAGGACACGTCCTGTGAGGTCAATCACATTCCCAGGGATGGTAAACATGCAGTAACTTGTGCTGCAGATTTAAAAGGATGGGAAAAAATATTAGAACTTCATATACAATAGGAAACAGAAGTTCAGAACAAGGGGAAATGAACATAAGTTCATATACTATAACAAGCAGAAGTTCAGATACTATAACAACAGAAGTTCAGATACTATAACAACAGAAGTTCAGACACTATAACTCTAAGGCAAGGGAGAAATGAACAGAAGTCCACATACTACAACAACAGAAGTTCAGACACAAAGTAGCATCTCTGGCAGCAACAAAATTAAGAAGAAGAAAACTCCCTCAGAATACTTCTCCAGACCATCTTCACTAAGCACATACTGTTTCAACCTCCGGGCCTCGGATAGATGAGGGTAACTGTACTTCTTCAGGGGAGCAACAGTAGAACGCCACTTCAAAGGCAATCTTGATGCTCTCTTGGAGGAAGTTGTGTTGCCAGACTCAACTGCCGGTTTCCTCCTGGTGATGACAGCATTCTTCCCACCTCTCCCAACAACAACTCCAGCAGCAGATTTACCATTCTTCGAGTAAGCAATCTTCTCAAAATCATCGTCCAACGAAATCACTTCTGCTTCGGCTGCTTCGACTGCACCAACCTTCCTGGAGCAAGGGGTTTTTGGAGTACCACAAATACCACCAACCTACTTCCCCAACCTGGAAGGAATAAGCATTCGAGGTCTATCGTTTTCTCTCGGAGTTGTACTCATCGATTCCTCCCTGGGCTGGTATTCCTGTGACCCGAGGAATGAGTAGTGGTAATCGGTCAAGTCCAATGGATCCACCTTCAAGGAAAAGGAAGAGAAAAAACACCACTAAAATATAACTGAAGTTCAGGCACAACACAATGTGCAGTCCAACTAATATAGATGACATGGTTACTACTCAAGCTGACCTAAAAAATTAGTTGCATTTAAAAACTAAATGAAGTTCAGGCACAGCCAAAGGCACAGTTCAAGATAAACTGATGAACTGGAAAAGATTCAACTACAGCTAACAAAAGCATAGAAAGGCATCATCTTTGAAGTTCAAGTAGAATAAATGCTCGTGTCCAAGTAAGCAATGGAAGGAAAAAAAGATACTGAAACAAAACACACAAGCAAAATAAAAAAGATAAAAATGAAGTTCATGTACAAGAAATGCTCCTCTCCATCTGAAACCAGCAGCCCAGCCAGATCTCAAGCAGAAGTTCAAGTTCAAGAAAAAATAAAGTTCATGTAGAATAAAAGATGCAATACAGGTAAGCAGTCCAAGTTCTAAAACTTACATGTGAAGTAGCCAAACAGAGCTTGGAAGTCTGTCTCAAACAGGTTAGTAGAAGCGATTGAGTACAACCACGTCTTCCTGATATCAGCAATATTTTCATGGAATAATTAGCAAGAACCCCATCATGAAACGAATTAACATTCGTAAGCATGAAGTGTGATAGCCTGGCTTATTAGGGATGATAGACTACTCATATTAATAAGGAATTCCTTCTTTTCCGGGAGCCCATTCGGACAAAACTCCAAAATTAAGCGTGCTTAGCTTGGAGTAATTTTAGGATGGGTGACCGACCGGGAAGTTGCTCCCGGGTGCGCATGAGTGAAGAAAAAGTATGCAGAAAAGACTACTATTGATATGTGGGGCCAGTCTAGATCCCGCCAGGAGTAATGACCACCAGTGGGTGTGTCCGGGTTGTTACAAGTTGGTATCAGAGTCGACCCTCGCGGTTACATGGATGTTTGCGGACAGGTGCACAGTCATGTTGTTCATGAAGTTTGTGACCCGTCGTGGCACACGACATGGCACATGTACCGGACTGGATGCACAGACGTTTGTGCCAAGATGGAACGTTCCTGTACCCCGACGAGGATGTCGGTTCCTCTGAGTGGGGGTGTATGTGATAGCCTGGCTTATTAGGGATGATAGACTACTCATATCAATAAGGAATTCCTTCTTTCCGGGAGCCCATTCGGACAGAACTCCAAAGTTAAGCGTGCTTAGATTGGAGTAATTTCAGGATGGGTCACCGACCGGGAAGTTGCTCCCGGGTGCGCATGAGTGAGGACAAAGTGCGGAGAAAAGACTAGTATTGATATGTGGGGCAAGTCTAGATCCCGCCAGGAGTAACGACCACCGGCAGGTGTGTCCAGGGCGTTACATGAAGAATCCGCAGTCGATACTGCCATCAAACACAAAAAAGAATGGTGTTAGAACAAAAAAGGAAGCCAATGAATAAAAGACGTCACAACTTAAGTACAACTACTGTTAAACAGAAGTGATAAAAATAAAAGTGGAACTCATACTTGTTAGTTTGCTGGGGGACATCAATCCAATCCAAAGCGAAATGGTCAATGGAAAGAGAAGTGAAGGGTGTCACCCTGTCGTTACTGGCATCGCTCCAAAGCTTCTTGATGTTATCGGTCATCCGCCGAAATAGGCGTACCACACAGTCATCGTCTGGTCCATAATAGGAGTCGAGAAGCTGGAACCTTGAATTCTTCAGGTGAAGAAATATCGAAACCCAATGACCAACACCACCCATGGAAGCGAGAATTTCAGGTTTGTCAAAAGTGGGGAAAACAATCTGAAGCAACATAAACACATGAATCATTAAAAACTAAGAATTAATATCAAATGGTACAAAAAAAATAAAACAATATTAACATAGTGGATCGCAGTGCAAAATTAATACAGAGGCAAAGAACAAGATATTGCATACAGAATCATGTGCATCCATGCTATCTGGACCAGTTGTTAAGAAGTACTTCCTCACACGGGAATCAAAATGACCTCTCAAAATCTTGTCCAAAAATAATGCAGACAACACCAACATATGACAATAAAGAAATGAGACAAACAAGTTTTAACTAAAATGATAAGGAACAAAACAGAAAAGAAATCACTATATGGTTGACTTACCCAAACCCAATACGGCAGGATGAGTTTATCCGATCCCTAGTACTTCGCACGTAGATAGTAGAGTGAAACCTCAGCCACATTAGATCGAAGCATTCCGCGAGGAGCAAAAGATATTGCGACGTCTTCAACAGAAGCTTCACACTGCTTGTTTTGGAACCTAATTATTGATCTAAAACAAGGAATAGAAAGTAAAACAAGTTCAACATCATGAACTCAGGAAGTTCATAACACATACAAGCATAGAAGTCCAGCTAAATAACAACAGGCAGTACAAAAAGGCTAGAAGTTCAGCACCAGAGAAGTAAAAAAAATAGAAGTTCAGCAACATAGAGTAAAGAAGTTCAGGTACGAAACCACAGGCAGTTCACAGGGGGTAGATGGATGTAAATATTGACCAGCTGCACTCACCTCTTGGAACGATCATTCTTAAGCCTAGTTACACTGAAATAAAAGTCATCAACCTTCTTTCGAACGACAACAAGGTCGCTATCTGCATGGCAAAAGAAATAGAAATTATGGGCAACCTTCAAGAACATAGATTCACGACAGTTTAATTAATAGTAACATTCAAGCACAACATTCAAACACAAGCACATCTCAGCTGCTACACCAGAAAATATCAAAACCCATGCATTACAAACCTTCCCCCACATAAAAACAGGTTCACTTAACTTTATTTACAAACCACACGACAAAAGCACAAACCAGAAGTTCAACTTGCACCACACAGGCAGTTCACAGGGATATCATGGACAAAAACGAACAACAAAATGGACGGGGATGGGGAAAGAAGACAGGAGCATGCTACTCTCTTTATGGATTCTTGCCTAGACCAGTGGCAGCACTGGAATGGTCAACCTCCTCTCCATAGCCAACGATTTCAGTCTCTTCATCGTCAACTCCAGTAGACATTGCAGCGTCGTCAGGAAGGACACCAGCAGCAGCTGGAGCAGCGAAGAATCTGAAACAACAAAAAATGTTGGTTGTGTTTGAACAACATCGACATCAACTGATGGCTATGCTGTAGGAGACTTCTCCGGGCCTGCAGCAACACTACCACCAGCCTCAACAACAACCTCAACGAGATCTTTCTCCAAAATGATATCTCCAGCTATCTTGCCCTGCTCAGCATTAGAAACCTCAACAGTCTTGCCCTGCCCAGCATGAGAAACCTCAGCTGTCTTGCCCTGCTCAGCACCAGAAACCTCAGTGCTAATGGATGACTGAGGTTCAGTTGGGTCCACCCCGTCGGAGCAGCTGGTGCCTGACAAGGACTTGTCTGCAACCTTCTTTGGAGGAACACTAGCATCATCAATCTGCAGCAAGAAGAGAAATTTATTACAAAAGGGGCACATAGTGATAAAATGCACAAACAAGTAAGTTAAAAAATGAGACAAATGGACAAGAAAAATGGTACTTTATTTTCACTGTCATGAAGCTCATCAACTAATACATCACTCGAGGGAGCAGGTTCATGCACAAGTAAAACATCCTCCTCAACCCTAGCACCATCATCAACTACCTACAAAAAAGTGTAGAACACAAATACCTAATCAGCATAAGTTCACATTACATAATCATAGAAGGTCAGCTATGACCACTGACACATAATGGAAGTCCAAATACACTAAACATAACAGGTCAGATATCAAACTACTCTAACACAAAAGGGAACAAAAAAGGGCCAGTTATGGAAATCACAGAAGTTCAGGTGCTGTAGCCCATGAAGTTCAGGTGCTATAACCAGATAAGGTCAACTAGGAAACACTTGTACTACAAAGAAAGACTTTACGACACATGAAATCAACAAGGGTCACCTATGACTACAAACAGTAATAACTGAAAGCTAACAATGAGCATTAGTGCAAAGAAATATCAAAAGCCAACATAAAAAAATCCTCTTCGGTATGCTCCACGTGGCCTCCTTCACGACCCAAACAAACAGAATCCTGCCTCTGAATCCGTCTCACAACAACACTTGCCTCATCTTCAAAAGGCTTGCAACGAGCATCCTGCATTTGCTTGAACAACCCAAAGCTAGCCCGGAGGTGGGAAGTGCTCTGGCGAAGCTCTTCAAGAAATCTAGCTTCAATTGACAAAACTTCCTTCGAAGACTCAGCATCAAAACCGTGTCCTGGAGAAAGAATCCCATCAACGCGACTAAGACGCTCAACATTTGACGGAACATGGGCCAACTCCCCACAAATAGTTTCAAGAAGACCGTCAATCCTAACAAGGGAAACATTGGCAGCTTCAAACAAACTCTCGGAAGACACGCCACCTGCAGCACTCACACGGGCAGAAGAACCTCCTGGATCTACAGGGGGGCACCAGTATTAACATCCCAGGAGAATTCAAATCTTGGAGAAGTTCCACTCCCTAGGCCAGCGGCACGAGGCATAGTAAGAACATGACGTTCGGTACGCCTAAAGAACACAACCTCAGCCTGTGCCTTCCACTGCATACAAAAACAAAAGTGAACGCGTCAAAAAACAAATGAAGGAACATGGGAACAAAAATATAGAAGACAGTACCAGACATTCAAGTTAAACTACACAGGAAAGAATGATGCATATAAACACTCACACGCAGTCTCCAAAACACCCAGTTGGCTGGGTCATCATGACCCTTCTTGACCAAGTCAGCCACAACAAGCTTAAGAAGCTTGACCGTATCCATGAAATTGATGCGAGGGGTCCACAAGTCAATATTTGGCGTCTTGCCAATGATAAGGAAGTCGAGATACATAAGAAGCGGCGTGATGGCACAGCCTGTGACAACTTTTCCTCTGCTAGTACCTTGCTGATATCTAACAACAGCACTTCGAATGTCATCAACAACCAACTAGAAGTAGTCCATATCTGCCATATCCTCGAACACAAGATTCTCAGCCATTGCTGCCTCCCTGACCACTCGTGTAGACGTTCCTGCTGTTTAATACAAATTTTGTTAAAAGAAGAATTCAAATACGGTTAAAGTTGGTTTTGAACGTGATTTTCCTAAAAAATTTATTGAAATGGGCAAATAATATACCATTGGAAAGCTATCGAAAATTCAAAACTTAGTCATGTTGAACATTTTCACAAATTCGCAACCTTTTAGGAGTAATTTTGAATACGGCAAGACAGATCCTGTTGTTTTCCCATCGAAAAAATAGAGTACTCGTACTGATATATGTGTGTGTTTGTACAGACCTATTTTTTGTAGAGTAATTTTGATTGGTTCTGAAAAAGAGTACTTGTACTGACGTTTGAATGGGTTTGTATTAAGCGTGTTTTCACTAACTACACTTTGCTTTGTTTTTGGGTAATATTTTTGCTCGTAATTTTTCAACAGTTTATTGTATCGTCGCACATGTACTTACATGGTTTATATCATCCAACTGAATGATATTTTTTTCAAAAAGAAGATGTTTATTATTATTATTTTTGAACTAAACAATTTTTTACAACGATGTTTTGGACTTCTCTTATTTTACGACTAGCAGAAAAGATGTTTCTTTTTGCTTGAACTTTTACAATATGAATTTCTGTCATTTCTTTTATTCCGAACGGACCACCAATTTTAACTTGTACTGATCAATATTTTTAAATTAAACCATTTTCCCTTTGTAGAACGGACCACCGTTTTTATTTGTACAGATCAGTTGTAGAACTTGGACGTCAACGTCACAGAATTACACTTTGGACGGATCACCTTCTCCCATCTGGACTGACCACAAAACTTGCATCAGGAAACTCACAAAACAAGGACGGTTACAATGAGATCGACGAAAATGTATGAACCATACCATTTTAGCTCAATAAATACTATACACGGAACAAGCAGAACTTAGTAAACAAGATGTGTTTGAAGTTTCTCACATTAACACTTTTTATAATACAAAACCAAATGGTTCACTTTTACCCCCTCTCTTTAAAGTATTACAAACTGATGAACTAAAATAAAATGGTGAGCAAAATGTATTTTTGTACCACAGTTGGTAATAGGGGCACAATCCATGTGAATTGTGTAAAATGTAAGAACTAGTAAAAATGGATTGCTGGTGTTTTTATAGAGTTTGTAGTAACATCACAATCAAAGTTCGTACTGACATAAGCTCTGGTTGTGCTCATGCCAGAAAAAGATAAAAAACTACACTGCGGCCAAAGTATTACAAACTGACAAACATAATCAGCCATCTCGCTAGAATAGAGCATCTCAGATGCCTCTACTCCTGTTGATTTTCCTTGTGCGGGAGGCTGTTGACGGAGCACGCAGTGATGCAGGTGGACATGGTAGCGACACGGGCAATGACGTAGGTCTCCAAACTGATGGTCGCGACGAACTTGTCCACCCTGAAGCCACGGGGTTGGACTGAGCATGGCAGCTAAAGTTGAGTAGAAAATTTAGGAATTAGGATAATTAGGAAACAACAAACAGGTGAAGAAACCATGAAGTGAAATGAGCTATAGAAGACAATATACATTACCCCTTGCTGATTGCTCAACCGAAGTTGTTTACTACATAGCTGCCATATTTGACTGAGCTACCCTGAAGTTGCTGGAATGGACAAAAGTCTTAATCAAAATCTCACCAACGTTTGACACTAGAATGAATTCCTGAAAACTTACCCAGTTCGGTTAGCTTCTGACTTGAGAAGAGCCATCCTTTTTGCATCGAAGAGCCGATGTGATGTACTGAGCAATTGCTTTTTCTGAGCTTACAAAATTATGTTCGATGAATCTCTCTAATATGGATGTGTGAACCTTCCAAAATTAAATCCAAAAATGCACACACCCTGTTTCCTGTGTGACGTAGGGTTTTACTGACCCAGTCAGCATCAGGGAATTTCCAACTCAAGCAAGATCAAACTGCATCCGTTCTCAGCAGTACGTTTTGAAAAAAATTCAAAACGAAATCGGCAATGAACGGACACCAGCAGCAACCTCTACTAGACAAGATGAACTGTGGTTTCTTCATACAATGAACTGAAAGGTGCTGCAATTTTTCTAAATTCCCTTGATATGAACCTGTAGCCATACACAAGTCTCTTTGTAGGTGAAAAAGCCTATAGGTTCAAACTACAAACAGAAGCTGCGAGCTCTATGTTTCAGCTTGTATATGATTTCAATTTAATGCCAAATTCCTGAGTCCAACATTAAAGTAATAGACAAGACCAACCAGCACCGAAGTTCATAGTACCAATTCTGCTGATTTTTGTCGACTTAAGTGCAGATGTGCACGCATACCTCGAGTGGCTTCGGAGAGTGGTCTAGGACGAGCACTATGAGCTCTCGACGAGGTGATCATATTGTAGATAGACTTCTCGAGGACGCACACGCCCAGGACGAACTCATCTCCACCCTCGCCATGACAGCCACTCCACTTCCCCCGCTGAAGGCTAGCAGGGCCACCCCAGCATGGAGGGCAGCCCAGTGCCCTTACTTACGGATGTAGGGGTTGGTTGGCGGCGGTATGGCCATGGGATCTTCGGGGACAAGGCGGACAGATCTTGGGGAGGAAGGTGGACGGAGCGCGGGGAGGGAGGCAGACATATTGCAAGGAGGAAGGAGGCCGGAGCGCGGGGAAGAACTGAAAATCACATAAAAGAGAAACTGACATTTTCGTTTTTGTTGAACCTATTAACTTTTGCCCCTTGTACTTCCAAGACTAATCTTTTCAACCTTTCTGAAATTGAAAATAGATTTGTTTGTACACCACAAGCAAGTCATTTGTACACAAACAACAAATTATAAAGCAAATTATATGTACATGGTAAAACATAATAAAGCAAATTATAAGAACTGTAGTGGCATTTGTACAACACACAAATAGAGTGTGTGGTACCAAAGAACGTCAGGCATGAGGATTTTGGAAGAAATGACAGAGGTACACACAACCGTGAGACTTGGTGAATTTTTACATAGCTTTCTGTACATAAAACAATGTTTTTTCATAGACATCAACACAAACAACTTGTGTGCTAGAAAGAACATCGCAGCGACAGTGAGTCAATTTAGAAGAGAGAAAGCTTGTTGTAGATCATACCAAAAAAGGAGTAGATGATGTGTGGCAGCGACAGTGAACATGATAATTAGAACTGAACTAAATTCCTTAATTGAACTGAACTCAAAAATGAGTTTAGTAAATTAGAATTGAATTGCTGGTCTCTTTTGTGCGCACTGAAGAACTGTTGTCTGGTCATACATAAAATATACCAGAGAATTGTGGCAGCGCCCATGTAGCATAGCGGCCTTGCCGGAGAAGCAGGGCATCGGCACCCGCCACCCCGCTTTCGCCGCCGCCGGCCAACAGGGTCACCTCAGCGAGGAGGGCAACCCACAACCCTAGCTTGCGGACTTAGGGTGTTGGGCGGCGGTGGTGCACCCATTGGACCTAGGTGGAGGCGGCCAGATCTCGGGAGGAAGACAGCCGGAGCATAGGGAGGAAGGCGGCCGGAGCGCAAGGCAGCCGTGGTGAAGGGGAGGAAGGTGGTCGGCGCACGAGGAGGAGAGGTGCCAGACGGCGGGAGCCAAACGGTGCACTGCGCTAGGGGAGGGAGAGGGTGGTGGCGGCATGCTGGGGAGACGGGCAGCGGCGACGCGCTGGGGAAGGGAGACAGGCGGCGGCGGCGCGCTGGGGGAGGGAGAAGGGAAGCGGTGGCGCACTAATGGAGGGAGCCGGGCGGCGGTGGCACGTTGGGGGATGGGGTTGGCGGCGGTGGGGGAGGATCAGGGTGGGCTAGTTCGGTTAGTTTAGCAGATTCACGTCTGATCGCTACTATATAGGGCGCGATAGTAACGGAATAATATTCTGTTACAAGTAACAGAATAGGTCTGGCGTGATGGGAATTGTGTTTTTGTCCGATTTTGCTGCACACATTTTTGTTATTTCAAAAGAATTTGAAACCGGCCGAGTTCTTCGTCCGCCCAAGATGCATCCTCTGCCATCCGCAATTTCTTGTTTACCTATCAAGTTTTCTCGCTGATTTGCGTACTTACCATGAAAATGATCACAAAAAAAAAGATATACACTATAAATATGGAACATTTGGGAAGTCCAACAACACTTGGTGACATAGTTCACCAGCAATTCATCAAATAAAAATTAAGCAACACTCTACTAACTTAAACTAAGGGTAAAATGCATACACATGATATTGTTAGAAGTTCACACATTTAAGAAAGGGCAGTCCAACAAGACAACTAAGTGAAGATATGGGCAGACATATATAAGAAAACTGATATTTAAAATACAAGATCCAACCACAATATAATACATGGAGAAGGTTTTGAAGCCATGACAACACAACCCCTTGATGAATGGAACTCCAGACCCTAGAACAACTTACTAAAAATAGGGGATACATTACATATAGTTAGCAAGCAGAAAATCATACAACAAATACAAAAAGCAACTAAATCAAACCCTATGATGAAACAACTAGAACATATCAACAAGTATGAAAAGATGAACAGTATCAAATCTAGGCAAGCACAACAAAAAAGTATCCATAAACTAACTAGCATGTGACAGACACAATCTAGACTACGAAATCAACAACACTAAGACAATTAGATGCATCCGATCCAGCATCAACTGTAGCACCACACCCTCACTTACATGCATCTGACTGCTGAAATCACCAAAGGGGAAATGAAATCCACTCAACTCTGAAGGGAGAAATAGCACAAACGAGCATCTCACAAAAAAAAATCTGAACACGGGGCAATGGAATCCACCCACCACACGCACAAAAACCCTACCTAATCTCCCATCCAACCATCAGAAGAAGGGGTAGGAGGCGGACGCGACAGCACACAGAAGAAACAGATAGGCCTCGATAGATCCAGCGACACTCAGGGCAAGCATTAGGGTGGGCGGAGCATTTGTACCTCTCCAAACGACCCCCGGACGCACGAATCCTTGGCGGTTCTTCCACTCCCCATGACGCCATGCGAACCTTGGAACCGCGCAGGCAGTTGCCGCCCTCACTTCAGAGCAGAACAGAGCGGGCTAAGGGAGGGAGAGCGGGGCGTGGGCTAGACATAGGAGCGGGGGCATGCGCATGTTACTCCACTCACAAGGGAAGGGGACAGGGGCGGAGAAATCGGGAGGAATTGGAGGGGACAAAGGCAACGGAGCGACGGAGAGGGGGAAGAGAGCGAGCGACTGGGAGAGGGGGGTTTTCTGACAGGTGGTGCCGACAGAGATGGACACTTAATGCCTCTCTGTCGTGGGTGTTGTGCGCTGGTGAAATTACAGTTTACCCCCCCCCCCAGCTAAAAAGGTAAATACATCTACAGATAAATGAATGCACCATTTGAATGCATCTATTATAAGGAGATAAGATCACACAACAGCACTGTTGATATCCTTAAAACCAAAAATTTATGGCAAATACACTACCAAGGGAAGAAAAATACATACAAAATATGCACCTACAAAAACAAGAGAAAGAAGTTCAAAAAATAAAGAATTGAAGTTCAACTACACTAATCAGAGAAGTAAAGGCATATGAATAAATAAACACTAAGAAACAAAAAGTAGAAGTTCAAGTACAAAAACAGATGAAGTCCATATCTAACTAAAATACACAACTTAAAAACAATGTAGAAGTTCAAAATTCAAATACACACAAAGTACACATGTGGCTCAGCCTCACGCTACCAAATTGCTGCATGCTAGGTTTTGACAGGACGCAATGCGGTTATTCTGTTTCCACCCCCACCGCACGCACCCTAGAGCCACACCCCTAAGATAGATAGTGGGGTCACGGATGTGACAGAGTTGCCTCCGCATGCAACGACGCGGCACGCTGCATCGTCGTCTGCTCTGACTCGTTCCTGTCTCGGCCTCGCATGAGGGAGGGGAGGGGGGTCCTGACCCCCTCCCCCCTGCTCGGCCTCGCGCTACCGCATCGCTGCGCGCTAGGTTTTGACAGGACGCAATGCGGTTATTCTGTTTCCACCACCACCGCACGCACCCCAGAGCGACACCCCTAAGATAGATAGTGGGGTCACGTATGTGACAGACTCACCTCCGCATGCGACGATGTGGCATGCCGCGTCGTCGCCTGCTCCGGCTCGTTCCTGTCTCTGCCTCGCATGGGGGAGGGGAGGGGGTCCCGAGTCCCCCTCCCCCCTACTTGGCATCGTGCTACCGCATTGCTGCGCGCTAGGTTTTGACAGGACACAATGAGGTTATCAATGATTAAAAAAAATAATCCAAAAAAATTTATCAACAATTACTGATGAAGTTCAAGTTGTAAAAACACAGAAGTTCGGGTGTTTGCAATAACATCAAATGAACATGTAAAAAAACAAACTACACAGAAGCAAAAATCTTGTAAGTTCGGGTTAAACAAATACTGAAGTTCTACCACTCTTCGAAGTATGCAAACATGTAACAAAAAATAAAAAGGTATGCATGCCTATTTGGAAATAATCCCATAGTTGCCCACGGAACAAACTCAAACCCGAATTCACAAAATTGAAAATTACAAAAAAAACAAAAAAAAGGCAAATATAGAGCGCGATGTTGCATCGCCTTGCAATGTGGAAACGAGGAAGTTCAATCGCTGGTACCATAGAAGTCCAACTTCTACCACAGAACGTGCAACATCCAAAAAAAACTAATCCGGAAGGCAGAATAAATATAAAAGGAGGATCCGTGTGTCTATGGACCAGTTCTACATTTACATATATGAGTACTCTGAAAAACAAAAAAAACTTACACAAAATTTTAATAACAACTCCAACCGAACAGATTGTATTGCAACATCACCTAAAAAACATGCACAAAAAACGACTGAAGTTCTAGCACAAAAGGTGCCGAAGTCCAGCTTGTTAGGCAGAGAGTAGAATCATTGAAAAAATACACGCTATTGAATTTGTTTCTCAGATTTAATCACTAGACAAACTCAAAACCAATTCAAAAAATTGAAAATTACAAAAAAACGAAGAAATATAGAGCACTAAGTTGTACCGCCATCAAGCGTGGAAACATAGAGGTTCAATCACTGATACAATAGAAGTCTAGCTTCTACTACAGACCTTGAGAATAAGAAGTTCAAAGAGTGATGATATAGAAGTCCGGGGTTATCTAAAACCTTGAACAAGCATATAGAACAAGCAATAACAAAGGACTTGCTGCATAACCTTGCAAAATAAAGGAAAATTAGAAGTTCAGGTATGAACAATGTAGAAGTCCAGCTTGTACGATGGCCACTAGATGACATAGAAAACATGAACGAAAGAATTCGTCCGAAGCATAAAATCATCTGCGCCTGATTAGAACACGTCCGCACACCCTTTTAAATGATCTGCCAACTACCTTTCTACAAGAAAAATGACGAGAGGGCAAATCCAAAAACCGCAAAAAAAATCGTGCAACAGCCGCGGGAGTGCCAACATCAAAACGCCAGAAATCAAACAGTATAGACCCCCTCGATTGAAATTGACGATGTAGTAAGCCTTGAATACTATAGTTTGCCTGTGAAATAGTATTTCTGCTCATGCTACATCTTTTTTATGTGCTACTTTCTTGGGTCACATAGTTGAACTTCTGTTTTTAATTATTGTTTGTTTATAATGAAATTTGGTTGAACTTCTGTTCTGTGCATTTGTTTTACTGCCTTGTTATATATTGTTGAACTTATGGACATTCATCTTATATGTAGTAGCCCCTCAGGTGTAGATTGTTCTATATTTAGTATGTAAACTGTAGATTGTTTGTTGTGTTTACTGCTTTGTTAGGTTTTGGACATTGATGTAAAAGTAGGACTCCCTTTGGTGTAAGATTGCGGATTAGAAGTCAACTGCCTTTTTATTTGCATTTTTTGTAGTTGGTGGTGAATTGAATAGTTCTGAAAAAACTACCTGCGATCAAGATGGAGCTTTAGAAGTTAACACTGATGCTCCAATATCCGGTGCGGCTAAATCACCCATTTTTCCTTTGACTGTGATTGATGAGGTTGCTTCGAGCCTTGAGAATATTTCAAGCCTGGAGGATCATGTTTCTGCAGCTCTTGCTTCACCTAGTATATGTGCAACTCCTTTTCTTTTCATTTTAAATTCCCGAGCCATGTTTTTTTAACTTGTTCCCGTCGATTGTTTATGTTTTTGTTCCTGAATTTTTTTATTTTTTGCTTTTCCAATTTTGTGTTCTTGCATATGTGCCCACAGAGGAGGAAGTTGTGAACACCATCAACGATGTTCTATCTGAGTTGGATTTATCAGAAAACACTGCTGCTGCCGAGCAGGGGGCTCCGTCAGTCAAAGGTTGTGATTCCATTCCGGATCCTTTGTGCTCTCTTCAGATGTCAGAGACGCAGTCGCAGTCTGTTGATGGCACCGAACCTGTCACGCAACCTGAGGATGTGCCTGTTCAGCTTCTTCTGGAGGACCAACGCAAGAGGAAGAAGCAAGAAGATTTTCACAAAAAGAGGGCGGCCCGCCTTCAGAAAGGTTCTGATGTCCCTGAATCTGTTGATGTTGTTGAGCTCACGGTTGGGCATTGCTCTTTTGTTGAGGAAGACGTGTCGTGTGGCACTGATGGCACAGTTGTCCCTGTTAAGAAGAAAATCAAGAAGACCGATGTGAGGAAGCATTGAGTTGGTGAAGTAACTCCTCGGAGGAGCCCACGTGTTTCAAGGCCTACATAACTTGCTGAAGATGAAGGGCTAGGCCTCGATGGTACGCCATGTCGTAGTCCTCGTGTGCTTCCCACTGCCGCGCCTACACCTTCCCCGCTTGGCGTTGGTGCATCTTTTAAGGGGAAGAAATGCGGCGTTAAGCGCAAGGTTGCACCTACAAAGGTCAACAAGGGTGTCAAGAAGCATTCTCGTGTTAATCCAGAGGACAAGGATGATGTTGATTTCAACGCTGATGATGAGGGTGATGATGATGATGTCAATCAGGTATGAATGTCTCATGTTTAGTGCTTTTGAGAGCATTTGAAGATTTTTTGTAGTTTTTGTGTTTTAGCACTGCCTTGGCATACATAGCTGACCTTCTGCTTCATATGGACGAACAAATTAGCTGAACTGCTTTGCTTTTATGGTGTTACTGCCTTTGTGTACATAGTTGGACTTCTGGATATATACAAGAAGAAATTAGCTTAACTTGTTGGTATACATGTTTTATTACTGCCTTGGTGTACATGGTTGAACTTCTGCTTTGTAAATTTCCAACATTTTGAAAGCATGTTAACTTGTGGTCATACATGGTTGTAGTGCCTATGTAGATATAGTTGGACTTCTGAAATGTACTGCGTATGTAGGTATTAGTGGAATTTTGGTGTAGATTGTGTATCTCATTGTTTTGCCTTTTTTCCTTGTCATTGCATTTTTTCAGTATCAACTTGTGGAGCGGCCTGAGAGGAGGAAGAGAGGAGGCAAAGCCCCCGAAGAAGGTGGCCAAGGAGGAGATGAGGTGAAACATTTTAACAAGACGGTTCGCTGCTCACTGAAAGGGGTCAAGACGTGTGCGAAAATGCTACAACTTAGGCACAAGGAGAGGGTTATCAAGGATGGTTTTGGTTGTGTGTTTGACTTGAAGGTTGATTCCAATATTTCTCGTCCTTGGATGGGAAACATCTACACAAGGATTGACCCTAAAACCATGATTCTGGACATGGGTGAGGCGAACAAGGTTCTGCATATTACAAGTGATGCTATTCATCATCTATTTGGATTCCCTCAGGGTAATCGTACCCCTCCCAGGCCCTCGAATGATGGGTTTGATGATGCTGTTATGAGGCTGAAGGGCAAGCTTGGGTACGCTAGGAGTGACGACATCACGACAAAGGATCTGTGGAATATTCTGGAGGAACTTGTGAAGGATGATACGAAGGATGATCTTACTCTGCAGGTGTTTTACCTGATAGTTTCATGAAGGTGGTTATTCCTGGAACATCTACACAAGTGTCCAGGGAGGCACCAATGGCTGATAATCTTGTGTTTGAGGATATGGCAGATATGGACTACTGCTAGTTGGTTGTTGATGATATTCGAAGTGCTGTTGTTAGGTATCAGCAAGGTACTAGCAGAGGAAAAGCTATCATAGGCTGTGTCATCGCGCCGCCTCTTATGTATCTGTGCTGCCTTATCATTGGCAAGAAACCTAATGTTGACTTGAGGACCCCTCGCATCTGTTTCATGGATCCAGTCAAGCTTCTTGAGCTTGATGCGGCTGACTTGGTCAAGAAGGGTGATGATGACCCAGCGAACTAGGTGTTTGGGAGACTGCATGTGAGTGTTTATATGCACCATTCTTTCCTGTGTAGTTTAACTTGAACTTCTGGTACTGTCTTCTATAGTTTTGTTCCCATGTTCCTTCATTTGTTTTCTGACGTGTTGACTTTTCTTTGTATGGAGTGGAGGACACAGGCTGACGTTGTGTTCTTTAGGCGTATCGAACATCCTATTCTTACTATCCCTCGTGCCACTAGCCTACGGAGTGGAACTTCTCCAATATTTGAATTCTCCCAGGATGTTAATACTAGTGCCCCCGGTAGATCCAGGAGGTTCTTCTGTCCGTGTGAGAGCTGCAGGTGGCGTGTCCTCTGAGAGTTTGTTTGAAGCTGCCAATGTTTCCCTTGTTAGGATTGACGGTCTTCTTGAAACTGTTTGTGGGGAGTTGTCCCGTGTTCCGTCAACTATTGAGCGTCTTAGTCACGTTGATGGGATTCTTCCTCCTAGACATGGTTTTGATGATGACTCTTTGAAGGAGGTTTTGTCAATTGAATCTAGATTTCTTGAAGAGCTTCGCTAGAGCACTTCCCACCTCTGGGCTAGCTTTGGGCTATTCAAGGAAATGCAGGATGCTCGTTGCAAGCCTTTTGAAGATGAGGCAAGTGTTGTTGTGAGACAGATTCAAAGGCAGGGTTCTGTTCGTTTGGGTTGTGAAGGAGGCCACGTGGAGCATACTGAAGAGGTTTGTTTATGTGGCTTTTGATATTTCTTTGCACTAATGTTCATTGTAGATTTCAGTTATTACTGTTTGTAGTCATAGGTGAACCTTGTTGATTTCATGTGTCGTACAATCTTTCTTTTTAGTACCAGTGTTTCCTAGTTGACCCTCTCTATTTATAGCACCTGAACTTCATGGGCTACAACACCTGAACTTCTGCGATTTCCATAAATGGCCCTTTTTGTCCCCTTTTATATTAGAGTAGTTTGATATCCGACCTGTTAATTTTAGTGTATTTCGACTTCCATTATCTGTGAGTGGTCATAGCTGACCTTCTATGATTATGTATTGTGAACTTCATGGCAGTGAAAATAAAGTACCATTTTTCTTGTCTATTTGTCTCATTTTTTAATCTTACTTGTTTGTGCATTTTATAACTATGTGCCCCTTTTGTAATGACTTTATGTTCTTGCTGCAGATTGATGATGCTAGTGTTCCTCCAGAGAAGGTTGCAGACAAGTCCTTGTCACGCACCGGCTGCTCCAACAGGGTGGACCCAACTAAACCTCAATCGTCCATTGGCGCTGAGGTTTCTGATGCTGAGCAGGGTAAGACAACTGAGGTTTTTGATGGTGAGCAGGGTAAGACAGCTGAGATTTCTAATGCTGAGCAGGGCAAGACATCTGGAGATATCATTTTGGAGAAAGATCTCGTTGAGGCTGTTGTTGAGGCTGGTGGTAGTGCTGCTGCAGGCCCGGAGAAGTTTCCTGCAGTAGAGCCATCAGTTGCTGTTGATGTTGTTCAAACACAACCAACATTTTTTGTTGTTTCAGATTCTCCAGCTGCTCCGGCTGCTGCTGGTGTCCTTGCTAATGATGCTGCAATGTCTACTGGAGTTGTCGATGAAGAGACTGAAAGTGATGGCTATGGAGAGGAGGTTGATCATTCCAGTGCTGCCACTGGTCTAGGCAAGAATCCATAAAGAGAGGAACATGCTCCTCTCTTCTTTCCCCATCCCCGTCCATTTTGTTGTTTGTTTTTATCCATGATATCCCTGTGAACTGCCTGTGTGGTGCAAGTTGAACTTCTGGTTTGTGCTTTTGTCGTGTGGTTTGTAAATAAAGTTAAGTGAACCTATTTTTATGTGGGGGAAGGTTTGTAATGCATGGGTTGTGATGTTTTCTGGTGTAGCAACTGGGATGTGCTTGTGTTTGAATGTTGTGCATGAATGTTGCTATTAATTGAACTGTCGTGAATCTATGTTCTTGAATGTTGCCCTTAATTTCTATTTCTTTTTCTAAGCAGATAGTGACCTTGCTATCATCCGAAAGAAAGTTGATGACTTTTATTTCAGTGTAACTAGGCTTAAGAATGATTGTTCCAAGAAGTGAGTGCAGCTGGTCAATATTTACATCCATCTACCCCATGTGAACTGCCTGTGGTTTCGTACGTGAACTTCTTTAATCTATGTTGCTGAACTTCTATTTTTTTACTTCTCTGGTGCTGAACTTCTGGCCTTTTTGTACTGTCTGTTGTTATATAGATGAACTTCTGTGCTTGTATGTGTTATGAACTTCCTGAGTTCCTGATGCTGAACTTGTTTTACTTTCTATTGCTTGTTTTAGATCAATGATTATGTTCCAAAACAAGGAGTGTGAAGCTTCTGGTGAAGATGTCGCAATATCTTTTTCTCCTGGCGGAATGGTTCGATCTAATGTGGCTGAGGTTGTAGTCTACTGTCTACGTGCGAAGTACTAGGGATCAGATAAACTCATCCTACCGTATTGGGTTTGTGTAAGTCAACCATATAGTGATTTCTTTTCTGTTTCGTTCCTCACCATTTTAGTTAAAACTTGTTTGTTTCATTTTTTTTATTTTCATATGTTGGTGTTGTCTGTATTATTTTAGGACAAGATTTTGAGAGGTCAATTTGATTCCCGTGTGAGGAAGTACTTCTTCCTTCGATCTAATGTGGCCGAGGTTGTACTCTACTGTCTACGTGAGAAGTACCAGGGATCGGATAAACTCATCCTGCCATATTGGGTTTGTGTAAGTCAACCATATAGTGATTTGTTTTCTGTTTCGTTCCTCACCATTTTAGTTAAAACTTGTTTGTCTCATTTTTTTTATTTTCATATGTTGGTGTTGTCTGTATTATTTTAGGACAAGATTTTGAGAGGTCAATTTGATTCCCGTGTGAGGAAGTACTTCTTGGCGACTTTTCCAGATAGCATGGATGCACATGATTATGTATGCAATATCTTGTTCTTTGCCTCTGTATTAGTTTTGCACTGCGATGCACTGTGTTAATATTGTTTTATTTTTCTTTGTACCATTTGATATTAATTCTCAGTTTTTAATGATTCGTGTGCTTATGTCTTATGTTGCTTCAGGTTGTTTTCCCCACTTTTGACCCGCTTCAAATTCCCGCTTCGATGGGTGGTGTTGGTCAATGGGTTTCGATATTTCTTGACGTGAAGAATTCAAGGTTCCAGCTTCTCGATTTCTATTATGGACCAGACGATGACTGTGCGGTACGCCTGTTTCAGCGGATGACCAATAACATCAAGAAGCTTTGGAGCGATGCCAGCAACGACAGGGAGACACCATTCAGTCCTCTTTCCATCAACCATTTCGATTTGGATCAATGTTGTGGATATCGCTTATCGGGAACTTATCGGTCGACCCATGATAAGGGGTAAATCGGCCTGTTTATCGGCATATCGGCCGATTTATCGCCATATCGGCTGATTTATCGGCCGATTTATCTTATCGGCCACACAACGGTAAGCGATAAATCGGCCGATTTATCAGCATATCGGAAGATATCTTGAACATTGATTTGGATTGGATTGATGTCCCCTAGCAGACTAACAAGTATGAGTTCCACTTTTCTTTTTATCACTTCTGTTTAACTTCAGTTGTACTTAAGCTGCGACGTCTTTTATTTGTTGGCTTACTTTTTTTCTAACACCATTCTTTTTTGTGTTTGATGGCAGTATCGACTACGGATTCTTCATGCCGATGAATGTTAATTCGTTTCATGATGGGGTTCTTGCAAATTAGTCCCATGAAAATATCACGGATATCAGGAAGACGTGGCTGTACTCAAGCACTTCTTCTAACCTGTTTGAGACAGACTTCCAAGCTCTATTTGGCTACTTCACATGTAAGTCTTGGAACTTGGACTGTTTATCTGTACTGCATCTTTTATTCTACATGAACTTCATTTTTTTTGAACTTGAACTTCTGCTTGAGATCTGGCTGGGTTGCTGGTTTCAGATGCAGAGGAGCATTTCTTGTACATGAACTTCATTTTTATCTTTTTTATTTTGCTTGTGTATTTTGCGTTAGTATTTTTTTTCTTCCATTGCTTATTTGGACATGAGAATTTATTCTACTTGAACTTCAGAGATGATGCCTTTCTATGCTTTTGTTAGCTGAAGTTGAATGTTTTCCAGTTCATCAGTTTATCTTGAACAGTGCCTTTCGTTGTGCCTGAACTTCATTTAGTTTTTAAATGCAACTAAATTTTTTAGGTCAGCTTGAGTAGTAACCCTGTCATATATATTAGTTGGACTGCACATTGTGCTGTGCCTAAACTTCAGTTATATTTTAATGGCGTTTTTTCTCTTTCTTTTCCTTGACAGTGGATCCGTTGGACTTGACCGATTACCACTACTAATTCCTCGGGTCACAGGAATACCAGCCCAAGGAGGAATTGATGAGTACAACTCCGAGAGAAGATGATAGACCTCTAACGCTCATTCTTTTAAGGTTGGGGAAGCAGGTTGGTGGTATTTGTGGTATTCCAAAAACCCCTTGCTCCAGGAAGGCTGGTGCAGTCGAAGCAGCCGAAGCAGAAGTGATTCGTCGGATGATGATTTTGAGAAGATTGTTTACCCGAAGAATTGTAAATCTGCTGCTAGTGCTGTTGTTGGGAGAGGTGGGAAGAATGCTGTCATCACCAGGAGGAAACCGGCAGTTGAGTCTGGCAACATAACTTCCTCCAAGAGAGCCTCAAGATTGCCTTTTAAGTGGCGTTCTGATGTCGCTCCCCTGAAGAAGTATAGCTACCCTCATCTATCTGAGGCCCGGAGGTTAAAACAGTATGTGCATAGTCAAGACGGTCTGGAGAAGTATTCTGAGTGAGTTTTCTTCTTCTTAACTTTGTTGCTGCCAGAGATGCTACTTTGTGTCTGAACTTCTGTTGTTGTAGTATGTGGACTTCTGTTCATTTCTCTCTTGCCTTGGAGTTATAGTGTCTGAACTTCTGTTATTATAGTATCTTAACTTCTGGTTGTTATAGTATCTGAACTTCTGTTCATTTCCCCTTGTTCTGAACTTCTGTTTGTTATTGCATCTGAAGTTCTAATATTTTTTCCCATCCTTCTAAATCTGCAGCACACGCTACTGCATGTTTACCATCCCTGGGAATGTGATTGACCTCACAGGACGTGTCCTTTATACTCTTTTCGGTGAAGGGGAGTAGATGGAAGTAGACATAATGGATTATCTCATAAACTTGTGGAAGGATAAGCCGGAGACCTCTCAGATCTTGTCTTCTGCTCACAGGGTTGTACTTAGTCCCTACTTCATACACGTTTTAGTTCTTTGTACCCCCTATCTCCCTTTATTGCTCTAGTTTTGGTGTACTGGCATTTGGGAGGTGTTTTAATTCTGTTTTTGTGAATGCACAGTACTGCCTGGAGTATGATTTTTCGTTGCAACAGTTCCAAAGTTTGATGCAAAAAATTCGGCTAAACTCCTCCCAATTTTTGTTCGTAAGGGAAAAGACCTTCTTAACGCAAAGCTGTTAGGTTTTCATAACTCTTGCTTTTTAAAATTTATGTACATCCTTTTGCTGAGTTTTTCAAAAGTTTTTGTTCAGCCCGGTTTTTCAATACGTATGCTTTATAGTTTGCGTTCACCGTTCCTTTCATTCTCGGTAGGTTTTTTGATAGTACTCAAGCCAATTGGCACAATGGCGCACTACAGTGTGTATGTGCTGAATGGATATCATGGGAGCATTAACATCCTTGATTCACTTCCTTACACTAATATGGCAATGTCACGAACAAGTTTCCATGGAAACTGCCAAAATATCATGAGTGTTTCTGAGCCTGAACCTCCTTTCATATGCTCTTGTTTGACGTAAAGTTTATTATGCCTCCTGTTGACAAAATATGTTTCTATCTCTGTTGTGGTAATACTGCTTGAACTGAATATCATTTGATACTTGGACTTCTGCTATTTGTTTAGCTGGATCTTATGCAAGTGTCGCTTTTTATGTACCTGCACTTAACTATTTTGGTTAACATGTTTTTGGCTTCATCTTATTTGTTATTTCTGGCAGATCAAGAGATTTGTTGGGTTTCTTGAGGAGGTGTATGGCAAGGCTGCGTACAAAGCGAGCAAGCAGCCTAACTGGGTGACTATTGCAAAGAGGCCGACTTTTATCGATGTTCCAAAGCAACAGAATAATGATTGCGATTTCTTTGCTGTGAAGTTCTGCTTTTCATATGATGACGATGAGCTTGTTGAAGATTTTGGTGATGTGGACGCATATTTTGTCCTTGTTCTTGTCTCATCATCCTTTCGTTTTTCTTGTGTTTTTTTGCTGACACGCTCCTACTGTTGTTTTTATCCGTCACTAAACCATCGTTTCATTTCTTGTTTGCAGGCTGCTGCAGATGACTGGAAGGCTGAGTTCATGCACACTCTAATGTTTAGCGAGAAGAATGAAGTCATGCATGCAGAGCTCCCTAAAGTGATCCAGTCCTTAGGCCCATGAATTCGAAGCATTAGTTTCAGTGTAGATTTGATTTCGTACAGATTTTAGGTTTGATAATGATTGGAACAATTCCGTAAAGATTTGGTTGTAAGAATGTTTTAGTAATTTGTGTATCTATAGCTGCAACACTATTGCTTATGATATTATGGACAAATGTATTTGGTGTGAAGAATGATTTGGCTTGTGAATTTCTGTGTACTGTATCATTTTCAGTATCCATGTGTTGTATGTTTTTCCCCAACAGATATACATGAACTTCTCCCTCGGCTATGGTTGAACTTCTCATTTTTTGTTTTGTTTAATTTTTGGCCCGAACATATGATCTTTTGATTTGAACACCTGCTTGAGATCTGGCTGGGCTGCTGGTTTCAGATGGATAGGATTTTCTTTGTTGTGTAATGTATTGTTATTTTTCAACCCAACCAATACGTAGGCTTTTGCATATAATCTATATTTGTTTTTTTGTGATTTTTCAACTGCAAATGGATTTCAACTGTAACTTTGTGCAAAAATATTCTCATACACTCCTTAACTTTTCTTTATGTTTTGTCGGCATTGTACATTAACTTCTGCACGTATCCGAACAGAACTTCATATCTGAGCGCGTTGCCTTAGGCTTGCTAACCTTAGTTCATACGGAAAAACTTTATTTTTTAAGCATATTTTTTCCTACATCGAGACCTTCTGTAAGCTGACCTGAACTTCAAAACTGTATAATTATTTGTTGGTTGCTCTTTTATGGAATACAACACCAGCACCTCCTGCCACAAAATACCAGAACTTCCACTGTAATGTTACTTGAACTTCATAGTGTATATTTTTCATTTTTATTCTTGCTTGCACTTTGCATGGAATACATCAACAGCACAGCACTTCCTCTCATAATATAGCAGGACTTCTGCAGTAATATTACTTGAACTTCATAGTGTATATTTTCCAATTTATTAGTACTTGCTCTTTCATACTTTAAATCACCAGCACCTCCTCTTATACTATACTAGTACTTCTGCAGTAAGCTTACCTGAACTTCTACTGTATAATTTCTTTGAAACTTCAGCAATAAAAGTTCAAGTAAGCTTCTCCTAAAATACTATTTCAAAAGTGGAATAATATTCTGCACATTGACATGACATAAGTTTGCTTTGTTTAATTGTCCTAGTCTAACTGTTCATCAGCCTTGCGCTCCTCTTTGGCTTTGGTTGTAGTGGTTTTTGCTTGACATGTACCTCTTCCTCTTCCTCTTCATCGTCCTCTTCCTCTTCATCATACTATTCCTCTTCCTCCTCGCATTCCACTTCCTCTTCCTCTTCGTCTTCCTCTTCTTCGATGGTGTCTTCCTCTTCCTCCTCTTCTTCTTCAACTATTTTCTTTTTGCTGGCTCTAGTTTTAGCTTTCGTTTCTTTTCTGGCTTTTCGCTTGTCTTTTCAGCATCTACACGCTTCGGGCATGTTCTTCCATTATGTGGTTCATACTCGTTGCATATGCTACAAAGCCTGCTACTTGCTTTCTGTGGGTGTGGTCCCTTGCTTTCTAGACCTTTGGGATGCTATTTTTGAACTTTGGGTTGCTTGACCTCCTCGGCATCGTTTCCTTCTAAGAGTGTTAGACAGGTGAGTTTGTTGTGTCCTGCAACCTGCTTCCACACACTACACTGCCTGTGTCCAAGTGGCACTCTGTTCTAATCGAGCACGACGACTCTTTTTGCAGATGGTGCCTTTATTTGAGCTCTTTTGTCACTTTTCTTAGCTGTAGAAATTTTCTTCCTACCCTTTGTTTCAGAGTAGAGCGGCAGTTTCATCGACTTGGTCAACATCCTGCTTGCATTGGTTTGCTTGAGCAGCGGTCTGGAGCTTTTCAGCTTCATAATAATGAAGGTCATCTTCAATTTCAGCATCTTCTTCAGCCATCCTTTCGTCAGCATCCGCTCGATTTGCTGAATGTATTGCATCAAGCTCTTCCACGAGCCTCTTAAGAACATAGAAGGCTCTGTCATATTGCTGGTCACATCTCATCGCTTTCTTGTTAACCATCAAATTTAGTTGGAGCAAGGTGTCTTGCTTCGATAGTCTTGAGCTGCCATCCGATGCAGTTGGGTTGTAGTCCCTTGTATCAAAGGTTGGATCTGATTTTGCAGTCTTTGTGTACCATTTGAGGATATACTTGTGTGGAAATTTGTCAGGCTTCAGGTAGTCCTGTATGTTCATGATGTGAAGGCATATCTGGCCTACATTTTGCAACGAATGCACAATACATAGTTTGTGAGCTAGCAACGAGTTTCATATATTTTGATATGATCCTACTAGTTTAGCTATTTAATGAGTTTGTTTTTACGCTCACCTGTGTGTGTCCAAAGCTTGCATTCGCACTCGTATATTTCATTCTCTAGGTCAGCTACAACCTGGAATTCATGCTTTGACCAGGAAAATCTTTCTTCGTCATCATGGCCAGCCTTGTTGTGGTAGTACACAAGGTACTTAGTGGGTTCTGCTGTAAATTTTACGCGAAATAGCGTGGCTTTTCTCATCCTAGTCCTCATCTCGGTGTACACGGCTCTCGTGTACTTGATAGACATGTCTTCCTCGTAGCCGTAAGTTGTTTTTTGTCACATGATTGGTCTGCACATGTCAAAAAACAAGTTATTAGTCGAAGCAGAGTCATGGGTTTCATATTTTAAAATTCAAAGTGCACATGTTGAAGGAAAACACAATATGATGGGGGTGTTTTTTTTTGTCTTCATACCATGCTGGTCATTGTTTGCTCGTTCTCCTTCTTCATTCGAGTTTGTTTGCAAGAATTTACCCATCTAGCAAACTTGTGTAGGTTCTGGATCCCCTTGACAAACCCTTTCTTGAGCACGTGGTTCATGCTCTCGCTTCGTTGTGTGGAAGTCATTCTAGCACAGAAAATGTTCTTGTAATATGCTGAAATCCACATTTTCCTATCACTCCGCACCTGGATCATCATCTGGTCTTTCTCCAGTGTAACATCCCAAAATTTTCCAAATTTTGGAATGTTAATAAATAAATAATATTGTGTGAATTGCTTCAATTTTCATGGGAATTTAAAACTTTTGAGACCTTGTCTAAACTTTTTCAAACCGTGTTTAAAAAATTGGATAACATATTTTGTCCAAAAAAAATATGGCTGAGAAAGTTTATTCAAGAATTCAAAGGGTATTCAACTCTTTCGAAATATTTTTGAAACCACATTGAAATATATGAGTGAGAATAAAAGGACTTTCTCAAATGTGGTGGATGAATATTTCATTTGATGTTCCATTTGAATTGGCTTATATTTGGAATTTCAACATCATTTAAATATTTCCAAATTATTCAAATAAAATTTAATGAGAGGAGATAATGTGACTTCTCCAAAAATATATTTAAAAATATTTAATACTGCAACTATTGTTCGTGGGCTCTAAATAATATTGAGATTAATGTAAACATTTTCTATTTTCTGTTGTAAGTAAATTGTGTACCCGTACATGAGTAATTAACCAAATTATGTCGTAAGCCCAACTGAACAAGCCCACCTCACTTCTAGTTTTTTTCACTTTTCTCTTCCCCATGGGCCTACCTTCCCACTGAGGCCCATCTCCCTTTCTGGTAATGAAAGCCCAGGCGCTGGGTCTTCTTCTTCCTCCTCACGTACACCTACACCTACAGAACACCCGAGCCATGGCAGTATCATGTCATGCCTAGCGCCACCCCTTCCCCTCCTCTCCCTCTCCCGACCCACTAACCCCCAGAACCGGTTCTCCTATCCTAACTCGACTCCTCCCCTCCATTAGTGCGCCCTATCTCCCCCTCTAATGGACATTAGAAGCACATGAAACTGCTGCCATTAACTTCCTTAAAACCGGCGACGCCCTGCTCGGCACTCACCTCCCCTTGCCCTATAAAAGCCTCCCGTGCGTTGCCCACTTCCTCCTCGTCAAAATCCCCCTCCATTCGAGACCTATCCCCCTCCATACCGTGACGAATTGCTTGCCGGAGTACGTACAACAGCCATCTTTCGTCGAAGATTACGACGTGGTTCGGGCATCCCAGGTCCTTCTTTTTCCTCTTTTCTTCAACCCACATCACAACGCATCTTTTTGATGTTTTGATTAATCTATTTCCAGCACCAGATTGTGCTGTCCACGAGCTCCACTGTTCGTCGAACGTACCGTACGATTCCGGCGACCTCTCATCGCGTGTATAGGAAGCAATCGACAAACACGACTTGTCCACAAGGTTCGACTCGTCGTCCTCTACACCGTTCCACAAACTTCCTTCGCGGAAGCACGCCAGAGCCACCGTCTTCTTCGTCGCCGGCGACCGACTCCGGTGAACTCTCTCTCTTGTACATACTCTCTGCCACCAATCACGAAGCGACACGTGGCAGCTCAATATTAAAACCCGTAATTCATTTCAGAAAAATATCCAAACTTCCAAAAATCGTATCTCCCAAACCGTATGTCCGATTTTAACAAATAAGATATCCTCGGATTCGTTGGAACCTATAGTTTTTCATAGAATTATAAAAGTTCACTTTTGAGAAAATTAAAATTTCGTTTTGATTTAAATGGTAAATGGAGTATTTTTGCTATATCTTTTAATCTATAAATCTTATGAAAATATTTTATATATGAGAATTGGCCTTTGTAACCATACCAATCTGCTAGAACTCGTAGGATAATTTTCAGTAAGGTTTAGTTATGGTTTTAGCAGAATAATATCATTTTGACCTTCTTTGACCATCCATTAATAAACTAATTAAACTAAAATTTGTTTTAGTGTTAAAATCATTAGATTGATTTGTACAAAACCTGTCTGGTTAGTTGTTGTAATCATAAAAATTTAGAGTTAAAAAAGTATTAATTAGTTTACTAACATGAACTATATGCCATTCATATGAACCGGTCCAATTGCATAAACTTGAGTCATATGTGGTTAACTTAGGGCATGAATTATGTGTTGAATGGTTTTGCTTGAGCACTTGTTATGTGAATGTTGATGTGTGGAGTGTCTTACTTAAGTTATCTATCGCGTTAGATTGCGACAAGTGCGAAGGTGAATTCTACGAGGAGGTAGAACCGTGAGACTGCAAAACCGAAGGCAAGTTGCAAAATTGATCATGCTTCGACCTATATTTTCATATTATGCATATCTCTTCGAATTTAAATACTATGCATGTTTATAAAAGTTTTGCAAAATATTATTACTAGCTACACCCTCCGGTTCAAGACTTACTACCATGCTTGGCCGCGCTTGCACAAATGGGTGGGTTGAAAATCAAACAAGTTTTAAACAAATAAAGTTGCCCTCTTTTGGGGTAATATTTTGTGAAAACTTTTGAAAAAAAAA